>JARFXV010001175.1:0-174336 GCA_031761425.1 Cosmopolites sordidus
AAAATAAATAACTAAATTTAATACTGGAAAAAGGTTTCAAGAGAATATGTTTTATGACTATAAATCACGTAATATATTTCGGGGATCCAGCATTCTGCTCCATGCAACAAAAAGCATGTAAAAAAGATTTATTAGCGAAATTTATTAAATATATCAGCGATAATTTTTAATTAAAACCGAGAACCCCATCAGCAACAAATTACCATGCTAACGAGCCCTTCTATCTGATAAATACCCTAGGAGATATTAAAACCCAAAATTTTCCCCATTACTGTTATATTAGAGTTAATAATAATGCCCCCGACACCCAAAATTCCAGCTTCGAATAATGCCCAAGACTCGTTTCGATATATGCGGATTAATTAAACTATCTAATTAATTCAAGACTCCGTTCCAAACTTACCACTAATAGTGGATCGTCGTTTAAATTGACTAGCATTTTCCGCGGATATATGCAACCCGCAAAACCCTAACGAGAAACATAACAATGGTGTTGGATTGAAATTGAATACAGTCCAATTTGCCATGAAAATCAAATTAAAGGTTATTTGAAACACTAGATTGTACATAACTGAGTTCAATACTGAAGAATACTGTTCAAATATAAAGTATTAGACAAATCAAACTAAAACCAAATATAAAAGTCCAAAAACCTATAAACAATATTCATATTTTAATCTCCATTAGCAATTAAGATCGGTGTAACAGGAAATATTAACTTACGAATTATGGAAGGGAGTTGTTTCAGTATGACAAATAGGTGTCTGCGAACTGAAGATTGAGAAGGCCGAGGCCGAGGAAGGTGATACTTGACGATAGGCAATCATAGACAATGTCTTGTATAACGCTCTTAAATGTCAAATTTAGATTTAGTGGAATCATTTTTCGAATATTCACATTTGCCTTTAATATACCTAATTTTTGTTTTTAATATATATCAGTGTTACATTCTAGCAACCTGTTTGAAGATCGTTTTCGTTTTGAATTTTTAGACGTTGTGAACCCAGTCAACATCCGCGGTTTCATTTTCAGACTACATGTTTTCACATGTTATTATTAGTTACTGTTTGATGATTTTAGTTTTACACTGTCTTTTATAAATAAGAGCAAATATAGATAAAGCTATTTATAATCATGCGTAAACTCTACTGGATTGCCTGTATTAGGAGAGTATATACTGCAAACCAAATTAAAAATTGAGTCCTTACATATTTTTTATCGTTTTCTAAATAAAATATTTAAAAAACAAAAAAATGGTTGGATGCCAAACAGCCTATTACTAAAACCTATTTACTCCGTATTTATTTATTTTTATATTTACTTATTTACTTATTTATTAATTGATTGTTTAAGATCTCTAGCAACTGGGTGTTCATATTATAGATTTCCCCATTTTTCTTTCACTTATATTTATCAGGTATAAGTATAAAGACTCCTTGAGAATCTTACTTAAAGATTCGAATTAAACTTATCTTGCTTTGTACTTTTTTAAGCCATACAGTAGACAAACTTTACAAGTAAAACAAGAATGTTTCAATTGACAGTTAACTAAAGCGAGAAAAACTATCGAATGTCCCTTCGGAATACTCACTGGAAGAATGAAAACTTCAAAAAGTATTAATAATGCATTTATGATTTATATAACATTATTTTAAAACTGAAATATTTTGAAAGTCACCTTAATGACGATGAAACAACTGCGATAAATCGCCAAAGGCCTGTTGGAAGACCAATAACATCTACTTTACTTATAAGAGATGGTCTCAAAACCAATAACTCTTTGAGATTTAGAGTAACCCCCGAGAATTATTAATTACGTAAGTTTACCCGATTACCGTATATTTTCATGCATTTGCAGATTCTTTTCCAACATTTCTGCACAATATTTCAATTGCAATAACGTTTCTTTCATTGCTTCTATATCAGGAGTCGTTAAAAAGCAGAGTCAATTAAAGCTTCACTATCCTATTATGTACACACCTCCCCTGCATATACATATATCGCTAATAATTAAAGAGTCATGTCAGTAATATCGTCGGCGAGTATTCCAGACCCTGAAAGCTTTAACTGTTTTCATTCTCTACAGTTAAAAGCATTGATAATTTAAGGCCCGGTCTAACTACCGACACTAACTACCAGTAAACCGGGATGCTGATTTCTGATGACATTGCAGCAGTTGAGGAGGACAGCTACATTTTGGATTAAGTATTTATTTATTTAAGAAGAACGACAAAAAATGTATTCATGATGAATTTATTCATACGTAAAATAATAACAATGTTCCTAAACTGACAAACAAAATAACTATAAATTAAAAATTAGTTTCCAAATTATTGGCATGGGATAATTATATCTAGACAATAAAGACATGTCAATCCCATTCTAATAAATAATGACTATCAATTTAGGGCTACGTGATTCATCAAAATCAACATGAAGTTTATCACAATTAACATCGATGTTTACGAAAACATGCATGTGTGTAAATAAAGTAATGAAACTGCAGATGTACAGTTCGATTTGGCAGCACTATTGGCTTTCCTTTTGAAGGAGGGACAATTTAACATTTGATGCATCTTCAGCACGACTTTGAATCCCGTCACTTGAAGGACTTTTCTAGTGCGTTCTGAAGATGAGTTAAAATAACTTCAAACAGCGGTGAGGTATTATGTTTTGTTTCAGACATGGGCCCAGTACGACGAAAATTTTTGCAAAACTTCAAAAGGCCTATGGAAACAATCTTTTGTCAATGCCCCAGGTTTTCAAGTGGTTTAAGGCATTTTCAGAAGAATGAGACTCGACTGAAGCTGAACCTTGCATCGGAAGACTGCTCGACGTCAACTGCGATGAATATGTCCACAGAGTCCGGGATATTGTAAATTCTGATCATCGGTTGATAGTCAGAATGATCGGACAAGAGTTCAATTTGATTCACAGAATCGTTCATCAGATTTTGAGCAATGAACTGGGGATGAAGAAAATCTTTACAACAATATGTAATGTTGTTGTTTACAAAAGTTTCAAAATGTCCAGGTCTGAAACAAAGCTTGATAATGCACTGTTTCTCAAAATCGTTGTCACTCATTTTCAGAATGCACTATTTCTCGAAACTCATAATGAAGAGAGATCAGATGTTTGCCTGCCTTCCATGCAAAGGGAAAGCCAACAGTGTTGCCAGATCAAACACCACCACCAGTCCCATTATTTTATCTATACACTAAGTATATTATTATTTTAGGTAAAATACAGCTACACTATTAAATCTACAAATAAATTGTAATGGGTTGTTTTAAAGCATAATCATATTTTAAGATATAAATAATATATAAGGGATATTTATGGTTATAAGTTCTCTAAAAAAAAAATGTTTTAAACGTACACAAAAAGGCAAAACGATTAGGTTAGAAGATTTAAGGAATCCGAATTCTGTATAAGCAATTATCAGAATTCTGCTTATAAAGTAGCGCTTTACTAATATTCATGTCAGAAGTAAAATAATCTAAACGAATAATAATATTTATGAATTCCGCAGTTGGTTCCTTGTGAAACATTTTGTCAATATTGGGTTTTTAAAGAATACATTTGTAGCTTTTTAATGTGTCAAATTTTATTACAGTTTTTACTCTAAGTGTGTTTCGCCTTTTTAGGGTTATTAAATACTAATAGCATTAGTTCAAGCTACTCTTGAAAAAGCCCTAATAAGGCGAAACACATGCACAGTAAAATCTGTAAAAAAATAACACCCGAAACTTTTACAAAATATTTAAAACTAAATTAACAGGCTATCAACCCCAAAATATTTGCTTCCAAAACGAAAACGGACAATTAGCTCTAAATAACCAAGACAATTGCAAAGAACTTGCGAAATATTTTGAACTGAAAGTACTAAACTGTCCTGAGCCCTGAATTTGCTGATGATCTAGCAATTTTAGCTCAAGATATATTAATGGCACAAAAACAGTTTGAAATCCTAATAGCGATATACATAGCGATATGAGAAAAAGAAGACTTAAGTTTTACGGACACATAAAACGGATGAATGATGAACTAACTAGACAAATAGTCGAATTTTATGAAAATAGCAGTAGAGCTAAAGTAGAAATAATTAAATGGATTGCTGCAATTAAAGAGGACCTAAGATCAGCAAATATTACACAAAGTTAAATTCAGGATAGAGGCTGTTTCAGACACAAGGTTAACGTTTGGGAGGTTGGCCAGAGGGGAAAATGTAGGAAGACTGGAACAACTTGGTCTGATGAAAGGAAAAAAGCTCCTAGCGAACGAATAAAATTAGTATGGGCGCAAAGGAAGGCTAACGACAAAAAACGTCTCTAATTGTACTTCGCGTGGTCCACCAGGGCCCATACGTGAATAATAATTAATAATATTATTTGAAGCATAATTTATAGTTCATAACCGATTTTGAATTTATGATTACTTTTATCGTATTAATCTTGCAATTTTTATTCTAAAAATGAATACGAAAAAGGAAAAGTAGATTGTAGATTAAGAAAAAAACAAGATGCAAAAAACGTTTATAGCAACGGAAAATCACATATAAAGTTGAACCGCTCAGAGTTTACTCATGCGTCATAGAATGACGTCATAAATTTCCTATATCATAGACATTGTCTCAATATGTTCCATTAATTTGCCGCACGAGAGAAAAGGAGATAAAGAATCAATATGTATCTCTTCGGGTAAGAGCAGTACGTTCGATAGTGTACAGCGAGATAGAAATAGAAAGTAACAAAAAATTAATTGTTCGTCTTTAAAAGTTTCCCTATTGTGTTTAGTAGTACTGTTTTGGTTATCATTTGACTTGTTTTGTTATTGCGTTTTAGTGAAACTTTGTGCTGTAAAGTTCAGTTTTATTGTAAAATAAGTTCTTATAACTACTCTTATTGATTATTTTGTTATCGGTAAGTATTTGTAAAGATTCATAAAGTTTTATTTACTTCAATAATTCTAACCTAACCAAAGATATTTTGTTACAAATGTTTAATAAAAAACAGAATTTATATTGGCTTATTCTAAAAAAAATACTGAAAGAAAACCAACTGTTTCAAAATAATAACGGAAATATAGAAGTGCGAACTTTTAAGGTATCTTTATTTGGTTTAACATTTTGTGTGATTTCAGATAATGTCACACACTGAAATCTCAAGCCCAACATTTTGTGTTCAATGTTTATGAGTATTTTGAAATGGAAAAAAGAAATGCGGGACCATCAAACTCTCTTTCATCCATTCAAGAGGTAAGGAATAGATAATTTGATCACGTTTTACTTATTTTGCATTAATATATTTTTAGAGAGTTGCAGCAGCATTAAAAATATCAAGGAAAACAGTATGTTCTATTAAGAAAAGAACATAATCCAGTTATTTCTTCCCCTGGAACAAGCAGACCTCGTGCGAAGACCAAAACAACAGACTTACGTGAAGGAAGTAAAATGGAAGTTCACAATACCTTGTACAATATGTATAAAGACAGTAATTCATTTAAATATAATGAATACATATTAATTGTTTTCCAGTTGTACCACATATGCCTTTTAATTTTTCACACTAACAAACATTTTGGCTCTACAATTTATTAGAAAGCTGTAAAATCTTGAGCTGACAATTATCTTACTTAAATCTAGCACAAACATTTGACATATCCTGCTATTCCTGGTAAATAATAAAATATTTAGGTATTAGCAATCATTGTTATAGTAGCAGAAAATAATAATTTTTATCAAAACATTCCATTACCAAAAATAAATCAGCTTGATCTACTTGTATATACAGTGTACATACAAGTGTGTATAAGTGTACACAAAACCAAAATTACTGCAAGTGGCGAAAATGAAGAGAAAATGATTATATATATATATATATATATATATATATATATATATATATATATATATATATATATATATATATATATATATATATATATATATATATATATAATGATATATATATATATGATATATATATATCATGATATATATATATATATATATATATATATATATATATATATATATATATGTATATATGGATTTTTTTTGACTTCTTTAGACTGCGTCCAACCAGAAAAAAAGAAGTCAAAAAATCCATTTATAGCCATCCGACGAGAAGTCAGCGAAAATATGGGTTGTTTGATTGTGGAGACAGACTCTCTATTCTTGGCGAGAGATCATATGTCGGTACCCTGATGAGTCTAACCACCAACAGACGAAACATGTGCCTTCCAATGTAAGGGATGGGTGGTGCTTCCTCGCGGTCAAGCAACTGTCAATATATATATATATATATATATATATATATATATATATATATATATATATATATATATATATATTGACATTTAAAAAACAAACTAGCCACTTTCGCTCTGTTCCAGCAGCATCTACATACAGGACATAAAATCAATTTTGACGGAGCCAAAGAAATAGCGAATATTGAAAACTACAAGGTCCGAACAATCGGAGAAGCCCTTGAAATAGAAGAAAGAGGTGAGCTGAATACGCGAAACGACGCTAGCAACATTCCAAAAGTATGGAAATCCATTCTGAAAAAAGAAAAAATGTGGCAATGTGGCCACGAGGTAGAAAAATCAATAAACGGATGCCCGACAGCGTTGCCGAGCGCAGCAAATGCTCCCGAACTACCCCGATATAATTTGCGCAGTCGCTTTTGTGGCCGGCCGGCTATAAAAGCGAACACAACGACCCGTGCACGTCAGTTCGACTCTTCAGTCGAAGCGGACAACACTTGAAAATGCCAAATGCGATTTTGGCGAAACGTCGTGACTCTTCGCAGGATCAACGGATCGACACCCGGAATGTTTTAGAAACATATATATATATATATATATATATATATATATATATATATATATATATATATATATATATATATATATATATATATATAATTGATGAGCTAGTAAGAGTGCATGGCGATGAAATTTTAGGACTTCCACCATATCATTGTGATTTTAATGCCATAGAATTAATTTGGGCTAATGCGAAGACATACTATAATAAACATATTAGTAGGGATGGATTTAATAATGAAAAAGTATAAAATATATGGAAAGAAGCATTGGAACAATGTAATGAAGAAGTATGGGAAGTCTGTAGCACATACAGATAAAGTAATTAAAGACTGGTTTATCCGAGAACAACACATCGTCAATGTTGAAGTTGAGCCTATAATAATCAACGCAAATGAAAGTTCCTCGTCTGCATCTGATGAAGATATATAGCTATGTAATTCATTACTGAACTTATTAGTATACCTAATTATTTTTTTATATAGGAAAAATTATTATTATTTATGTATTAAGTACCCAGTATTTATGTTGAAAAAGCTGTTTTTGTATGCTTTATATAATTATATGAAATATTTGGAATGATATTTGTAATAAATGTGTAATGCCATTGTTTAAGGACCTTTATATTCCATACCTTGGTAACGTTTTCATCATATAAGAATTGGTCTTGACAATAATATTTATAGAGTAAATAAAATGATTTGGACCAATAACAAATTAATTCATTGACTACTTCCCTAAAATTTCCTGATAACTTGAAGTTCGTCCAATTTTAACCTACAACATTCTTCGATCGATCTATGACATCAAACATTACAATTTCATGACAAACACTCGAAATTTTACGTTAAAATATCGATTTATAACATAACGTTTTATAATTTCATGTTATAAATATATACAAATAAATGTATCGTAAATTTAAATAATAAAGATAAATATCCGTCTTTCGAGGCAGTAGCCACGTCCATTACGAAAGTTAGCATTAATCACGTCCATTATAAAAGTTAGCACTAATTTGACTAATAATTTTTGATTTGATTCGTATGGATAAAAATTGATGACGCATGGGTAGGTAATCTTTGGACGGTTCAACTGTATTCCTAATAACTATAAGTAATATTCTAGAGAAGATAGATAGATAGATAGAGAGATTATAGAATAGATTTTTGGAACGTTGAAATTATATAGTTTTGTCAAAATAATTCTTGTTTTTCAATCGCCACAAAAGATTAAAAGTTATTTACTTTTTTAACATCTATTACATCTGACAAATTATCGCGCTAAAATTTGCCTATGAATCAAATTTTCTAAGTCTTAAATTTTATGTATACTTACTACAATAAATACGAGTTTATTGAAAACGCCAAACTTACCTGCAACAAAAAGAAAATATTAATAAGATATTATAAAAATTAAAATTATTAATAGAAAACATTTTGAATAATGAGATAGAACAAGTGTGAGATGGACGGAAACATACTTTTTGAACATATTTTTGGAATATTTTTGAAGCAGATGCAATGATAATCACCGCAAATATAGATCAATTAGAGATTTGATCAAATTTGTAATCTCTAAACTGGAATTTTGTGAAAACACTTCTGGCGGAAGGAAAGACCGTCTTGTAATATATTTGGTATATGTCACAATGCTTCCTACACATTCATTTATTTTTGAAAAAACAAAGTATGCCTAAACTCCTCCATTCTATAAAATAAAAACTCTTTTGAATTGGTTTGATTTGATTTTGAATTGGATTATTAATCGCATGATACCAACAATGTTACATATTCAATATAGTTTCAATGTCCTAATGTAGAAAAGAAATTGTGTGTAAAAGAGAAGTCACTTTCTCTAACTATCTTTAACAATAAATGTATTAAATTAATTATTACAATTAGATCCTTTAATAATTATAGTTTATTTGTTGTTAATTATCGATTAATTATTCGTACCAATTATTTGTTATAAACAATAACTTTGAAAGTAAACAAAAGATCTTACCAACTTAAATTACCAGATAATATATATATATATATATATATATAAATATATATATATATATATATATATATATATATATATATATATATATATATATATATATATATATATATATATATAAAAACCAGAAATTACTAAATTAGCTAATCTAGCTAATCTCTAAACTAATCTAGCCTTTATTTAAATTTACTACTGATCAATTCTAAACATTTTCGTTTCATGACATGGTTTCATTTCCGAAAGCATTAGTTTGCTTCCAGAAACTCTATTAGAAAATAGATTTTCGATTGCTATTCAATATATTAATCATATAAAATGCAAATATCTATAACAATGTAATTAATATGATAATAAAAAATCAGTAAAATATAATGTTTTAGAAAATTAGCCTGGGAGTCAAGAGACAATCCATTCCAAACAAGTAGCATATGGACATTCACATTCAATAACAAAAACTTATTTAGCTTATTATTTTTGCTACAGTTATATTTAAACGCATAAAGTTAGCACCGCGAGGAACTCGAATTTGACGAGTAATTCACAAAATGAGATAAATAAATTTCTTCTTGAGATAATATTTACAACTACTGCATAATTATTAGGGTGTTACAAAAGTATTCGCGTTTTATCCTTTGTTTATAAATAAAAGATTATAGTTCACTCCTCAGAGATTTAATCCCATTTCAACTTTTTGTTCCGACAAATAAGCATTCCTTCATCAGTATTAAAGTGAGTCCACTGCGAAATATTTAGTCAGCGGTTATTAAAAAAATAGTTAAAAAGAATGAAATAAGTCGCGAAATTAGGACAATGTTATGACACTATTTTAAAAAAGGTTTCAAAGCAACAGAGTTTTAATTTTTTTTAGATTTGCCAAATAGGAGGAAGATACCATATCAACCCATACCGCTCAGGTATGGTTCAAAAAGTTGCAGGAGAGAAACATGAGTCCCGAATAGAGAAAAATCAGGTAGTCACTGTCTCTCGATACAGACGTTTTAAGAACAGTTGTAGTTGTAGATTAAGAACCGTTGTAGCTGCAGATCCTAGAACAAGCACTAGAAAACTTAGGGAAATTAGGAGTATCCCACACTACCCTTAATCGGGTACCCATTTGCCCTTAATCGGGTACCCCTTACCCATTTGCGAGGTATAGGAAAAGAATAAAAAATTTAATAGTGAATAACTAAGTACCTCAAAAATTCAAACACTTTTGTTACACTCCAATGGTACACGGTCAACATTAACACTATTCATATTATTCATATTTTGACTGAGAGATTGAGACTGACTTTGATAGATGGAAATATTACTCATTTATTATCACAAACAGTTTTCTGTGCGCCAAACTTATAGAGCACTTTGTAAATTTGAACTTCGTGATGTATTCGCCGAATTATACGCTACTCACTATTAAAACAAAAACAAGATAAAAAAAAGTATTAATGAAGATTCAAGTTTATCAATTCAGCACATTTCGCAGGAAGTTGGGTTATGTTACTTGATTACGTGGATTATTTAATTCCGAATTTGAGTGGTATTGATCTGGAGGAGATGTGGTTCCAAAAGGACGGCTCCACATGTCATACAGCCAACGCAACAATCGATTTATTGAGGGAACAATTCGGTAAGAAAATTATTTCGAGGAACGGACCTGTTAATTGGCCACCAAGGGCATGGCGTTAAATCAGCCTTTAGATTATTTTCTTCGGGGTTATGTTAAATATATCATTTATGCCGATAAAGTAGCAACCATTGACGCCTTGAAAGCCAACATAACTCGGACAATTGCAAACATAGAACTCCAATTGCTTGAAAAAGTGGTCGGAAATGAAATTGACAAAATGCGCCTTGTCAGAGGCAGTCGCGACGGATATTTGCACGAAATTATTTACAAACATTAATTCCATTAAATGTTATTTCACAATAAATAGTATCAAGGTATCTAATTTGGTTGCTGTTTTATTTGAATTTGCAGTTACGATATACTAAAATAATCATCATATACTATAGGGAATTAAAATTAAATATTTAAAGAAAATAATAAAGTCCACTGAATCCTATTTGACAAAAACTAAAAATTAAAATTAAATTTAAAAAATATGCATCCAATTTTGTGAATATTGTATTAGATTAGAATTTACTTATTATATCACACATCAATAAAAAGCCTAAACTGTTCTGGACATACTTTCATTTCCAATTGACGAATCAAATGTCAGCCTGTTACATCCACAAAAGGGGGTGCACCCAAAACCTAAGGCTACCTAAACTATCTATTTTCAAAGGTAACTTAATTAACTAGAAAATGTCCATTTAATGTCCGATTCTCAAGACAAATCACCCACCAGAACGAAGGAAAAAATACCCAGGGGTATTGAGAAACGTTTGTCCAACCTTTTTTGTATTAGCCATTTAACGGCAAAACATTAAAGAAATTACCTCCTATCCCATATAAAAAATTCGATTTTTAAATCTGCCCATTTTTCGAATCGAAAAAGAGAAAAGAGACTCTTGTCCAATGCAAATAAAAAAATTTCAAAAGTTCAGCAGTCATCCCATCTTCACCAGAAGCTTTATAATTTTTAAGTCGCTTAATTTGACTAATTATTTCATCTTCATTCGGTGGTAATGAATCTGAGTTTGTTTTGAGTTCTGTTTTGTGAGTCTGTTTTTAAGTGTTATGTGGCACATTCCTTGATAATTCCTTTAATTATACTTCTAGGAACATACTTATAGGATTCATTAACTAAATATTTCAATTTATGAATTTAAAAATTAATTTAGTATCTGAAAGGATATATTAGTACTTGGAAAATGTGTATAGATTTTATACCAAACCTCATTAATCCTTCCGGATCCTTCTACTCAATTAATTTCAAAAATGTCTTCTCATGATAATAAACTTTTTTACAGAGAATATTAAAACATCGCTAAATAAATGACTGAACTTTGTAACTTTTTTAATGTTATCACCCTTCCAGCCCTTCAAAAACAAAATTCCGTTTTAGCTTCGAGTAATTAAGAATAGCATCGCCTTGACATACCTCTAATTTAACTTTTTCCGGAATTATTTTGATTAAAATGATGTAATTAAATATTACAACATTTTGAAAAAAAATAATAATGCACATAATTGCCGTGTAGCAGAAAGGCTGTACTAAAGAACCAATGTGATGCAAGGAACAATTGGTTATTGATTCAGTCGCTTGCAATCTGAAATATTAATATGGCATATATCGATTATAAGAGGGCCTTTGATTCTGTACCACGCGAATGGCTTATAGAAATCTTAAATATGTATAAAATAAATCAGCCAATAATAGCTTCATGTCAGTGTGAAGAACCAAAATCCAACTTACGGACGGTGACCATAATATAACAACTGCAGGAATTCCAATCAGAAGAGGTATTTTTCAGGCAGATTCGCTAAGTTCTATTTGGTTCTGTCGCCATGAACCCACTCTCAAACCGACTGAACTCCACAACATATGGTTTTGGCTTCAAAAACAATGGTGAACTTATGCGGCTAAACCATTTGCTTTCCATGGACGATCTGAAATTATTTGCCTCATCGAACAGTCATCTACAACAAATTTTAAAAATAGTGGAAGTATTTTTCAGTGATATACGAATGCAATTTGGACTGGAGAAGTACCGCATATTACATATCAATAGAGGAAAACTGATGAACAAGCTTTGGAGACACAGAACGGACAAAAGATCGAGACAATGAGTGCTGTAAATACATACAAATATCTGGGTAATATGAAGCAGACACGCCGAATTGATCACTGCTTAAAGAAAGAAGAGCTTACCTGTCAATTTAACAAAATAGTGGGACAAGTTTTGAGAACAGACTTAAATAGCAGAAACATGTCTAAGACTATCAATACCCATGCATGTTCGGTGCTAAACTATTCGTTCGGGGTAGTTAACTGGAGGAAAACCGATATATAAAATTTGCAACGTAAGATCAGGACACTGCTTACAAAATCGCAGAAACAACAGAACAAAGTGCAGTGAAATGCACAACATTGGAGCGACAACAAGACGGTCGGGGATTAGTCGATATTAGTAAGCAACTGGATCAACAAATAAGAAATATGCAGAAATATTTCTTGAAGCAGGCGGAAACGTCTATGCTACATAAAGCTGTATGCCAGGCTGATGATTAAAAATTCTGAAGTATAAGGTGCATCAAGAACATGTGAAAAGGCAATGGAATATGAAATGCGTGGAAAAAATATCGATCGTATTGTCATTAACTGGAATCATTCCAAAGAACCTGATAAAGAATATTAAAACTTTGGACATTAACGATCACCTTTTTAGAATCATGCAGAAGGCTGTATTGCTTGGAACAGCTTCAACCGTTCGAAAGTTTTTGAATAACAGTAGAAAACCAAGGACATCCATCGTCACCACTGCAATCGTGTGACCCGAGAACATGGAAAGGGCCCCCAGAGCTTACTCCTTTTGGTATCTACGATATCTGGGATAAGTCAATGATCCCCTTAGAGGGAGTGCGAATGCTTTCTTTTAGGCTCAATCACATAATAGTAGATTTTTAAAACGTTTTAAAGCTACTGACTTATTAGCTAGCTTTAATTCAGTATATTTTAGTTTTTGAGTTATTATTGTATATATTATTATTGTTATTTTGACTTGATAGGATAAATTACTTGTTTAATAGAGATTGATTTTCACAGGGCAGATGGTATATAGTAAAACGGCGAAATTTTACCTTAATATCTCAGCCAAGTCAATCAAGGAATAAACCAAAGAAAAGAGAAAAGATGTTTAAAACGTTTTAAGCCTATTAACTTATTAGCTACATTTAATTCACTGAATTTTCATTTTTGAGTAATTTATTTTTCATATGATAGGATAAATTACTTGTTTAAGTAGAGACTGATTCTCACAGGGCAGATGTTATATAAAAAAGCGATAAAAGTAACAATGAATTTGTTCATAATCTCCCATCAGAAGTTATACTACTTATTATAAAAATTACGTATTAAATAGGGTTGATAACTAAATTTTTTGAAAAAAAAAGAGAATTTGATAGAAAAGTTAATAAAACATTTTTTAAAAATCGTATATATTTAAAAAAATTTTAATAAACTTTAAAATGCATGAACTGTAACCGGGTTAACCTAGCGTTACACTAATAATTAAAAATATTGACTAAATGGAATTCCTCATATATCCATTGTCTTACTTTTTGCAATTTATATGCTTTCACAGGCGGCACATGATTCCAATATTGTGTAAATTTCCAATAAATTTTAAATTACTCGTTCATGATGGGCAACGCAAGACTAATTTTATAGTATCTGATATGGCATATATTCTTTGATTGTGGTTAACACGCAATATACTTTCACACTAGTCTGGCAACTGATTTAATGTGAAAATAAAATATGCTCTAATTATGTTGTTAATTAAGAACTAAAAGAAATTACAATAATTTTGAATTGGTCTTTTTTGTTGGTTTTTCTAATTTAATTATCTCTATGTTTCGGTTTATTTTATTAAACTATCCTCAGAACAGCTACAATTCTACAATGTATACGTTATATATTGTAGAATAGATAACCTATACATAGTGTATATAGTATGGAATACTGTGTATAGGAATAGTATATATTGTAGAATTGTAGTCGTTCTGAGAATGGTTTAATAGAAGAAATCGAAACGTTAACAAAATATTTTATATTACAATTGACCGAAATCTCAAGAAAAAACAATATATATATATATATATATATATATATATATATATATATATATATATATATATATATATATATATATATATATATATATATAGATCCACTGCAGGACGAAGGCCTCTTCAGCATATTTCCAACTTTCACGATCCTGGGCTTTCCTCTGCCACTCTGGTCCAATATACTTAACGATGTCATCAATCCATCGTGCCTTCGGTCTTCTTCGCAGACATTTGCGATCAAGCGCTATCCACTCCAGGATTGCCTTGGTCCATCTGTCATCCCATCGCCTCGTTATTTGGCCTGCCCATCTCCACTTCAATATATTTACTCTTCCAACGATGTCACAGACTTTCGTTTGTTCCCTGATCCATGCGCAGGACTCTCCGTATCGTCTTGTAATGCCAAGCATACATGTTTCTATTCCCCTCCGTGATAAGTTTTTGAAGTGATTGGGATGTGAATGTCCAGGTTTCACTTTCGTATGCCATAACGGGTAAAACGCACTGATCGAAGACTTTTTATTTCAGGCAAAGTGGAAGTCTGCTCTTAAACACTATGTTGAGCCTGCCAAATGCCTGCCAACCACATTTAACACCCGTTCCACCTTCCGGGTGGTATTCCCCTCCATTGAAATTCTCTGCCCAAGATATATAAAGCTATCCACAATCTCCAAATCCCCTCCTAAAACTGACATTCGTCTGTCCTGTGCGAAGTTATTGAACATAACCTGACTCTTTTTCAGGTTTATTTTCAAGCCAAATCATTCGCCAGCCCTTTGCAGTTCTTGTATGTGTCTTTGCAGCTCCTCTAGGTCTTGTGAAAGGAGAACGATATCATCTGCAAATCCAAGATGGTTTAAGTTTGCACCATTGATCTTTACACCATCCTGTTCCCAATCCAGTTTACGGAATGCTTCTTCAAGGCCAGCCGAGAAAAGAATAGGCGATATTGCGTCACCCTGCCGTACACCTCGTTCTACATTAATTCCCACTTTAAGATCATCAAGGTGAATTGTGGTTGTAGCTCCATCATATGTCGATCCTAATAGGTTTACATATGCTTTATCTACCCCTTGGCTAAGCAGTGCACCCATTATTGCATGCTTTGAGATGGTGTCAAATGCTTTTTCGTAGTCGATAAAAGCCAAGCACAGTGGCATGGTGTATTCGTTGTGCCTTTCTATGTCCTGCTGTACAACCTGGATGTGATCCATTGTACTGAATCCACTTCTGAATCCTGCTTGTTCTCTTGGTTATGCGTCATTCAGTTTTTTTTAAATATTCTTTTAGAAATTACCTTAGTGAAAACTTTGTACATTGATAGGAGGCTTATTGGACGGTAGTTCTTTAAATCTTTCTGTGCTCCCTTTTTACGTAAAAAGATCACTGCTGTATTTTTCCATAAGTCATGTACTTTTTGTTCTTTGAGGCATTTTGAATATAATTTTGCCAGTGTTTTATGTAACGTCCGACCACCAGCTTTTAGCATTTCGAGAGTTACATTGTCCCTTCCTGGAGCCTTGCAGTTTTCCATCAATTCTATAGCATTTGTTACTTCCTCCACTAGGATATCTTGCATTTGTTCGTCCGTGGGTATTGTTGTATTTGATTGGTTCTGATCTTCATATAACTGGGAATATATATATATATATATATATATATATATATATATATATATATATATATATATATTTATATATATATATATATATATATATATATATATATATATATATATATATATATATATATATATATATATATATATATATATATTATAAGACAACGTATCAGTGATGACACGCGCCGATTCAACATTCAGCTGGTGCAAAAAACCCTGGAAGAAAACAAAGGAATTAACAAGGCTAAACAGAAACTGCGAAACAAAAGAACGCAAATATATGCCTTAAGGCGTGAGGATGGCATAGTATACAGAGCGCGTACTCAAATGTTAGAGGTTGTCAGAAAATTTTATTCCCAGTTATATGAAGATCAGAACCAATCAAATACAACAATACCCACGGACGAACAAATGCAAGATATCCTAGTGGAGGAGGTAACAAATGCTATAGAATTGATGGAAAACTGCAAGGCTCCAGGAAGGGACAATGTAACTCTCGAAATGCTAAAAGCTGGTGGTCGGACGTTACATAAAACACTGGCAAAATTATATTCAAAATGCCTCAAAGAATAAAAAGTACATGACTTATGGAAAAATGCAGCAGTGATCTTTTTACATAAAAAGGGAGCACAGAAAGATTTAAAGAACTACCGTCCAATAAGCCTCCTATCAATGTACAAAGTTTTCACTAAGGTAATTTCTAAAAGAATATTTAAAAAAAACTGAATGACGCATAACCAAGAGAACAAGCAGGATTCAGAAGTGGATTCAGTACAATGGATCACATCCAGGTTGTACAGCAGGACATAGAAAGGCACAACGAATACACCATGCCACTGTGCTTGGCTTTTATCGACTACGAAAAAGCATTTGACACCATCTCAAAGCATGCAATAATGGGTGCACTGCTTAGCCAAGGGGTAGATAAAGCATATGTAAACCTATTAGGATCGACATATGATGGAGCTACAACCACAATTCACCTTGATGATCTTAAAGTGGGAATTAATGTAGAACGAGGTGTACGGCAGGGTGACGCAATATCGCCTATTCTTTTCTCGGCTGGCCTTGAAGAAGCATTCCGTAAACTGGATTGGGAACAGGATGGTGTAAAGATCAATGGTGCAAACTTAAACCATCTTAGATTTGCAGATGATATCGTTCTCCTTTCACAAGACCCAGAGGAGCTGCAAAGACACATACAAGAACTGCAAAGGGCTGGCGAATGATTTGGCTTGAAAATAAACCTGAAAAAGAGTCAGGTTATGTTCAATAACTTCGCACAGGACAGACGAATGTCAGTTTTAGGAGGGGATTTGGAGATTGTGGATAGCTTTATATATCTTGGGCAGAGAATTTCAATGGAGGGGAATACCACCCGGAAGGTGGAACGGGTGTTAAATGTGGTTGGCAGGCATTTGGCAGGCTCAACATAGTGTTTAAGAGCAGACTTCCACTTTGCCTGAAATAAAAAGTCTTCGATCAGTGCGTTTTACCCGTTATGGCATACGAAAGTGAAACCTGGACATTCACATCCCAATCACTTCAAAAACTTATCACAGAGGGGAATAGAAACATGTATGCTTGGCATTACAAGACGATACGGAGAGTCCTGCGCATGGATCAGGGAACAAACGAAAGTCTGTGACATCGTTGGAAGAGTAAATATATTGAAGTGGAGATGGGCAGGCCAAATAACGAGGCGATGGGATGACAGATGGACCAAGGCAATCCTGGAGTGGATAGCGCTTGATCGCAAATGTCTGCGAAGAAGACCGAAGGCACGATGGATTGATGACATCGTTAAGTATATTGGACCAGAGTGGCAGAGGAAAGCCCAGGATCGTGAAAGTTGGAAATATGCTGAAGAGGCCTTCGTCCTGCAGTGGATCGACAAGGGCTGATGATATATATATATATATATATATATATATATATATATATATATATATATATATATATATATATATATATTGTTTTTTCTTGAGATTTCGGTCAATTGTAATATAAAATATTTTGTTAACGTTTCGATTTCTTCTATTAAACCATTCTCAGAACGACTACAATTCTACAATATATACTATTCCTATACACAGTATTCCATACTATATACACTATGTATAGGTTATCTATTCTACAATATATAACGTATACATTGTAGAATTGTAGCTGTTCTGAGGATAGTTTAATAAAATAAACCGAAACATAGAGATAATTAAATTAGAAAAACCAACATAAAAGACCAATTCAAAATTATTGTAATTTCTTTTAGTTCTTAATTAACAACATAATTAGAGCATATTTTATTTTCACATTAAATCAGTTGCCAAACTAGTGTGAAAGTATATTGCGTGTTAACCACAATCAAAGAATATATGCCATATCAGATACTATAAAATTAGTCTTGCGTTGCCCATCATGAACGAGTAATTTAAAATTTATTGGAAATTTACACAATATTGGAATCATGTGCCGCCTGTGAAAGCATATAAATTGCAAAAAGTAAGACAATGGATATATGAGGAATTCCATTTAGTCAATATTTTTAATTATTAGTGTAACGCTAGGTTAACCCGGTTACAGTTCATGCATTTTAAAGTTTATTAAAATTTTTTTAAATATAT
Organism: Cosmopolites sordidus; assembly: GCA_031761425.1. NCBI lineage: Eukaryota > Metazoa > Arthropoda > Insecta > Coleoptera > Curculionidae > Cosmopolites > Cosmopolites sordidus. The sequence goes on from JARFXV010001175.1 coordinate 18,821, forward strand.
ACGATTTTTAAAAAATGTTTTATTAACTTTTCTATCAAATTCTCTTTTTTTTTTGCGTTCTTTTGTTTCGCAGTTTCTGTTTAGCCTTGTTAATTCCTTTGTTTTCTTCCAGAATTTTTTGCACCAGCTGAATGTTGAATCGGCGCGTGTCATCACTGATACGTTGTCTTATAATATATATATATATATATATATATATATATATATATATATATATATATATATATATATATATATATATATATATATATATATATACGACGATATATATAGATACGGCGGATCACGACCCGTCATTAAAATGGCCAGTTGACCTAGCCTGGCCCCGATCGTCTCTCCCAACTGCTTTCCTTGCGTTCGTCTGGAGCTCGACTGATGACGGCTGAAAGGCTAGAGACCGGCCCCGAGAGACACATGACGTCGCATGGAGGACAGTTGGGCGAAGGCGATCGGTGGCACAACGTGGAGAAAGGGTGAAAAACTTTGGTAATATTTCCCTACACGGTTCCGTTACGCTACCTTGTGGGCATACCTGGTACTATACCCGAGGTTCCAGGCAGAATGTTACGAGCGGTCCTGCCTGCTAAAAGCATTTGCCGTATGATGGCACGTGACGTCACATGGAGGACAGTTGGGCGAAGGCGATCGGTGGCACCACGTGGAGAAAGGGTGAAAGGTTTATGTGTGTGTGTGTGTGTGTGTGTGTGTGTGTGTGTGTGTGTGTGTGTGTGTGTGTGTGTGTGTGTGTGTGTGTGTGTGTGTGTGTGTGTGTGTGTGTGTGTGTGTGTGTGTGTGTGTGTGTGTGTGTGTGTGTGTGTGTGTGTGTGTGTGTGTGTGTGTGTGTGTGTGTGTGTGTGTGTGTGTGTGTGTGTGTGTGTGTGTGTGTGTGTGTGTGTGTGTGTGTGTGTGTGTGTGTGTGTGTGTGTGTGTGTGTGTGTGTGTGTGTGTGTGTGTGTGTGTGTGTGTGTGTGTGTGTGTGTGTGTGTGTGTGTGTGTGTGTGTGTGTGTGTGTGTGTGTGTGTGTGTGTGTGTGTGTGTGTGTGTGTGTGTGTGTGTGTGTGTGTGTGTGTGTGTGTGTGTGTGTGTGTGTGTGTGTGTGTGTGTGTGTGTGTGTGTGTGTGTGTGTGTGTGTGTGTGTGTGTGTGTGTGTGTGTGTGTGTGTGTGTGTGTGTGTGTGTGTGTGTGTGTGTGTGTGTGTGTGTGTGTGTGTGTGTGTGTGTGTGTGTGTGTGTGTGTGTGTGTGTGTGTGTGTGTGTGTGTGTGTGTGTGTGTGTGTGTGTGTGTGTGTGTGTGTGTGTGTGTGTGTGTGTGTGTGTGTGTGTGTGTGTGTGTGTGTGTGTGTGTGTGTGTGTGTGTGTGTGTGTGTGTGTGTGTGTGTGTGTGTGTGTGTGTGTGTGTGTGTGTGTGTGTGTGTGTGTGTGTGTGTGTGTGTGTGTGTGTGTGTGTGTGTGTGTGTGTGTGTGTGTGTGTGTGTGTGTGTGTGTGTGTGTGTGTGTGTGTGTGTGTGTGTGTGTGTGTGTGTGTGTGTGTGTGTGTGTGTGTGTGTGTGTGTGTGTGTGTGTGTGTGTGTGTGTGTGTGTGTGTGTGTGTGTGTGTGTGTGTGTGTGTGTGTGTGTGTGTGTGTGTGTGTGTGTGTGTGTGTGTGTGTGTGTGTGTGTGTGTGTGTGTGTGTGTGTGTGTGTGTGTGTGTGTGTGTGTGTGTGTGTGTGTGTGTGTGTGTGTGTGTGTGTGTGTGTGTGTGTGTGTGTGTGTGTGTGTGTGTGTGTGTGTGTGTGTGTGTGTGTGTGTGTGTGTGTGTGTGTGTGTGTGTGTGTGTGTGTGTGTGTGTGTGTGTGTGTGTGTGTGTGTGTGTGTGTGTGTGTGTGTGTGTGTGTGTGTGTGTGTGTGTGTGTGTGTGTGTGTGTGTGTGTGTGTGTGTGTGTGTGTGTGTGTGTGTGTGTGTGTGTGTGTGTGTGTGTGTGTGTGTGTGTGTGTGTGTGTGTGTGTGTGTGTGTGTGTGTGTGTGTGTGTGTGTGTGTGTGTGTGTGTGTGTGTGTGTGTGTGTGTGTGTGTGTGTGTGTGTGTGTGTGTGTGTGTGTGTGTGTGTGTGTGTGTGTGTGTGTGTGTGTGTGTGTGTGTGTGTGTGTGTGTGTGTGTGTGTGTGTGTGTGTGTGTGTGTGTGTGTGTGTGTGTGTGTGTGTGTGTGTGTGTGTGTGTGTGTGTGTGTGTGTGTGTGTGTGTGTGTGTGTGTGTGTGTGTGTGTGTGTGTGTGTGTGTGTGTGTGTGTGTGTGTGTGTGTGTGTGTGTGTGTGTGTGTGTGTGTGTGTGTGTGTGTGTGTGTGTGTGTGTGTGTGTGTGTGTGTGTGTGTGTGTGTGTGTGTGTGTGTGTGTGTGTGTGTGTGTGTGTGTGTGTGTGTGTGTGTGTGTGTGTGTGTGTGTGTGTGTGTGTGTGTGTGTGTGTGTGTGTGTGTGTGTGTGTGTTTGTGTGTGTGTGTGTTTGTGTGTGTGTGTGTTTGTGTGTGTGTTTGTGTGTGTGTGTGTGTGTATATATATATATATATATAAACGAATATTTTCACGAAAGGTAAATAATGTTCCTAAATCATTCGGGGTGTCCATCCGTTCGTTCTATGAAGACGAACGTTTCACGGCGTTTCACCAAAATCAGATTTGGCATTTTCAAATGTTGTTCGCTTGGCGAAACACCATGATTCTTCACAGAACGAACGGATCGACACCTGGAATGATTTTTAGGAACAATAAAATTATAAATAACTTAATGCTTGTATATCTTGAAAGATATAGCGAAAGGTAACAGAATAGCGCAATCCGAAAAACAACAATGTAACATTTGCTCCAAGGTTGATTTCCATATAAATTTTGAACTTAGTAGCTATATGCAAAAATTTTGAGAATGGTATTCGGGGCTGTTGGTGTGCCACAGTGGCTGCTTGTCGGTTTTTAAAGTAGGAGAACCTAGACAAAAATAGTGCTGTGGAATTTATTTTTTTGCTTTCCCTTTCCTCCTTTTTACTTTTCGTGCTTTTGAAACCCAATACCATACAGAAAGTGAAACACGAAAATTAAATAAAGGAAAGAAATTGAACGGAAATAGAATATGGTGTTTTGCTCTGAAAAATTGTTTACTGTGATAAATGCTAGAGGGGCGGCGCCCCAACGCCTTTCCTCACGAGCCGCCACAGGTCTGCCATCAGAGCCAAAAGGTATAAAAAGTTTAGGAATGTTTCTAGATAGAAGCCGTAAACATTATTTGGCAAAATAGGTTTGGAATATTTGATTTTGGATAAACTAGTGCGTATATATTAAATTTCGGAACAGATCATATTAGGATATATTTATATTATGTATAGATATGTACAAACATAAATGTATGTAATAGGTTAGTACTAAAAAAAATTAATGAATATTATTATTATTATAATTATTATTATTATATTTCGAATGCATCAGTACATAAAATTATATTTTTTAAACAAAATTATTTGATCGATTTTGTTATCAATTTAAAAAAAAATAAAAATCGCCTACAAAAATTTTTAACAATTACAAAATACTATAATTTCTAACTTAACAAGCGAAATAATATGAAATTTGTATGAGATGTCAAAAGCAGTCATACCAACTGAATAAACACATAGTATTATCGATACGTAAAGAGCGCAAATTTTTGTAACAAAATCAACATTTTTATTAAAAAAAATTTAATCATAGTAGTATATATAAGAATTTGTACCATAACTTTTCTATGCAAAATATTTGTAGGTTTACCATAGAACACTACAGAGATATGCTCAAAAATTATTCATATTTTTTAGGTTAGTTAGGGTTTATTAATGAGATGCAAATAGAATTTTAAGAGATAAAAATAATAAATAAACAAAGATTAATATCTAAAAATTTCCACTGTATTTAAAATTGTATGTATGACAATTGTTTCAACACACAGTGCCTTTTTCAAATACAAACTATACTGATTGAGTGTAGTTTGTACTCTTTTTTACTGCTTATATATTTGAAAAAATTTTCCATCAAGTATCCACTACCTCAGTTAAATTTATGATAAAAATAATAACAAAATATCTTTTAAATTGGATATTCGACGCCAAAAATTGAACGAAATTCCGCTATATTCACGATTTTCCCATATGATTCTGCTCTTATCTCGACAAAACGCTTTATATAGAGCTAAACTGGATGTATGGAGACTCCTTTCATCCGATATTATAATGCCTCTGGCAACTCAACTTGATAAAAATCCCTGGCGCGTCCCAATTTTCTTTAGGGACCGTTTTTCACTGAACGAAGTGACAGTTTTTACGTTGTATCGAATCCTATATCTTATTTTTGCATTAGACTATTATCGCAGTTTTTTTCAAAATATAGCCCTACTAGTATTAACGATAAACGATATTGTTTTTTTGGTTTGATTTTTACAGTAAAGCCTTCGACATTTTCCTCAATGAAAATGATCAATGATTCAGTATCTAAGTAAGCACAATCCTATATCTCAAAAAACACATTTTTTGTCTGTTTTATAATCTATAAAATATTAGAGGAATATATTTTAAAAGCTCTTGATAAAGAACAAAAACCAAAATAAGTATATTTGTTTAAAATATTAAAAGTGCGGACTGGCAATTAATTTTCTTTTTTTGTCATAAAGGTATCAAAAAAATAATAAACGATTAGCATTTCAGACAATTCATACTAAGACAATACTACTACTACTTTCAGACTAACATATTTAATCGTCGGTATATATCTCTCACGCGATCAATTAGTGAAAAGCTAAGCTAGTGCAGATTTCGGTGTCACACTTGCTATATGAGTGCACGTATTGCCTTGCTGAAGAATAGAATAGAAACTTCTAAGTGGTAATAGGTCAGGTTCCAGAATTTCTTGAATATGACACCCGGCAGCCAGGTGATCTTTAGTAAACACTAACAGTGATCTATTGGACTGATGTAAAAATGTATCCCGTTTTTGGTGCTAGTTGGCATTGCACCACAAAAACGAAGTGTTATCTACTTCACAGGTATAAAGTTTAGATGTTGTTTGATAGAAGAAATTAGAACAAGTACTTGAGAAGAACAAGTACTGTGTTATTTGGTTGTTTTTTAAATGTTGTTAAGTATTAAACATTGCAGAAAATAAGGAGCACTTTCGACATATTATGCTTATAAATTTCGAAAATACAAGAATGCTTTGTAGACGTAAAAGAAGACATATGCCCTGTACGATGAGGGTTCCGCTAATCATTCCACATGCTGTAAGTGGTTCAGAAAGTTTCGTGAAAACAATTTTAATCTTAGCGATCCACAGTCCGCGGCCGATGGCAATGAAATATTAGCCCTAATGCAGGTGATCGACTTAAGGTATGTCCACACTTGTTCAACCTTTGGTCGTCAAGACGCAAGCATCTGTTGAAAGGTTAGATGCATGCGGGGTTGAACGAAAAGCATGCAAGCATGCAAAAAAAAAATCATGATACACAAAAAGACATAGAGGCAGCGCACCGACTCCCACCCATTTTGGGTATCTTGCGCTTTCGCTTTCTACTCCTTAATATAATCTGCAAGTTCCTGCAATAATTTACAAATTAAATTTAAAATAAAGTAGTTATTAAATTAAATAAATATATTAAATTATATATTTAAGAACAATAAATAAATAGTTAATTTTGAATGTAATAATTTTCTTTCGACCAATTCCAGAAATGCTGAAATATATAGAAGAAATAACAAAGGAAGAATTGTTGTCACTACTTAGCGATATCATAATAGAAAAGAAAGTACCAACAGACTGGGATATGGGAATAACATACCATTGTTAAAAAAAGAAGATATTAAAGAATGTAAAAACTACATAGGGATCATACTAATAAGTTTAACTGGAAAATTATTTACCAGAATAACAGAGCATAAGCTGAGAAAAAAATTAGAAGCAACAATAGAGGAACCATAGCATGGTTTTAGGAAGGGTAGTGGCACACAAGATCTGATATTTATAATTAGAGAATTAGGAGAAAAACTGTTAAGGAAAGAAACCGAAATCCATATTTGTTCCATTAACCTGAAAAATCCATTTGATAGAGTAAAAAGAAGGGAAGCCTTGAATATTCTAAAGAGAAGAGGAGTAGAAGAGGGAGTAATAGAAATTATCAAAGCCTTATACAACAACAAGAATAATAATAAAGTAAGAACCCATAGCGATAAATCCACAGAATTTGAGACAGAAATGGGCCAATAAAACAAGGCTGCGTACTGAGCCCACTGTTATGTTCAGTGGTTATTGACGATGTTGTAAAAAGGAGCAAAAAAAATTGCAAGAATATCGAAAATATTTTTAGAAAAATGAAAACAGTGACAACACAAGGATTACTGTTCGCTGATGGTATAGTCATAATAGCAGATTTTAAGAGCTAAGAAAAGTAAACATGGAATAAATATTGACAAAAGCAAAACAATGTTAACTGCAGGTACAAAATTAAAGCATATATTAAAATTGTAGTCGATGGGAAGGTAATGAAGAAAGTCAAAAACTATAAGTATTTAGGCATAATAATGGCACAACAGACCCAAGAAAAAAATGGGAAAAGCAGGCAAACTATACAATCCCCTAAAAACAACATTTCTAGGCAAAAGAGAGATACCGAAAAAGGTAAAAGCATAGGTGTATCAGAACGTAGTGAAACCAACAATGATATAAGCCAACGAATCTTGAACCTTAACAAAAAGAGACAAAAGTAGAATTACAGCTGCATAAATGAGATTCCTACATCAAATAGAGGGAACTGCAAGAAGGTATATAGTGATAAATACGACAGTAATAGAAAAACTTGAAACGAAACCAATACAAAAAGCTATAGAAGAAAGATAACTGAGTTGGCTAGGATACATCCACAGAATGAATGAAGAGAAATTAGCAAAACAAATCCATGAAGCGAACACACGAGCAAGAAATAAAGTTGGACGTCCAAGACTGAGATCGGAAGAACAAGTTCAACAAGCGGCAGAAAACGAGGAATTCATTGGAATGATACTAGAAAATTAGCACTAGACAGGAACTCATCAGGAGGGTAAAAAATCATGAAACACCATCATGCTGAAATGTAAATTGTCAGTCTTACACCTAAATGTAGAACATACTTTTAGTTTAAATAAAACTGTAAATTGTAATATTCCTTCGTCCATACAGATTTTCTGTATTTTTCTCTTAATTTCAGTAGTTTTATCAACACCAGCACAGCAGCACTCATACGGGCTTCCATGACAATATCAGATATATTCATGAAACTGAAATTACATAGTTCTTAACATAACAGTAGGTCTTTACTGAACTCGTCAGAGATGTTGAATGAAACTGATGAACATGTGGACAGGAAGGAGGCATACGTCTTACGCTGCGCAAATTGAAAGGCGCGTTGAAACCCATATTGAACGGAAAAATTGAACAGGTGTGGACATACTAATACAACTATTCAACTGATCGGACAAATTCTTGGAATGAACCGGCCAACAGCGTCAAGGCGATTACGTCAACTTGAAATGATTTTCAGGGTCGATGTATGGGTGCCGCATGATTTAACGGAGAAAAAGTTGATAGACCGAATTTCTACCTCTATTTAAGCGCAACGAAATCGATCCCTTTTTAAAGCACATGGTTACAGGTGATGGAAAATGCATTGTGCATAATAAGGTTATCGCCCTTTATTGCTCTTTTCAAATGTACCACTATAATAAAAAATTGGGGTTAATCATCGGAGTTAATCGGCAACGGATGACAGAAGTTCAGTTAAATAACGTATAGTGTCTAATGCCATATTTGATAATCTATCAATTTTTCATATTCATTCACATTTCATTCATTCATTCATATATCATATTCTTTTTGAAAATATTACATTATTCTTAAAAGTATTTCAATGGAATATGCCATTTATTTTATTAAGGCAAGAAATAGGTTTATGTATATAAAGGGTTTAAATATATTTTATAATCTATTCGGTGGTTCTATTATAGGAAAAAATAATTTTTAATCCCAAAACATATAAAGCAAATTTAAAAACATATAATGAGACAGATTTATTTTTTAGACTTTCCATATGATTCATCATTTATAATTACATTTACAACTCCAGCCTTATATAGAAAAATAATTATCAGTGGAAAGAAACCTCTAGCAGCAGTATACATAGTGTAATTAGCAATATTATCATTATAATTGCAGAAAATATGTAACAGATTAGCAGAACTAGTAACATCTCGAATTAATATGACATGCACAATGACTGAAATTATACATTGCAAGTATTAAAATTAAATATACCAGCCAGTATGACATTATAGTTTGAATAATTTAAAAAAAGAAACAATCTAAAACTCACTCAAATGTTTCCATAAAAAATGTATGTTTTATAAAAATGTAGTTTTATAATTGTCCTCGATATAGACAATACAATATTTTGTAGACATTTGTTAATTGGCTGGAATTAAAAATAACTGGAAACAACAATATTTCATTAGCTGAAAATAAAAACCTGAATTAATCGAATTGATGTTTAATAAAAAACATATATAGATTTATGTTTCATAAAAATGAAAGTTGCATTATATAATAATAATTATTATTATATTAAATGGGATATAAAGGGTTGTAATTAATTGCATAAACTAGTGTCAAAAAAAACATCTTGGGTATATCAAAATAGATGTTGATAATGAAATACTCCATTTATCAATCATCCCTCATGGTTGGTCTCTATTGCTCATCTGATAAGCGCGAGTCAATTATATCCAAGGCAAATAAACATGGTCTTTCATATCTCACAGTTGGAATAAGCGGCGAGGGATATATACATTCTGTCAAATATATACGGAGAATTCTTCAGTTAAAAAAAACCGCGTAAGAATCGTAAAACAATTTTATATTATTCGCTAGTGAAATTGTAATCTGTAAGGTTAACCAATCTCTTGAAAAATTGGTGTTCGGTGTAATTTGTAATAGGTTTTATTTATATTTTTTTTTGGTTTCTTTCTTGGATAAGAGGTTTATCAGTTTCTTCATTTGTATTATGAACTTCTTGTTAATTATGTCAGAAATGTATATTGGGTTGTTTATTGGTCAAAAATATCGAACCCAATATTGTTTAGTATATAGGTTAATTCTCTAAATATCACTTTAAGATAGACGCTGTATATATCCCTTTTGTTATATTAAATTTTTCTAATTTTCTATCTTACTGTTAGTTTAACATAGTTTACATTTGAAAAACATACTCATTTGGAAACAAAACAATTGTTGTACATGCAATTTTAAATATAGCGGAAATTTTAGATGTTAATCTTTGTTTATTTATTTTTAATGATTTCCATCAAGTATCGTACTTCCTAATAAGTATCATATCTTATTTCCATCGAGTATATCTACACCCTCAATTTTTTTTTTTTTTATTAAAATTGTACTTGTTTGGTAACTTGTTTTTCAAAAGCTGTAGTGTTTCCAATGTGTATCCTCTAAGAGTCCTTATGTGACTATTACAGAGACTCTTTAAAAAACCCTTATGAGATAAGTAGAACTCGATCCTAAACATATAACTGGCGTTACAAATGGATTTTTTGGGGCAACGTCAAATAAAAAAGATGCCTGATGAATCTCCTTGAAGACATCAAAAGCGGATATTTATCAAAGGAAGGTTATATTGTCAATTTAATGGGATTTCAAAGGTATAGTATTGTGTATTTTGAGCTTTTTTCCGAGACATGATGATGTTTTTATTGGATCTGCTTGATCCTTTATACGACTCGCACATTTTGAAGAAAATAGTATGTAAAATAACATGATATTAGAGAAACTTCTAGAATCTGTATATCCATCATTTTCTTGTATTAATCCATAGCATTAAGGCAGCTGTGAAATAACTCTAACATAATGTTTGATCAACTCTAAAGCAAAAAAATCATTGATGTGTTATAATTATCGGTTGGAAAGTAAAAAAAAAATGTTATAAAATAACCTCTTTATATAGGGACGGGAATATCCTAAAAATACGGTATATGACCAAAAATATATCCGCTCCTGTATAGTCTTAATGAAGTAGCATATTATCTCTATTTATTTCATCTTAATACTAGTGCTGCTCCTTGCATGATACAATGGTATAAACATTAATTTTCAAAATATTCCGCGTTATTTATCTCGTTTTCGATATTTTTGCCTTAATTAAACCGCTTCTATTTATTGGATGCAAACAAATTAAAACTTTTAAAATAAGCAAAGATCTAATATTGCTTCAGCAACTCTAGACACAGCATGATCGACAATACCTTTTTTTGACTGGTCGTATATAACTTGCAGTTAAAAAGCAGACTTGTAATGATTTAGAAACTAGTAAACGTTACTGATGAATATCCGCATTCTAGCCAACTGTTTCTACAAAAGGGTACTTAGTATTTCCATTACTCCAAATATCAAGTAAGCAAATAAGTTATTAAATATTTCGAAATATATGTTGTTATCGTGCTACTTGCTTCAGTAATGTAATTACGGTGGACAATCATAAAAATATCCGTTTCAATAGAATTTAAAGTTTCGGAACCACAAATTATCTACTGAATAGTATAGTCAGTACTATATAGCTACGATTTGTCAATATATATAAAGATAGGCAAACTGATAGGTAATAATTAAAACGGATTCTATGTACAGTGTGAACAGTGTTTACCAAAATAAACAAATCATAACATCATATACATAGGTGAATAGACAAATACATAGGTGAATATCAAGGAGGATTAAAATCGGTTACAGACATTGAAGATGTTATAGGAACATAATGTCACTAATCACCAGATTATCATGGACCTCAAATAGAAGTGCACTACTAATAGTGAAGAAACTTCATTTTCACAGAACAAGTTTTTCATGTAACTCGTGTGTTTATCAAAAGACTCAAGAGGTCAGGCACTGGAGAAAAAAAAAGGGCACGATAGAAAACATAAGATATTTTTAAATTAGAACCAGGTCAAGACCGAGATGAACTGATTCTCATACGTCTCACTGTATGAATGGTTAGTAATTACACTGAAGCAGATTAAAAGACAGATCCAAGTTTTTGCCTATGCAGACGATGTTAACATACTCTGAAGGACCTTGACACAGATTTGCGGTCTTTGACACCATCCAGAAATTAAAAATGAAGAAAAAAGTGAAAAAGGAAGGTAATTGATGTCAACAAAATGGTACTAAACTTAGAAACTATATATAATGATTTTATAGAGGTCGTCAAAGATTTTGAAATATCGTTGAGCATCTCATTGTTGAACAAAATATAGGCTTATAAATAGAAATAAGGCACTTGTAATATTTTAAATTCACTATTAACAAAAAATAACTAAAAAAAAAATATATCACATGTACATAACAAAGGCAAATAACTAAACTATCTGGAGAGTTTAGAAATAAACCGTCTCAAAGATGCGAAAACCCTTCTAAATGACCAAATAGACCTGAACAAATACCCTTTACTGAATTCGTACAGACAATTATTTATTGTTTAATGCTATTGCATTAGTGTTAGTGAAACGCATCAAATATTAATAATAAAGTGGAAATATAAACAAAACAGTCTTTCATTAAACATTTATAATGAATTTCCATCAAGCCAACACAATCCAAAAATTTTAATTTTTTTTTAAATCCGAAGGAAATAAAAATGGTTTTAGAAATATATTGGATATTACTCGTTTAATGAAACAGAACAGTCAACAAGATCATCAATTATACACAAGTATAACACATGTGTATTAAGGCATTTTCAACTCGTTCAAAGTGAACGATGAAAATATATATTCGCTAATAAATGATAAGAAGAAGCTTCAAACGTAACGACTTGTTTCATTGCCTTTTCAGGGCGCATACACTCGACTTTTAACTATTTGTATAATTATGCTCAAGGTTATGCTTTTTATTGAAATTTATTATGGTGGCCAATAAGTTCAGTTAACTCAAAAAAAGATCAATTTTCAAAATAATGATAATTTTTTCAAGTTGTCTGATTTACCGTCGATCCTTATTTCTAGAGGTACAATACTCATCCGTCCATGGAAAAGGCATGCCAATTATCAGAACAAGTGGAAATCTGATAACATAAGGTATATTAAAGTTAATTCGTGATTGGAGAGATAGGTTAACGTGGTCGACGATCGTGGTCAATATTTGGATGGGCCTTAACATAAGCAATTCAAGAAACCTCCCAACACTGAGCAGAAAAGGCATATCGGAATAAAAAATAAATCTAGAGAACAAATATCAAAAATACACAGACATATAAACAACGTACAATATTCACAATATGAGTGGAAATAGAACCCGCACCGCATGCAGTCGTCGTACTACCGTGCTAACGCCTTAGGCACCGCAGCCAGCCAGAGTTATTTTTCAGAAGAATTTTCCTTAATTTGTCTGCCAATTTGCATGCCAAAGCCAAGTATTTTTAGTGCATCTCAGAATGCATTCGGTATATTAAGGAAAAAATTTGCAGTAGCCAAAAGATAAAGGTTCGCATCGGCGTCTTAAAATTAGCTTTAACAAAAATGTTATCAACGCCATGGACAAAGAAGGTAATGGTTTCATGTACCTAAAAGAAATATTATCTCAGTTAAGTGATGCAAAACTAAAAGAAGGCATATTTATTGGACCTCAATTGGGCAACAAGAAAGATAAAAACCATAAAAATCTTGTAAATGAACTCTTGAAAGCTTATGAAATACTAGGGTGCCGCATGTCCTTAAAAATACATTTTTTATACTCCCAATTGGATTTTTTGGGGAAAATTTGGGTGCAGAAAGCGACGAACAAGGAGAGAAGACATCAGGACGATTGAAGCAAGATATCAGGGACTTTGGACCCCATCTATGTTGGGCGACTACTGCTGGTTTTTAAAAGGAGATGGTGCTACAGAATACAAGAGGAAAAAGTGAAAGTCTATGTCGCTGTCTGATATCTCATGTAATATATTTTTTTTTATTCGCATAATCCTCATTAATGTCTTTCTATAGATTTAACAGGTTTTACATGTTTATATTAAATAAATATTACATTGTAAATATGTCGTCTCGTTTTTTCCCCACCATCATTTTCCGATTTTAGACTATGAAATGAAAACAAAAAAAAAATCAAATATGGTAAATGTGCATTCACGTGTTTGTAACAATCAGTAACAAACGAAACTATACGAAAAACCAATTCAAGAGAGACAAAATTATATATCCGACATATTAAGTGAATTTCACAATCGTCTTCACATTGATAATCATTATGTGATCCAAATCACACAGAACCAAAAGAAGTTAGTATGACGTCTCCTAAATCCTTATTATAGTACTAAATAATCATATTAAAATTTAACATTACATAAAAAAATAAATGTATATCCGGATTTTAAAAGCGATTTTAAAAGAGATTTTTTGAAGATTAATATTCAAAACCGCAGAATTTGAAATGCTGTCAAAATGCTGCCAAATAGAGGTCAATTTCAGTCATCCGCAAAAACGCAATTTTCTCGCATCATGTTATATATGTAGATGGTCAGAACGTTATGGGAACATATATAAGTTTGAAAAATCTGATGGAAAAGAAAAAATACTACTAAGAGGTTAGCATACGACGTCATTTATCATTCTTCTTATTCTGGATATTTATCGGGTCATTCGCAGGCTAACGATAAAGCGAACAGTTTTGTGTATTTTAATATTTATTAGAGTTTTCTCTCATATTTTAGCGCCTGATTTATTGTGCACCCTCGCCCATAAAAAATATTTTAGCATTAGTTCCATACAGAACCCCTATGAATAAATTATTCATATCTTTTCTCAGAGATAATATTATTCGAATTAATAAGGAATAAAGCACTGATGTTATTCAGTAACATGAACAATCCTACTAATATCATACATGTGAAAGTGTTTGGATGTTTGTCCTTCAATCACAGTCGAAAGGATGGAAGGATTCTAATGAAATTTGGCATAGCAGTCGATTATGTCGTGGAATAGAACATATGATATACTTTTTATAGTGCTAGGAAGTTCCGGGCGAGGATTTACATCGATACGTATGTATAGGACATATTTTTTGACTTTGACATTAACATATTACAAAAATTTTACTTTTAGAGTTTTTTTAAGCTAATAGTCATTTATTTCAGAACTGATATTGATAATTTAAGTAGCATATATAGTGACATAATTGAATGATAAATTAACGGTTTAGTTTTTTTGCACCTAACACCACTAAAAGCGAAAAATTCAATAATGTTAACTTGAAAAAAAAATTTAAGGTAAAAAAATTATAAAATATTTCAAAGACCTACAAACTCAAAATTTGACAGGAATGTTCCTCATGCATCGTAGATCTTCACTGAGAAGAAGGTTTCATAAAAATCAACTCTTTTTTGCGGGGATGCGGGGATTTGCGGGGGTGTAAAAGATAAATATACTCCGAAATTTGAAATTTGGGATTGTATCGTTGTGAACCCCTTGCAGAAAAAAGTTGTCGAACAGCAGGTAACAGGTTAATCATACAAAAATCAATTATTACTAAAGTCAAATTTATGCACAGTGAAGCGGGCGGGTAACAACTAGTGTTATATAAAATCATTTCTCAAAGTAGGTGGACTTATAGTAAATATGATGATATGAGAGCGGATCATAAATTTTTAGCCGTAACTAATATATTTCCTGTGACCGACAAATAAACCTTTTGTTGGGTAGTAATCATTATTGCAGTTTCAAATGTAACCAGTATTCCAATAAGAGTGTCAGAACTTTGAAACCTAATAGCGGCAACACTGTTTGAAATCTAAATGTCACACATAGATTGCTGTGTTCAATACATTATGTCAATTCACCATAGAAAGAAACGCGATACACGAATTGGGCTCTAAAGCAGTTGAAAGGCTATTCTCACTTTGGGAAAAACGTAATCTTTTCTCACGAACTTCTGGCTTAATGATGGAAACCGTATTATTGGTAATGTGAACTGTAGAAATATGCTAAGAGAATACCTTTGGCCTGAACTGATAAATGTAGATATAAACAATATATTCTTTTTACAAGACTTGCAACTTGTCACAAATATTTTGCAAAACCTATTTTACAAAAATCTCGAAGAATCATGAAATTGTTGGCATATTTTTTAATCAAAAAAGGATCAGACATGAAAAGAAGAGGATAAATTCCCGTAGGTAAATGAAATTTCTGATAACCTAAGTTACCCATCCTGATAACACTAAAAAAGGCAATGAGAAAATATAAAAGGAAATAGAACGTAAAGTAAAAGGACAGTTATTTATAACGTAGACGTACCATGAGGTTTTTATATTTTTTTTACACTTAATACAAATAATCTGACTACAATGATGATCCGACTACAAATAATCTAGGATTATTTGTATTCACCTTTCAACTGAATACATTTAGACCTTGCAACTTGTTAATACCATCAGTATAATATGATTTATCCAACTCTGCAAAATATATGCTTGTCTAAATGTTGATCTCATCATTCGAAAATTCTTCAAAGCGGAGGTCATGATATTTAACATCAATAACACGAGATATGAGTGCGGACACATTATCGATGAGTAAGAGCACTTTCTTCTTGGCCAGATAAAGATGTTTAGACTGAATAGCATACTGAAATTGATCCAATAGTGAAGTGTTATACCGCCCAGTCTTTATGCCTTTTACCAGGTAGTCTGGCACCACCCCACGAGAATCCCAGAAAATCATAGCCATGATTTTTCCTGCAGATATAATTATTTCACTTCACTTGCCACATTTTACCTGTCTGCTGTTTGGACTACTGCTTCTATCAGTAGTACGTGTAATGATGAATCATCCACGGTTATATGATGTCGAAAAAACTCAGCAAAATAACGTTTTAATACATATAAATACTCCTGAGAAGGCTTCATTATAACTAACGCGGTACCGATAGAGCGCAAAGCTTTTTGTTTGTGTCATCAGTCTGGCTCGAGCTGATCGCAGGAAAGCAATTGAAGGAACAGTCAGTGCTGCAAAGATTTAAAGCCAAAGGTCATATAAATCAATTTTTTCTGATGGTGGGATTAATCAAATTTACCTGTAAAGTATTTTTATTTGAAAAGCATAATTTGACAATTGACTTAATATCTGTAAAGTAAGTGTTCAATTTACATAATTATTAATATATTATTTATTAATTAGATTATTTTCACAAATATGGTTAATAAATTGTATATTTTGTTTAAGTAACTACCGCATATCATATCACGGTTTCTTACCGAACTGTATAACGTAATACGGAAATCCAGACCAACATAATATCACCAACCATATGAACTTTACATAACAACAGACAGTATGTCATTTGTACTCTATTCATTTAAGTTTAGTAAAGCATAATAGTTGTAATTGAAACCATTTCTTGAAAAAAATAGTGCCCGGTTCTGTATAAAGGTCATAAAGTTGACATAATATCGAACTTAGGAAAACAAAGTATTATGAAGGAACAAACATAAGAAATACATTTAAAGAACCTAGAACCTCTACGTCCGTCATATTTGTCCATAAAAGATTATGCGTTTTGTAAGATAATCATAATCTACAAAATGGTCTCTTAATATGCCCTTTCAATTCAATACATATCACGAAATAAATGTATACACTTTCACTTAAAAAAACCTGGTTATGGATGAAAAATCAGGATGCTGCTTTGTCGTTATTTTTGTTTGTAGGGAAATATTTAAATATTAAAATCAAACACTATGTACAAAAAATTGTGGAAAATAATATTAGTGCTAGGTACAATTTATCACATTCTAATGATAAATTGCATATTACCGCAATATACTGCTTCTGAAAATTCCGCGATATTTGTTCAAAGTTGGTGTAATTTGAATGGTATATAATCCGTACCAGGCAAGCAAAATGAAGCATTTATTAAAATGCAGAAGATGTAGTTATTAAGGCCGTTTATGAAGAGTATTTTGTAACATAAATAACGCTAGAATATAAACGTGCAGCTATATTACCATGTAAAAATGTCTAAGGAGTATCTACCAGGTGTGGCGGTTAATAAGTCTTAATTTTTTTAAGAGATGGCGCTTGGTCGGTTCCCAGACTAATTTTTTATGTCATTTTGTTGCAACGACAATACCTTTCAAAACGCCATAGATGTTTAAACGATTTCGAGTTAGCATCATATTTTTTCATGTGATATTCATATTTTTTCATGTGGTCATATTTTTTCGTGTGGTAAACATGTTGAGTTTCGAACCTAATAAAGAGCATTTATGACACGTACTGATTTTCTTGTTCAATCAAAAGACAAACTTATGGTGACAATGTCCCCCCAACGCAAGACGCTGGTTTAGACGATTGAAAAGTGGTGATTTCAACTTGTAAGATAAAAAACGCCCAAGTCAATCGAAAAAAATGTATTCTATCGAATTGCAAGTATTGTTGGAAGAAGACAAGATGCAAATTCAAGAACAATATAAACCATGCAGTCCTGTAGCTATAAAAAATATTGATCAATAAATTCTATCGGAAATAGAAAGCTTGACACAGAGGTTAAATGTTGGTCGCCGAATAAAAGATAGGAAAATACCATATCAGCTGAACCATGTTCAGCTGAAGGTACCATATCAGCTGAACAAGAGAAATATGGAATAGCGAAAGTTTTTCTTTCTCGGCATGAAAGAAAGAAATAAAAAAGACTGTTTTGCATCGGATCGTGATTGGAGACGAAAACTGGATACATTTCGAGAACCAAAAACGCAGAAAATCGTGGGTTGACCCAGAAAAAACATCAACATTGACTATAAGACCGAATCGCTTTGAAAATCAGACAATGCTGTGCATTTGGTGGTATCAGAAGGGTGTCGGGTACCTGAAAATTGAGTTTCTGAAACCAATTGAAACAGTTAATACAATTCCCTACCACAAATAATCAATATAATCCATCCATTGATTGAAAAGCAACCAGAAGGGCTACAAGACTCGGAAAAGTAATCTGCAGCACAACGGCCCATCACACACACCGAAAGCGGTCAGAGATACCATTTCTATACTTGGCTGGGAATTCTTGACCCACCCGCCGTACTCACCAGACTTGGTCCCTACCAACTACCACTTGTTTTCATTAACGTCTCACGGACTTGATTATTTTATTACGGATTACAAAAATTACAATTAATTGTCGAAAAATAGCTTGTACTCAAATTGCCAGAGAGATAGAAAAAGTGTGCCGCTAGCCATGGTGCATATCTTGAATAAACCATTGTTTTACCTTTCTCCCAAATTAAACGTGTCTTTTAAGAAAAAATTAAGAAGTATTAACCTCCACACCTGGTATTTATAATGAGGTATTTTATCGCTATGGATAATAAACTACAAAAGAGCTCATATATCATATAAGGGATTAATTAGATTTGAGTTATGATTTAGAAAATATGAAGAAAATGGTCAAATTCAATTGCTGATAAAATTAGCAAATAAAATGTTAAAATTATTAATAAATTAACACATTGTGAAAATCTAATTTAAAAAATTCTTATAGAAGACACTATATTGTACCCAGTAAAAAGAATGACATTCCAGCCGGACCCTGCTCTTATACATTCGCCTGATTTGCTCAGAGTTGCGTGAAAAGAAGTGCTCTGGGCAGCTTCTCTCAACTTTTATCATTTGGATTACTTGTGCGAAGCATAATGGACATTTTATAAAAAGGGCAAGAACATTTCAAACTTAATAAATTTAAAAATAATTCGTTGAAGGTGTGAGCATACATTCTTAGGTGGTTTTATTTAAAATCGTACCTGTTGATAACCCTTGATTCTGGTATGGTTGGTTAAGATATGTGGATGACGTTTTTGCAATACCAAAATATAGTATTCACGCATAAACTCGAAAACAATCATAGTTTACCGTTTCTGGATGTTTTAGTCAGTAGAAACAATAAAAATATGTTCGATTGTGATATTTTTAGAAAAAACACCACCACTTCGAGAAACATTCCTAACGATTCGAAACATATCTTCCAAAATAAGAAGGCTAGTTTAAATTTTATGGTAAATACATTAATCAATTTTTCTTTAAACAAAGATAATTATAAAAAAGAATTAAAATTAATTAGGGAGGTATCCGAAGTGAACGGTTATAATAAGAATATTGTAGTAAATGAATTTTTAGATTATTAAAAAAATCTTCGTCGTTTGAAAAAAATCAGAACAAAAATAATTTCGTAGTAATACCGTTTGATGCCCAATTAACACGAGGGCTAGACAAAATTTTGAAAAAAGTGGACATTAAGGTTGTATATAAACCATATAATAAATTCAGAGAAGTTCTGGGTAATCCAAAGGATTAAGTAGATCGACATGAAAAGTCGGAGATTTACCAAATTAGTTGAGAAGATTGTTATCGAAGGTGTATATTGGGCAAACAAAAAGATCCATATTAACAAGATAGAAAACACATTGCCCACATTAGATATAGGAGAAATGAAAAATCTTGTGTTGCCCAACGTGCAATCGAACATGACCACAATATATATATTAGTAATTTAAGACTGGTTAAAAGTGTAAATAACAATAGGGTTGGATGCATATGGAAGCATTCAAATAGAAAAATGTAAGAAAATCATGAACCGGGATAAAGGACCTATTCCGCTCAGTCAGCTTTTTCAGTTATTAATGTAAGGCTCAGTAAACTGCACGGTTCATGATTTTCACACGCTTCATTAGGTAGGGTTATCACATAAATAAAACAGTTTAATTTTAGAATAAGATTTAATCATCTCCTGATGATGCTAACATGCTTAGCGAAACGTGCGTCGAGAAGTTTAAAAAAATGATTTGGTGTTTAGTGGTAAATGTCTTCAAGTTTAATGGTTCACAACGAAGATTCCAATAGAAGAATTGATCTTGATTCTGGTGTTAATGAAATAATCCTATAAGTCTTATGTAACTAAATATGGTATTTTATTTAAGGCTAATTTAATAACATTTGTTTATGTGTAATTAAATACTTGTACTGTGTAATTTAGATACTTTTTGATGAATATTATACTACTAGGATTGTGAATCCATCAATATTATGTATTATATGTATAATAGAAATACAATCGAAGGACAAAACTGAGCAAAAGTAAGTTATATCGCAATAAATTAGCCTTTTATGACGTTTTAACCCCATAACCCATAATTAAACTTAAACCCATTAATCCGACTGCAGGCAACAATTACGAAAGGTAATTACACTAGTAAGGGGCGCAAACCCACAAGGCACCAGGATGTGGCACCATGCGGTGAACATCATATCAGGAACAATTTAATAATATATCATGATTTACAGTGGACGTGTCTTCATGCAAGATTAGTCTCAAGACATGAAAGTAAACAATCTGAACTTATGAATTATTTAAAAATTTCAACCAATATAATTGCCCGGCGTGGCTTTTACTTAGTCATATTTCCGAATGTATTTCTATACCTACTAAAATTATATAATAAGTAAATAAAAATTCTACCTTAAAGTAGGTTATAGTTTTTTAACTTTATTACGTTTACATAATTCATTTAGATTAGTATCTGGTTCATTTGCAACCATTACATTGTTCTTTTCTTAGAAAATAAAAAATTAAATTTCAGAAAAAGGGATTTTCTATTAGTTGCTCTTTTAACGTTTGTAAATATAAATCTGTGTTGCAGTAGTGATGTTTATTTACATACTATTAATTCATATGGCATTTAAAGTGTTTACGTTCAGATTCGCTTTGATTTGCCTTCAGTTAATCAAGTTGATTCAAATTGAAAATATCGGTCGATAATTTGCATTTAAGTTTCTTTGTTTCAAAAATGGCAAAAATGCTGTCCAACATAAAATTAGATTTGTGCTGTTTACGGTAAGAATTATGTCGAGGTGACCATGATGTAAAAGTGGTTTACTCGGTTCAAGGGAGGAGATTTTCCACGGGAAGATCGGCATCACTTTAAGTCGAAGAAATAAAGGCCATAATAGCCGAAGATCTACGTACCATGGGTGGTGAGATAACCGACTGTTGCTAAGCAGCAGAATAAAATGGGTTCATCTGTCGATACAATGTGCTGGACCTCTGCAATGGCAATCTGCTGGGCCGAATCTCTTCGGGCGATCTTTTACTGAAAAAAAAAAACTCTAAGGCTCTGGCCGTGGATTGTTATCTGGTCGTGAAAGTGGATTGGTCGTGGAGTGGTCCTATAACAACGTGCAATGAAAAAATCATCGGGGTTACCAGGATCCAGGTAACCAGGAAAGATAATGCACGAGCATACGTTTTAATCAGGGCCCGTCAAAAATTGTTGAACTTCAATTGGGATGTTTTGCCCCATCTACCTTACTTACTGAACATGGCGTCCTCGGAATACTACCTATTCCGCACCCTTCAAAAAAATGGCATAAACTATTTGCGTGTCTCCTCATAAAAAACCCTACGAACTTTTCCGACAACCCGCTACTTCCCAATCAATGCTCAGATTCAATAGGGAAGTATACCTTATTTTTTTTCTTTTTTTGGATTTTTCGCCACGATCTAAAACTAAAAAAATATCAAAAATATCTGTTCTTATGTAAATAAAGAATCATTGGGTAAGAAACAAAAAACCAAACGGAGACAAGTTTCCCACTGATTCTTTTCTGTAATAAATTTGCCTAAAGAACAACATTTTAAAAATATAAAAATGTTTTAAAACAAATACAAACTTTAGAACGTGAACGTTTCGGGAAGTCGTCTCCTCCCGTTTTCAAAACGAATCTAAAAAATAAATTATATTAATTTCTATATATAATGCAAAGATATAGAACATTTTCATATTTTTTAAAATTTTGTTTGTTAGGCAAATTTATTACAGAAAAGAATCACGGAGAAATTTGTCCCCGTTTGGTTTTTTGTTTTTTACCCAGTGATTGTTTATTAATATTTTGTGAGTTTTAGATCGTGGCAAACAACCCAAAAAAAATTAAAAAATCACGCCACAATAGTTCACACATTACAAGTATACCACATATTTAATCGATTCTCCAAAAAAATATATAATAAATTGCAATAAACTTAATATAAAAAAAAACTTTAATCAAACAATCTTCGTACTGTTTAGTATTTCAACAAAGATTTATTTAATTTTTGTGTTATACGAGAGTTGCTATTTATGTGTCCGGAATAATAAATAAAAACAAAGATTTATCATTAAAAATGGTTTTACTGTTTTTCAAAATATTCTCGGCGATGATCACACAATTTTCATAGCATAGCAATTTTCATAGCACTTTTTCCATTCCGATTGAGGTATCTCCAAAACATGATTTTAAACGCATCAACCAGTACTTCTGGAGTTGAAGAGAATAATCGTTGATCACGTAGTTTATTCTTCACGGACGGCAACAAAAAATTAATCATTGGGTGCCAAATCAGGACTGTATGGCGGATAACCCATCAATTCGATATTTTGACCGGTCAAATATTAAGTTGTTCAGTCCGATGTGTGAGTTCTCGCGTTGTCATGATGAAGAATAATCCTGCATCGCTGGTTGTTTTTTCTTATTCTTTAAAGGCTTTTGGTAAAGAAATGGTTGTGTACCATTCAGAATTGAATCGTACGTTCTACGATTCTTTAGTGACACTGTAGCCACATGCCCATTTATCCAAAAAAAAAAACAGGCGACCATTTGCTTCGAAGTACTTCTTGCGCGAACAACTTCTGTTGGGTTTGGCTCATTTTTAAAGACCCATAAAATCGAGTGCTGTTTACTTTCAGGCTCATGAGCATAAATCCAAGATTTGTCACCTGTGTAGATGTTATACACGAGCATTTTTTCTGAACCATTGTCAAATTATGCGGAATCCAACGCGTACAAATCTTTTTCACGGTTAAATGTTTATGCAAAATCTTGTATATGCTTGTCGTACTAATGCCCAGGGATGCCTCAATCTCAAGGTATATCACATGACGATCTTGCTTTATCAGTTCGCACACAGTGTCGATGTTTTCTGGTACAACAACCGATTTTGGACGCCCTTCTTTAAATTCGTTCATGAGCAAATCACTGCCACGATTGAATTCACTAAACCAATGATATACAGTGGTTTTAGGTGATGCTTCGTCACCAAAAGTCAAAGTAAGTTGATCAACGCGCTGTTGTTGAAATAATCCACGTCGAAAATCGTAGTAAATCATCGCACGAAAATTCTCACAAGTTAATTTTTCAACTATTCACTAAACAATTCACTAAACAATGCAATTAATATTCGTATGACAAAATGTTCTGAGTACATATACAGCCAACAATGTCAAACTTTATAATGTATATGTCAGATGGCGCCTATCAACGTCATTATTGCCAGTTCCGGATACATAAATAGCAACCCTCGTATATAACTTATTAAGCTATTATTTCATTGGAAAGCTGTTTTTACCCTTCTTGTTACTACGCAAAGGGGCTGCCCTCTGTTTAAATCATTTGACGTTATCCGCATTGCCAACCTCATCTTCGAAAAAGTACGCATCAACGACTCCCCCAGACTATAAAAATTAATATCTCTTGTATTTTCTTCAGTCCATAAACAATTTAACTTTCGTTATATATCTGCTTTAAAAAAAATGAGCCTAATCGTTAGAGACAAAAACATATTAACCTCGGAATGACCATTTTCTTAGTGTTCTGCATTTTTAATTATAAATGGCAGTAAACTAGCAAAATATATTATTAGATAGCTCTTTAACTTTACGAACTCCATCTCTAATTCAGTTAGTGTCATCTATAGTTTAGAATAAAATACCTTAAAATAATCACCTTAAGTGTAACGATGAAAATTGTAACGTTATTTTGGTCTAGATTCCTAGTCATGCTGACATTACAGGTAATAAGGTAATAGACCAAATCATTAGATGCGTGATTAAGTAAATGGAGACAAAGTAATATATTATAAACTAGAATAAAACAAATTCATTACCCCAGGGGACCTGGTATCCAGGTTACGGGCTTGACGACCCCGGGGCTCCCTAGTCAACCCTTAGGTCAAGTTGTAATGTGATCCGTGACGAGGACTGAATGGCACCTGAGGGTTTCAGGTGTCTCTAACGGAGCCTTCGGAATACCTCCCGCCCTTCCGGAGTAATTAGGGTTACCGGGGTATGGAGCACTGCTTCGGCGGACATTTATTTCTTCCCTACTCGTGGGACATATATGTCTTTTTCTAATTCAACCCCCAGCCCCCAGCCCCCCCCTCCGGGGTCCAAAAGACCCAGGATTGTTTCGCCATTATCCAATCGCCAAATTACCTTTGACCGATTCTTTGTCATCTCTCGTCTGGACGAGGATGCATATTTCAAATCAGTATCTCCTTTTGTTATCCATAAACTTCTCTTAAATGCAGTGGGTTCTCTTAAAGAAGTCAAAAAACTGGGAAATGGATCATTGTTGATTACAGCAGATACCGAGAAGAGTTCATGCAAATGCGCCTCTCTGAAACTACTGGGAAACTTCCAGGTTATAACAACTTCGCACCAATCTTTAAATCTTTGCAGGGGCGTAGTTTCCTCACGGGAATTACTCTTATGCCGTGAAGCAGAATTACTGGAAAACCTGAAGGAGCAAGGTGTAACTGAAGTAAAGAGGATTCAAACAAGAAAGGATGGAGTACTATCTCCCTCCCCTAGCCATATTCTTTCCTTCAAGCTGCATTCCCTTCCAGAATTTGTTAGAGCGGGATTTCTCTCGCTCAGAGTTCGACCATACTTTTCACAGCCATTAAGATGCTTCAACTGCCAACGCTTCGGACATGTTTCCAGCAAATGTGAGTCTCCAGCGATTTGCCCTTCTTGCGGGAAATCGTCTCATGATGATCGCCCTTGTTCCCCCCTGCTCAGTGCATCAACTGTAAAGGAGAACATTCTCCCCGATATAGAGGTTGCCCTATATATAAATACGAAATGGAAATCCAACGCATCAGAACCACCGAGAAACTGTCCTATTTTGATGCAAAAAATCGAGTCAAATCTCTCTCCCCACCTCTAATCAGTTCCTTTGCGGCTGTAGTCTCAAAACCTAAATCAACTACTTCGTGCGGCATCCAATGTGATCTTTCGTCTTCATCCAGTTTTGTGTTCGTATCAAATACTTCAAATTCAACTGCAAATATTACACCTCGTAGCTCTTCTTCCTCCACAAGCATCTCTTCTGCTTCCCATCCCCCCACTCTTACGAGTGAGATCTCTATCACCTCCTCCCCTCTTTCCTCCTTTCCTCCTAAACCACCTCTAGAGGGTGGTCTTCCCTCTTCCAAGCCACCTTCTATAGATGGCCCTTCCCCTTCCCTTCCTCCAAGGCCTATTAAGGGTAGCTCTTCCCATTCTACTCATTCCAAATCCAGCTATTCTTCTCCCAAGAACGACCCCCATTTACCCTCCTCTCTTCCATCAAAAAATTCTTCTTCTAATCACCCCTCTTCTAGGGGTAGAAACTTAAACTCTTCCCAAGGTGCCAAATCAAAGGGCACAAGAAGTATTTCAAAGTCTTCAAATAAGTCTGGCTCCAGCGAAGATATGAAAATTGAAAACTCTTCCTCTGGTTTCAACTTTCACCCTCCTCGTTAATTTCCTCCCTCTCGGCTTCCATAGATCTTGGATTTCGTTCCTATAATCTCCCACATCCAATTTTACTCCTATTCAACTCTTACACTATGATACAATGGAATCTGAACGGCATATCCCTTCATCGCGATGATTTGAAAATCCTCATCTCCAATTATAGGCCCTTATTCTTCTCCATTCAAGAAACCAACCTAAATTCTAC
Organism: Cosmopolites sordidus; assembly: GCA_031761425.1. Classification (NCBI taxonomy): domain Eukaryota; kingdom Metazoa; phylum Arthropoda; class Insecta; order Coleoptera; family Curculionidae; genus Cosmopolites; species Cosmopolites sordidus. The sequence continues at coordinate 44,692 of JARFXV010001175.1, forward strand.
CAAATCATTCAACATTCCAAAATACAACATATTCAGATCAGATAGACTAAATGCAGATAGAGCTTCAGGTGGAGTTGCTATTCTCTCGCACGAAATCCTAGATGCTGTCAAACTTCCAATAAATCCCCCTCCAATATTCCTTCCAATAATTTCCCCTCTCGAAGTTGTCGCTATCAGATCCAACCTTGACTTCCCTTTAACTATTTGTTCCTTATACATTCCTCCTTCCGCTCCACTAGAAATTCAAAACCTGAACCAAATCATATCTCAGCTTCCCTCCCCTATCCTATTATGTGGTGATTTTAATGTCCATCATCCTTCATGGGGTTCTCTCCGCTCCGATCCATGAGGCATCTCTCTATCAAATTTCCTTTCCTTTTCCAACTTATGCATCATGAACACCAAATCCCCCACTCATATCTCCTTCCCTTCAGGCTCTCTATCTAGTATTGATCTTACTATTTGCTCTTCATCTTTATTTCCGCTCTTACAGTAGTCCACTCTAGAGGACACATACGGAAGCGACCATTATCCTATCCTCATTCACTCTTCCTCTCCCCCCTCCCTTTCTACTCATCAACGATTACCTCACATATCGAAAGCTAACTGGTCCTTATACTTGGAAAATTTCATCCCACCTCTCTTTACCCCTCATGATCCAAACGGTAACATTCAAAGCCTCACAAATTCCATCACAAAAGCTACTGAGTCCTCCATCCCTTTCATCCCAGTTCATACTTCCCGTCCTCCTGTTCCTTGGTGGACAGATTCGTGCAAATCTGCCATTAAGGTAAAAACCATCTAGAATACAAACATCTGAAAGCATTGGCCAGGAGAACTGTAAACTACTCAAAACGCACCTCCTGGTCTACCTTCATAAAGAGTCTACCTTCATAAGAAATTAACATATGGTACTACATCTTCATCCTTCTGGAGAGGCATCCGTAAACTAAAAGGCATACCACCATCAGGCATTTCGGGCCTTCTTGACAATGGAGATTAGCTATCTTCAACTGAAGACATTTCTCGTACTCTTGGCTCTTACTTCTCAAAAATTTCGGATGAATCAAACTATGATCCTCCCTTTCTTTGTCACATATCCCTCCCCAAACCAAACCTCAGTTTCAATGACCCTGACCTCTTAGAAATAAATCTCCCCTTCTCTCTCAGTGAACTAAAATCTGCTCTATCTAAGTGTCGTCCATCCGCTTCCGGCCCTGATGGAGTATCAATCCCCCAAATCCTTAACCTTCCTGACTCCGCTACCCGAATTCTGCTTCAAATATACAACGACATATGATCTTCGCACCTTTTCCCTTCCTCATGGACTGAATCCATTCTAGTCCCCATATGGAAAAATGGAAAGCCAAGATCCCTATCATCAAGCTACCGTCCCGTCTCTTTAACGAATCACCTTTGCAAAATAATGGAAAGAATGGTCCTAAAAAGACTCAGCTGGTTCCTTGAGACAAACGATTGTTTATCAAATCACCAATACGGATTTAGATCAGGCAAATCCACTTTAGATCCTCTAACTGAATTTGAGAACAGCATATGGACATCCTTTTCCAAAAATTACCACACTATTGCTGCTTTCCTAGACTTATCCAATGCCTTTGACATGGTGCATACGAACTCCATCATCACCCGCCTCCATTAGTGGGGCCTCAGGGGCAATATTCTCTACTTCCTCTCCAATTTCCTATCTCTCAGATCTTTTAAAATCAAAGTAAATGGTCATATATCCTCCTCTTTTCCTCTTCAAAATGGAGTTCCTCAGGGATCAGTACTCAGCCCAACTCTATTTAACATAGCCATAAACTCCATATTCGACAGTGTCGACACTCGACTATCGATTCGACTCTTCGCGGATGACATCCTAATCTTCTGTTCCGCCTCATCCCCAAGTTTGGGTGAAAGACTCCTTCAAAACTGTCTCAATTCTATTCATAAATGGTCTCTTATCACAGGATTCAAAATTTCCCCAAGTAAATCTGCTATTGTACACTTCTGTAGAAAACGTCTCTGCTCCAGAATCCATTCATTCACCTACCATAATTCACCGATCCAAACCAAACCCTCATTCAAATTCCTGGGTATCATTTTCGACAGTTATCTCTCCTGGAAAGACCATATAAATTCCCTTAAGTCTAGGACTATCCCTGACTTAAATATTATAAAATGGCTATCACATAGAGACAGAGGCCTAAATCAATCCTCCATACTTCACGCATACAAATCAATAATCCGTCCCAAACTTGACTATGGATGTTTTCTCTACAACTCAGCTTGCTCTACTTACTTGAAGTCTTTAGAAACCATACAAAACAACGCGCTTAGACTAGCTCTAGGAGCCTTTAAATCTAGTCCTACAAAGAGTCTCCAATGCCTCTCAACAGTTGAACCCTTGAAATTTAGACGGACTAAATTCTTACTTAGGGCCGCGGCCCGAGCAAGTTCAAATCCATCATCATCTATGAGTAAAAGGCTATTCAGACCTCTGAAATTCCCTATCCCAGCTCAAAACTCTAAAGCTCATGGTTCCTCTTGAACTCTAGCCGAACTATCTAACTCCCTCTCCTTTTCCTTTCCTGCCTCTCTTCCATCCACCACAACCCTCCATCCCCCTTGGCTCATGCCTCCCCATAACAATAACAATAACATAATTCTTTCTTTATCTAAATTCGACAAAGCTTCCCTTCCTCCAGCTTTCTTCAGGGCTCATTTTCATAACATACTGACAGATTTTCCATCCTATAATCTGATCTTCACTGATGGCTCAAAATCTTCCTCTGGTGTCGGTGCTTCCACACATTCTCTCTATTTCTCCAACAAATTCAGTCTTCCCCCTACAAGCTCCATTCTATCAGCCGAGCTTTTTGCTATACATGAGGCCCTTAAAAGCATCTCCTCTAAACAAGACCCTTCATGGCTAATTTGCACTGACTCCCTAAACTCCCTTAATTTAATCAACAATCCAAATTCTTCTCACCCCTTAATCCTCAGAATTTGGGATCTCCTTTTCTCCTTACATTCTTTATCCTACAAAATTGCTCTAATATGGATTCCTGGTCATATGGGTATTGAGGGAAACGAAAGAGTAGATCAATTAGCAAAAGCCGCCACAATTTCTGGATCTCCCATTTCCGTAGTCCCTTCTCCCAGAGATTATTATCCTATAATATCTGACAAAATCTCTAAAATCATCTAGCACGAGTGGGATCTCATAGATGATAACAACAAATTATGGCAAATTAAAAAAGACTTCTCCTCTGAATACAATTTTTCTCTTTCCAGACAATCACAAATTAAGCTTAATAGGTTTATGATCGGCCACTGTCTCTTCTCTCATCAATACCTCATGGATGGGAGCCCGGCTCCTTCCTGCCCTCTCTGTGGATCCTCCTTTACAGTTGTCCATATTCTATCCTCTTGCCCTGTCCTATCCCCCATGTGTTTAAGGTTAGGATTATCCCGCTCCATTGAGGAATTATTCTCCCATCACGCAGTGGGAAATCTCCTCGAATTCCTAAAAGAAACTGGATACTTCCATAAAATTTAATCGTCTTGACGTGACTCATGATCCTTCCGACAATTATTATTCTAGTCACTCTTGTAGTTCTTCGTCCTATATACAATTATGTGTCATCACAATCTCCTCATGTGATTTTCTCCCCGACAAGCTTCTGCTATGCAACAGCGAACAGTCTCTAAATAACGCCTGGAGCGTTGACGTGACTCAAATAAAATAAAACAAACAAACAAAACAAATTCATATGAAGACTACGACAAACACTCACAAAGAAAGAAACTGAAAAAATACAAAGTATAAGAATACACCAGACAACTTATTCACATAGATATCTATACTTTAAGGGATTTAGAGCTAAACACCGAAGCATTTTTTCTAAAATTCCCGACAAGCGTTTCGCTAACTATGTTAGCATCATCAGCAGATGATTCAATCCACTTTGATTTTAAATATAGTTAGTATTAAGTAGAGAAGTATATGTATAGTGCGGTTCGAGATATACCGTTGAGCGAATGGCTGCAATAAACTGTTAACAATCCCTATCGTAATGAAACCCGGCAAAATGTATCAAACAGTTATCTCCGATGCTAAGCGAATTGTTGAAAATGTTTATGTTTCTTTATTGAATACGGTGTTTAATGTAAATACAGCGGCAGTATTTACATTATTTACAGATATTATGACGAAGCCAATTAAAGCTATAAAAGTTCCTAGTGATTCTGGTAAAAGCAAATGTGTTGACGAAAGCGACAAAGACTTAATTCGAAGCAAAATGTATGCTATGTATGAAGAGCAAACTGTGCCTGCATTCCATTCATTGCAACAGCGATTAAGGAACAATAAAACCATTATTCTTTGCAGCAAAACTAGCCTCCGGAAAATATTATCTCTAATGGGTTTTACATATCGGACCATTAATAAAAGACAAATATTAATGGAATCACAACGATTGCGACAATGGCGGTTTGACTACTTAAACCCTAAAAAAAAATACAGATTAGAAAATCGTCCCATTATCTACCTTGATGAAACATGGTTCGATACTCATGAGATGGCAGCCAAAGGATGGTCAGATACATAAAGAAAATGCCAAACCAAAGCCCCAGCAAACAAGGGAAAAATAATTACAATTTTACATGCTGATTCTGAGAATGGATGGGTTCCAAATTATTTACGGTTGTCCTCCAAAAATAGTAAACATTCATGCCTAAGGAAAGCGTAATTGTAATGGACACTGCTAGTTATCATAACCGCCAAAAAAATTAAGTTCCTAATCCAAATAACACTAAATTGGAAATTCAGAACTATATATTAAAAAACGATATATACTAAGAAAATACATATAAAAAAATGTGATCTAGAAATATTGAAGACATTTAATATTAAAAAGGAATATGGATGTGATACCATTGCTGATGATATGGGACATACGGTTTTACGCCTTCCCACGTATTACTGTATTTTTAATTCAATCGAGCATATGTGGCATCAGGTAAAATCCGATGTTAGAGTAGAAAACATTTATCAGACTCTAAGTGCAAGTGCTGCAACATTAATTAGGAAGATTGTAGATAGTATTCCCAAAGAAAGTTGGATAAATTCGATTAACCATGTTATTAAAATAGAAGATTCCTATGTATCATTTACTAATAATATAGAACCACTTATTATTAATGTAGATCAAAGTGAAAGCGAGAGTGAAACCGAATTAAATGTATAATTAAATATAAGTTATAATTTTTATTGTACTAATAGATAAATTTATTTATTTATTCATTTTTATTGTACTACTAAATTCAAAATACACAAACCAATAAACAAAATTATTATACATAATAATAATAATAATAATAATAATAATAATAATAATAGACCAAAAATTCCAATACTGCGAAATATTACAAAAGCTCGTATTACTCTAATGCAGATCAATAAAGTTCTGGAATCACATCTGGCTGGGATACTAGATCTGTGTGATATACATCTTGCGTTGTACTGTGCAGCAGTGACTGCGATCGAAATTTCAGGCCAAAAAACATACACCCCCAGTACGAGCAGGCATAATTTCCAGAAAAATACGCCTGCCTGGAAAACACGCCTTGAAAACAATATCGATGATTTCCGAAGGAAAGTCGACGTCATCTCAGAATACCTTTCTGGTAATCGATCAAGTAAAGTAATGAAAAAAATAAAAACAATTGCCAATAAATCTGGCATTGGCTTCGACGATCCAAACTTCTCCGAAAAATTATTGGATCTTAAAGATCGGTTTAGACAGAAAGCTAAATCTAAAGGGGCTAGGCTAGCAAGATATAACGAGCTAAAAAAACGAAAGCACCAAAATTCAGAATTCATAAATAGTCAAAAGAAATTTTATAGAGAGCTCGAACAAGGCAGCATCAGGTCAGAACTTGAGAATGTGGACATGTCCTCCTTTGCAGAATATTGGCAATCGGTTTGGAAAAGACCGGATGACTATGAAAAGGCGGCACCTTGGATTAAAACAATTGAACAGCACACAACTGCTCTCCCAGAAATGGAGTTTAACAATTTCACGGCGACTGACATTTGCACCGCCGTCAAGAAAACTCATAACTGGAAAGCTCCTGGACCAGATGGACTACATAACTTCTGGATTAAAAACTTTACGGCGGCCCACCGCCCACTTGCTAGTGCATTTAAAGAGGTAATGATAAATCCTGATACTTTCCCGAATTTTTTAATGGAAGGCAATACATATCTTCTGTACAAAAAGGGTGATGCTAAGCAACCCAATAACTACAGACCCATCACGTGTCTGTCAGTATTTTATAAATTGTTGACAGCCCTAATCAATGAAAAAATTTACAAACATTGTGATGAAAACAATATTTTTGAAGAAGAGCAGAAAGGATGTATAAGAGCAAGTATGGGATGCAAGGAACAGCTAACGATCGATGCTGTAGTTCTCGAACAAGCGCGGAAAAGAAAACGCAACCTAAACATCTGCTATATAGACTACAGGAAAGCCTTCGATAGTGTTCCACACGATTGGTTACTAGAAGTCCTGAAGATTTATAAAATAAGCCCTCCCATCATTAACTCCTTAAGGTGCCTAATGGGGAAATGGAAAACAAATCTCTTTATCGACCAACAATGCATTACAACTGCGAATATCGAGAGAGGAATTTTTCAGGGAGATTCCTTTTCTCCAGTTTGGTTTTGTCTAGCCCTAAACCCTATGTCTACATTACTGAACAACAGTAATATAGGATATAAACTAAACATGAGGAATCCACGAAAGCTCTCGCACCTACTATATATGGATGACCTTAAACTCTATGGAGAAACTAGAGAAAAACTAAACTCCTTAATAAAAATGGTCGAAGAATTTAGTAGGGATATCCAGATGTCATTCGGACTTGATAAATGCTCTACCATTAGCATTCAAAAACGAATAGTCAACAATCAATATTCAACACGCTGTAACATACAACAACTGGCACCAGAAGAATCCTATAAATATTTAGGTATACCTCAAAACGAGAAATTTAACCATAGCCAGTTAAAGAAAGACTTTTCTACTATGTACGAAAAGAGGCTTACAAAACTTTTAAATACCAAACTGAACAGTGGAAACCTGATTAGAGCGATCAATGGATGGGCAGTGCCAACTCTGACCTATTCCTTTGGTATTGTTAAATGGTCAGAAACAGACCTTGATGGACTGGATAGATTAACACGTCGAACATTGACAAAATTCCGATGTCTGCATCCAAATTCATCTATGAAGCGACTGTACATTCCAAGAAAGTTGGGAGGCAGAGGCCTCGTGAACATTAAGAACCTTTGTCTGAACCAGGAGAGTAAGATGAGAGAACGCTTCATTAATTCAAGCAGCACTCTAATGAGGTTGGTTGCTAAGGAGGACCGGGGTTTCACCCCTTTGAACCTAGATAAATTGAATCGTGTTGATGGTAGAACAACACTTACGGATTGTGTCCGTGAATGGAAACAACAGACACTGCATGGACGGTATCCAAAGTCACTCGAGGATGATACCATTGATGGACCATTGTCTCTAAAATGGCTGACCGATGGGCTGTTGTACCCAGAAACAGAAGGTTTTGCGACATCTATTCAAGATAAGGTAGTAAGAACACGGAACTATGAAAAGCATATACTACACATGGATGTTGTCGACAGATGTAGGAAGTGCGGTATAGTGGGGGAAACGATTGAACACCTTATCGGTGGGTGTGCAGTTCTAGCCCCTAATGCTTATTTAGGAAGACATAATCAGCTGGCGAAAATTATACATCAGCAAATTGCATTAAAGTATTCGCTATTAGATAACGCACCTGCTCCATATTATAAGTACTCACCTTCTCCCGTATTGGAATCATCTGATGCAATCCTATACTGGGACAGACCAATCACAACAGATCGAACGGTCGATTATAATAGACCAGACATTGTTCTAATTAGTAAAAAGGAGAAAAGGGCTTTTATAATTGACATCGCAGTGCCACTCTCTCATAATATCAGGAAAACCGAGTTGGAGAAAACCACTAAGTATGAAAACCTTGCGTACGATTTGAAAAACCAGTGGAAACTGCATAAGGTAGAGATAGTGCCTTTCGTTATATCCGCCGAAGGCCTAATAAGTAAGAACTTTTCAAAAAATTTGAAGAACCTTGGTATCTCAAAATCGATTGCCATAGTGGGACAACGTGCAGTACTCTTGCAGACATGCCACATTGTTCGTAAAATGTTATGCTAAATGAGAGGAGTTGAATTGCTTTCTCATTTTGGCATTGTAATATAGACCAGCTTAGGCTGAGATGCTGAGTTCAGTACGAGAATAATAATAATAATAATAATAAGCGCTATTAGAAAATGCACCTCCTCCATATTATTTAAACACCTTTAAACACCAAACTGAACGGAGGAAACCTCATTAGAGCGATCAACGGTTGGGCGGTGCCAACTCTGACATATTCTTTTGGCATAGTTAAATGGTCAGAAACTGACCTTGATGAACTCGATAGGTTGACGCGCCGAACATTGACAAAGTTCCGATGCCTGCATCCAAACTCATCTACGAAAAGACTATACATCCCAAGAAAGTTGGGGGGTAGAGGCCTTGTAAACGTAAAAAATCTCTGTCTCAATCAAGAAAATAGAATCAGAAAACACTTCCTTGATTCAAACAGTACGTTAATGAAATTGGTTGCAAATGAGGATCGGGGTTTCACCCCACTGAACCTAAATAAACAAAATCGTATTGATAGCAGAACAACACTCACGGACTGTGTTCGAGAATGGAAAGGACAAACATTGCACGGAAGGTTTCCTAAGTCACTCGAACATGACACCATTGACGAACAATTGTCTCTGAAGTGGCTGACCGATGGACTCTTGTACCCAGAAACAGAAGGTTTCGCGATATCTATTCAAGATAGGGTAACAAGAACAAAAAACTATGAAAAGCACATACTGCATTTGGACGTAGTCGATAAGTGCAGGAAATGCGGTACTTTGGGGGAAACAATTGAGCACCTTATTGGCGGTTGCCCGGCCCTTGCTCCTAATGCTTATTTAGGACGGCATAATCAGCTGGCAAAAATTATACATCAACAAATTGCAAAAATATACTCGCTATTAGAAAATGCACCTCCTCCATATTATAAGTACTCGCCTTCTCCTGTACTTGAATCATCCGATACCATTCTTTACTGGGACAGACCAATCACTACTGATCGAACGGTTGATTATAACAGGCCGGATATTGTTCTAATCAACAAAAAGGACAAGAGGGCTTTTATAATTGACATCGCAGTGCCACTATCTCACAACATTAGAAAAACTGAGATAGAAAAATCCACAAAGTATGAAAATCTGGCATACGACTTGAACAACCAGTGGAAACTGAGTAAGGTAGATGTAGTGCCCTTCGTTATATCCGCCGAAGGCCTGATAAGTAAGAGATTTTCAAAGAACCTCGAGAGCCTCGGGATCTCGAGATCGATTGCCATAGTGGGACAGCGTGCCGTGCTCTTGCAGACGTGTCACATTGTTCGTAAGATATTATGCTAGGGTGAGAGGAGCTGAATTGCTTTTTCATCTTGGCATTGGAATACCGGCCAGCATGAGCTGAGATTCTACAGTAAGGATGAGCAGAATAATAATAATAATAATAATAATAATAATAATAAAATAAATAATAATAATAATAAAAATAAAATAAGCCCTCCCATCATTAACTCCTTAAGGTGCCTGATGGGGAAATGGAAAACAAATCTCTTTATCGATCAACAATGCATTACAACTGCGAATATTGAGAGAGGAATTTTTCAGGGAGATTCCCTTTCTCCAGTTTGGTTTTGTCTAGCCCTAAACGCTATGTCTACATTACTGAACAACAGTAATATAGGATATAAACTAAACATGAGGAATCCACGAAAGCTCTCGCACCTACTATATATGGATGACCTTAAACTCTATGGAGAAACTAGAGAAAAATTAAACTCCTTAATAAAAATGGTCGAAGAATTTAGTAGGGATATCAAGATGTCATTCGGACTTGATAAATGCTCTACCATTAGCATTCAAAAAGGAATAGTCAACAATCAACATTCAACACACTGTAACATAGAACAACTGGCACCAGAAGAATACTATAAATATTTAGGTATACCTCAAAACGAGAAATTTAACCATAGCCAGGTAAAGAAAGACTTTTCTACTATGTACGAAAAGAGGCTTACAAAACTTTTAAATACCAAACTGAACAGTGGAAACCTGATTAGAGCGATCAATGGATGGGCAGTGCCAACTCTGACCTATTCCTTTGGTATTGTTAAATGGTCAGAAACAGACCTTGATGGACTGGATAGATTAACACGTCGAACATTGACAAAATTCCGATGTCTGCATCCAAATTCATCTATGAAGCGACTGTACATTCCAAGAAAGTTGGGAGGCAGAGGCCTCGTGAACATTAAGAACCTTTGTCTGAACCAGGAGAGTAAGATGAGAGAACGCTTCATTAATTCAAGCAGCACGCTAATGAAGTTGGTTGCTAAGGAGGACCGGGGTTTCACCCCGTTGAACCTAGATAAATTGAATCGTGTTGATGGTAGAACAATACTTACGGATTGTATCCGTGAATGGAAACAACAGACACTGCATGGACGGTATCCAAAGTCACTCGAGGATGATACCATTGATGGACCATTGTCTCAAAAATGGTTGACCGATGGGCTGTTGTACCCAGAAACAGAAGGTTTTGCGACATCTATTCAAGATAAGGTAGTAAGAACACGGAACTATGAAAAGCATATACTACACATGGATGTTGTCGACCGATGTAGGAAGTGCGGTATAGTGGGGGAAACGATTGAACACCTTATCGGTGGGTGTGCAGTTCTAGCCCCTAATGCTTATTTAGGAAGACATAATCAGCTGGCGAAAATTATACATCAGCAAATTGCATTAAAGTATTCGCTATTAGGTAACGCACCTGCTCCATATTATAAGTACTCACCTTTTCCCGTATTGGAATCATCTGATTCAATCCTATACTGGGACAGACCAATCACAACAGATCGAACGGTCGATTATAATAGACCAGACATTGTTCTAATTAGTAAAAAGGAGAAAAGGGCTTTTATAATTGACATCGCAGTGCCACTCTCTCATAATATCAGGAAAACCGAGTTGGAGAAAACCACTAAGTATGAAAACCTTGCGTACGATTTGAAAAACCATTGGAAACTGCATAAGGTAGAGATAGTGTCTTTCGTTATATCCGCCGAAGGCCTGATAAGTAAGAACTTTTCAAAAAATTTGAAGAACCTTGGTATCTCAAAATCGATTGCCATAGTGGGACAACGTGCAGTACTCTTGCAGACATGCCACATTGTTAGTAAAATTGTATGCTAAGTGAGAGGAGTTGAATTGCTTTCTCATTTTGGCATTGTAATATAGACCAGCTTAGGCTGAGATGCTGAGTTCAGTACGAGGATAATAATAATAATAATAATTTAACAATATTTTATTTTTTCCAAAATTATTGAGAAATTAAACCATTCTGACTCTGACCCCTTTGAGGAAACTGGGAATATTTTTATTGAAATTTATTGGGGCAATTAACATTTCACAGAAAAGCAACGAAATATTTTGAACCGGACTATACTAGGGAACATATATATGAAATATGTCTTGATGAAACATAAAAGAACTCCTTGCTGAAAGCGTCTATATTTTCAAGGTATAGTTATTGAATCTATTTCTGTTATAGGACATCTTCAATTGGAAAAGAAATGTCTTAAGATCGACGAAACTTATTGAAGCAACCTTCGATTCTCAGACGATGTAACAAAAAAGAAGATCTCAAAGGCATTCTAAAAACAAAGACGAACTTTTCGTAGATACTTCAAAGACGGGCCTCTCAGAGATACTTGAAAGATGAGCTTCTCAGAACGTCAGGATGAGTGAGTTTGAAAATGAATATTGAAAATACAAAGATAATGACTTTAGCAGAAGACAATATTACCATAGAAAACTCTATCGTTGAAGTAGTGGAGGAATATTTATATCTGGGACATAAAACCAAAATCGGGTAGGAGAAACAAACCGCAAAGATATCACGTCGAATAAGCTTGAGCTGGACAGCCTTTAGGAAACTCAGCCATATAATGAAGAACTCGAATATACCTATAACATTAAAATGAAAAACTTATGGCATACTCCCCGCTGCAACATATGGTTTAGTGGCGATGACATTGATGAAGAAGTGTATGATAAGAATAAGAAGTACACAAGGAGCCATGGAATGGACCATGTTTGGTGTTAGTTTCGCGAAAAAACTCCACATAATATAGAGCAAGTAGCGGGAAAGCAATCATTTCAGACTGGTCAAAATTGAGACGGAGGGAAGAAGCTTGGAAAGGGCCATTGTCCAGGCTGGTGATTTCGAATGGACCAAATGAATCTGTTTTTGTTTTAGATATATATATATATATATATATATATATATATATATATATATATATATATATATATATATATATATATATATATATATATATATATATATATATATATATATATATATATATATATATATATATATATATATATATATATATATATATATATATATATATATATATATATATATATATATATATATATATATATATATATATATATATATATATATATATATATATATATATATATATATATATATATATATATATATATATATATATATATATATATATATATATATATATATATATATATAAATATATATATATATATATATATATATATATATATATATATATATATATATATATATATATATATATATATATATATATATATATATAAATATATATATATATATATATATATATATATATATATATATATATATATATATATATATATATATATATATATATATATATATATATATATATATATATATATATATATATATATATATATATATATATATATATATATATATATATATATATATATATATATATATATATATAAATATATATGTCCCATTAAGGATGGATCGCGGCCGTATCTTGAAAACTATTTATCCCACAGCTTTGGGGAAAAAAAAATTGTACTAAAAATGATCATGAGAAATTCACCAAAAATTAAGCTTCTAAAGCTAATTTTTAAGCTTCTAAAACGACCGCAAGAGGGCGTGACGAGCTAAACATTTTTAAAAATCATTTTTTTGGAATTTTATCGAAATATCTCTTGACATGTCAGAGATATCGATTTCGGGTTTTCACTGGACGATTCCTCTTTAAATTACCTTTCTTGCCATGCAGAACCATTACACCTGTAGTACCTGTACCATTCCATTTGAAAAAACTGAACAAAACTTCAAAAAAACTATTGTTGAATGTAACGCCACCTCGCGGTTTCATTTATAAACTAAATAATTTATCTCCCAGATTATCTGATTGTCCCAGCAATTGCCTTTTAAATGAATCCAAATTGAGGAAAATAGGTAAAACTCCCCCCTTCCCCTCTATTCGTGAAATTACGACAAAATGTCATAAAACAAAGTTGTAGGAGACAGTTTGCTAATTATAACTGAGAATTTTTCTTACTCGGTTAACACTTGAAAATACAAAAAAAAAGGTACTACTGACCAATCAATCTACTCCAATATATTGTCAAAATCACCTTAATACGTCGATGCCAACGTAATTGATCTTCATACTCGATTTCTCCTATACTGATCCATTTAAACCGCATTTGCATTACAATATCGAAGCTGCTCATTCGTTTTCTGCATTGCATATTTGCTCCACTTTATTTTCCAGTTGAAAATATCCTCCAATACAAATACAACAAAACACCAGGATATGACACCGTGTAGTGGACATCACATCAGGAACAATTTAACAATACATCGTAATTTACAGGGAACGTTCTTTGACAGATACATTACGGCTTGATTCATACTATGATACTTGAATTAACGGCTTGATTCATACTATGATGCAGCTTTCACCAAATCACTTTTTTTGAAATTTTCGATGCACGTTTCACTAACCATGTTAGCATTATTTAAAGATTAAACAATCTCCTGATGATGCTAACATGGTTAGCGAAACGTGCGTCGAAAAATTCAATAAAAGTGATTTGGTGTTTAGTGGCAAATCTCTTCAAGTTTCTGTATATATTCTATTAAAATTATTGAAGTTTAGTGCAAAGAAATATGGTTGGTTACTAATTTAATTCAGTAACGTGTGATAAAGGGTTCATAAAGAATAATTTTAAAAATCTACCTAGTGTAGATATTTTTATGGTCACATATTTTCTCAAAAATTATATTCGGTTCAACTCAGCGGAAGTTCGAGATTCTAAAGCATCAATTTGAGTTTAAAAAAAAATAATGTAAATATGAAACAAAATATTTCTATTAAATGTTATAAAATTATTTGTAGGGTGTCACGCGAAAGTTACGTTGACAAGGTTGTAGGTTTACTAAGAAAAGTTCGAGACACTCAATATCACCATGTTATAAATAAATAATATTTTGTATATATTTTAATACAAGTGGTCGTAAAGATTTGATGCTGTTTTAGTATTAATACATCGTGCTGCTTGGAACTTTTGATTTCGATGTTTAGCGTCTTGTGGTACATTGAAAAACATTTTTTCTGGAGTGGGTTTTGTAATATTCACAAAATGGTAATTAGATTTGACATTTTCAATAAATGTATCAATACATTGGTCGGGTGCGGCCACAATACCGTCAACAAGGCAACTGGCGCTTGTTACATGATAACACCACGTCTCATCAACAGTAATAATGATGTACTTAAAGTTTTCGTCCTTTTAATACTTTAAGTCCTTACAATATTGGATTCAGAGCAATTTTTGGCCGTCAGTGAATCTGTGTTTTGATTGCACTAATTCTAAAATTCTAAATTCCGATGTGAACCTTCCGAGGTCCCAAATAATCGATCAAAATGCGATGAATAGAATCTTTGGACATGTTCAATTCCATTTTCTTTAATGCACAGAATTTTTCGGACCAGGATGTTCGTCGCCCTTGGTGTCCTCATCACCTTCTTGAAATAGTTTAAACCATGGACCATGGACTCGTGGACTCCGCCACGGGATAAAATCCTCATCATTGGGGTTTTAAAAAAAAAATTCATCAATGGAAAGATCATAGATAAGTTTAATAACAAAACTATTTTATTTTATTATTTTTATCTTTTTTCTTATAATTAAAAAGTTATATCAAATTAAGAATAAATTCCCCCCCCCCCCCTCATCACCTTCTTGAAATAGTTTAAACCATGAACCATGGACTCGTGGACTCCGCCACGGGATAAAATCCTCACCATTGGGGTTTAAAAAAAATGTCATCAATGGAAAGATCATAGATAAGTTTAATAACAAAACTATTTTATTTTATTTGTATCTTTTTTCTTATAATTAAAAAGTTATATCAAATTAAGAATAAATTCCCCCCCCCCCCCCCCCCCCCAAATACAGAGAGCTGATAGTTTTAATTTTTAATCAACTTATTCTTGTTAGTATCATCACTGTATTGATACATTTATTGAAAATGTCAAATCCAATTACCATTTTATACGAATATTACAAAACCTACTCTAGAAAAAATGTTTTTCAATGTATCACAAGGTGTTAAACCTCGAAATCAAAATTTCCAAGCAGCACGATTATTAATCCTAAAACAGCATCAAATTTTGACTACCACTTGTATTGAAACATATTCAAAAGATTATTATTTATAACATGGTGATATTGAGTGTCTCGAACTTTTCTTAGTTTTTCATTAATAATGAAGGTAACTGTTTAAGCTTTATTCAGAACTTTATGTTCTCGACATACACGATCATTCACCGTGCAAATACAATTTTTGCGATTAAATTGAACATAACCTACAACCTTGTCACCGCAACTTTCGCGTGACACCCTACAAATAATTTAATTACATTTAATACAAATATTTTGTTTCATATTTACATTATTTTTTTTTAACTCAAATTAATGCTTTAGCATCTCGAACTTCCGCTGAGTTGAACCGAATGTAATTTTTGAGAAAATATGTTACCATAAAAATATTCACACAAGGTGGATTATTAAAATTGCTCTTTATGAACCCTTTGTCACACATTACTGAATTAAATTAGTAAAAAACAATATTGTTTTGCACTAAACTTCAATAATTTTGACAGTATATACACATAAACTTGAAGCGATTTACCACTAAACACCAAATCACTTTTTTTGAACTTCTGGACGCACGTTTCGCTAACCATGTTAGCATAACCAGGAGATTATTTAGAAATTAAATAATATCCTGGTGATGTTAACATGGTTAGTGAAACGTGCGTCAAAAAGTAAAAAAACAGTGATTTGGTGAAAGCTGCATTATAGTATGAATCAAGCCGTTAATCTATTAAAACACCGAATAACTAATGCTGAATAGTAGTGGAGTTTATAAAAAATATGGCGTTTTTCAGTTCTATTTGCACACAAATATAAAGTATTGTAAGTAATAAATAATTTTATAACATAAAAATGTATTTGTTGTTTTCAAATAAATTATAATGACTTTTATTTCTATATAAGAAGTGTGACTGTACGCTCTCTCAACCCTTGAGATTGATTTTCCATGAGCTTATGTATATGTCAAAGCACGTTCCCTGTAAATTACGATGTATTGTTAAATTGTTCCTGATGTGATGTCCACTACACGGTGTCATATCCTGGTGTTTTGTTGTATTTGTACCTATTACTAGGATAATTAGCTTTCGTGTTTGTTGCCTGCAGTTGGATCAATGGATTTAAGTTGAATTATAGATTAAAGGATTAAAAATGATGGATAGACGGGTAATTTATAGTGAAATATCAATATACCCCTAGTTTTAAGTGGTTGGCTTAACTGCAAATAATACATGATGAGCTTATGTCGAGAGAAAATACACACATTTCCATAATTCTATCGAGCCCTGCAGTTTTCATGTTTTCAGGATAGTAGTAATATTAAAATTGTTAATACTATATTACCGTGGATCTTTTTATTTTGGATTCCTAAAATGATCAACAAGTTATATTTTTCTTGGATCTATGTAAACCAATTGTTCCTGTCGGTTTTGGCAATCGATCGTAATATGGCATAATATATACTTTTTTTGTTTATTATCATAAATGATACAAAATCAAGTATACAATTCCACCAATTATTTAGAAAACAAGTATATTATAAAATATTCACATTTTCAGCTTTAACAACAAAATCTACAAAACTTTTTAACATCGAAAACTTTTTCAGATAAACTGAATGCGATCTGAATAAGACATGTGAGGAAATGCAGCTAAAAAACCGCACGGAATCGGTAAGAAAAAATTGTTGTTTCACTTGAAGTATTCAATTATGAACTCAATTATTCAATGGTTCATTATAACTTGACATAATTCCTCTTGTTCTTAATTGATGTTCAAAATTAAAATATGGTACACTTACTTCAAACATAAATTGACATAATAGAGATTATAATGCCGATAATACAGAAATGTAAATATATACTGGGTCCATTTATTGACAGATGTAGCTATGTAGTACAAGTAATTATAACAGCATTAGAAAACAAGATTACATACAAATTCTAAACCACAATCTTCAAAGTAACGCTTTTAAATATAGGAACAATGCAATTAAAAAAAAAACAAGCGCTCCTTACTACTCCTGAAACTCAGCAACAATTGATTGTTACTTTCATTTAGAATGAAGAATATGAAACATTAACAGAAAACAACAAATGCAACTAATGTCAAATGTTCTGAGGGTAGAAATCAAGAATGAGGTAAGAAATAATGAAACAAAAGAGATACTCCAACTAGACATAAAAGTGAAGTTATACGTGATTATCAATTAAAATGGATAGGTTCTACTATTCAACTGAAAGACGAAATACAGCCAAAGAAGACCTTAAATATAAATAATGACGATAAAATGTCGGCGAAGACATTTCGCTTTGAAGACTACCAATTACAGGTATGTTTATTTGTTTTATTATAGTCATGCCAACACTAGCTTTTTTAGTGACATAACAATATGCAGAGAGAGATAATCACAATGATTGTACTCTGAGATAACTATAACATAATTAAAACGATCGAGCGGAGACCTGTATGTATTAATTTTACTTGGATGGGATAAGTACAGATAATATAAAGTGCAAACGCATATAAGAGTAAAAATAGATCTACTATAGGAGTAAATCAGCAAGGCAAAGGAACACACATACAAACTAAAGTAATTACACTACTAAAGTACTGCTTAACGAACATAGCTTGGTCTCTGAGATGCGCAAAAGAAAGAGTGAGAGGGTCACTGCCTAAGAGAGTCAGAGAACGGAGAGTTCCTTGAATGTATAGTCCATGCAACAATTTTTCGCAATAACGCTTCAGTCACGTAAGTTAATAATAATTAACGAAGCGTGTTTAAAAAAAGCGTATTCGTCAATTTAAAAAAATGAGTATTAATAATGGTAAATAAAACACAATTATTTGTTCACATTCACTGTGTTTTAAATTGGGTCGAGATTAGATTTAATAGAGATTTATTGACATCCAAACAGGTACAATTTTTATTATATATAGGATCATAGGGATGCATCTCAATTAGCATATGTATTGTATGAAACATAATAAAATAGAATATGAGTAATAGTGAACTAACAATATACCTTAATGACTAACCTACATTCCAACATAATAAAATAGAATATGAGTGATAATGAACTAACAATATCTATACCTTAATAACTACTTAACCTAAATAAGGGTAATAATATGAAATAATATCAAATAATATTTTACAGACACATTACAAAATTTACAAATTATTATTTTCAATAGTTAACTTTTATTATTTTCAATAGTTACGTTTCGAGCCCTATTACCGTCATTCAATTCCTCTATTCCTGATAAATCCCTTTCCTCTAAATCTGACCCGTCACTTTTGTCGCTTTCTGAATCAGAATCGTTATCGCCTAAATTAATAATGATTTCTTCCACAACTGCATCTATTGCTAGTTTCTTCAAAATATACTGTTGCTCCAACCGTTTTGCTTGCGTACACCGAGATTTCCATTTGTTGGCTGAGAATCTCAAAGAAGTCATCACAATGTTTAATCACCTGATTAAAATTAAAATTCACATTTTTTCTGGCGACATATTCTTTCATTTCGGCCCAAACCAACTCGATGGGATTCCGATTTGGATGATATGGAGGCAGTCGCAATACGTCGTGACCTTTTGCATTAAAAATTTCGTCTATTTCATATCTCTTGTGCTTTGGTTTATAGATTTTTATAAGGTTGTAAAGTTGTGGTTTTAACATCTTATTGTCAAAAGGTATACCTCTAAGCCGTAACCATTCTTGCATTTCCGCATTTCTTGACAATGACGTTGGTGCATTTTTCAATTATTTGTTATGATATGGGGCGTTGTCGATTATCACAACACTTGTCGGTTGCAAATTCGAAATAAGTTTCTCCAAAACCCACTTTCTGTAATTGTCGTAATTCATGTCATGATAATAGTCGCCACTTGTGCTGCTGAATTTCTATTTAATATACATGTGATATATAACAAACCCACTTCACCACCTGCGTGTACTGTGATCAGAAACGATCCCTTTCCTATTGATTTTTATAAGCCTTCTAAAGTTTCATCGCTCCATGCCTTTTCGTGGGTGTGCGATGAGTGAATCTACGTCTCATCTATGTATATATATATATATATATATATATATATATATATATATATATATATATATATATATATATATATATTATAGGGCTCGCTTCTTCCCGGTGCTGACACATTCTTCTAAGAAATTGAATTCTAAGCAGTCTGATGGGCTGACGTTCCGTTAGAATCCGTCGATTATTCCTAAATGTTCTCCGTTGAAAACCAATCTTGTGAATTTCTTTACGTAAAGATTCTGAACAGCATTGGTAGATAATATCTTCTACAAATTTTTTATGAACTGCCTTTAATGTAAGGACCATCTTTTCTGTTATGTGGTAATTAACTAACAATCGTTCTTTGCGAAATTGCCAAATCTCCGTCTTTAAGATTTTATTATTCTTAACTCGTTTTTTATTAGGAGTTAAAAATTTTGTTACATGGCCCGCTTCAACTTCTTTCACTTAGCTATTAATTGGTCAAATATTTCTAATGGAAACGCCCGTTGCTGCCGCAACATGTTCTTGAATCTATAATTAAAATTCTAATATCAAAATCTATACCCCTCTCTCGGAATGTTATATTGATATATCACAGACATAATAATTCATTACGAAAATTAGACGTTGAAAAAACTTACCTTTTCGAGAAGAATAGTAAGCTCTCCAACTACTGCTTCTGCTTGCATAAAATTCAATAAGTTGCTAATTATCTCACGACTTTATCCACTTAATACTTTTTAACTTTAATTATAAACGGTATTTTAAAATTGTACTTAAAAGATGTTAACACCATGAATGCACTGCTTCGAATGAGCTCTAGGGCATTAGGCTATTGCGCATCCAAATACTGTGCATCCAGGCCAAGCTATGTTAGTGAGCTGTAAGCCACATACATTTACATCGATTAGGTTGAACGAATAAAATCAGGAGTACATAGCAAAGTATATAAAATGTGCGGTAAAAATGTTGCCATGATTTCGGAAGGATTATAGCTCGGCTCATGGGACGGATAGAGTAATGGGCGTAGTTAGCCTAGGTCCATGAGTTCTTGCCATTTGCAGTTATCTTCATGACATGGAGCGAAGTGCAATGCGTCTTCGCTATCGAGGAATTTATGACAAAGGGCAAATCTGTAATAACGATACAGCGCACCTTCTCCGTTCGGTTCGAGTTTGGTCGTCATAGTATTATTCCGAATGGAAAAACAATTCGCCGGTGATTCACACAAATTCTGCATTAACCAACGACCTTCTAGCCAACCTAGGATGGCAATCACGAAGAAAATATGATTGCAGTGAGAACGCAGGTACTCCAGGCTCTCAGACACGGAAACATGCGGCCGCGCTAGAGATGTCGGATGGAAATGTCCGGAGATTTTTTATAAACGACGTTCGTAATGCATATGTTATAAACTTTTGATGACACGGCAGTTAAGTGAGAAAGATTTTGAAATTTTTACAACTTCGTGTAGAAATATTCCCTCAGCATTCATTTTTTCGTGGAGCTACCTAAAGATACAAGAGTACCATTCAGCCAACCAATACCAATTTGAAATTATCTCAGGATAGCAACAACGCAGACAATTTCCGCAATTCCGCAGGCCTAGATGAACCAAAAATAAGATGGGATGGAAGAGAATGTCTACTCATAAGGAAGAAGTGATGATTTAACAATGATCGATAATGAGTTCAACCGACACATTAATGGATTTTTAACTTTATGAGAAAGAAATTTCCAATGACAGGATACCATTACAAGGAGCATCTCTGACATGGAAATCCATTAACTCATTGCCCACGGTCACACAAAAAATACATGCTGAGAAAAATAGGAATTAAATAGGAACAGACAAAGGCCAAGGATTGCATGAAACGAAAAGCATTGATTAATATTTATAATTTACATGTGGTTACATTGGACAGAAGCGGATGAAAAAGAAACGATTATGAATAAATTAATTATTTCAAGAATATCGTTAAGAAGCGTTGACGAAGTGAATTAAAAGGGTATTTTAAGAACCTTGGTTAAAAAAAACATATTATTATTTTAATAGCTCCAAAATAACAAAGAATTATAACTTTTAATTCTGATTTTCACCAAAAGTTTCAATACTTGTTTTTCTTTATTCTGCGCATTTCTTCAAGAAAGTAATATAAAAAATATGTTCGCACATTAAAAAGACGTTAACAAACATATGTCATCACCCACATACACACGCGAGAAACATTGAGGGAAAAATATAGTCAACCATCACATACAACGACTGGATCACGAAAAAAACCACCGCTAAAATTTACACCTTTTCTCAAAATAAAACTTGACATTTAAAAGATTTATTTACGCATCATCTCCGAATATTTTTCTAAAAAGTATTTTCGTTATTTCCTTTTTGAGGCGTCTTGTAATTTTCTCTCCAACATATATTTCTTACGTGACTAAATATTTGAAGCATATCTTCAAAAACAAATGTAAATCGAAAGAGGATGTTATATTTACTTGATAAAGTTGGATTTATTTTACTTGAACATGTTTACATCTTAAACTGTCTCCATTTTCGCATCTTATATAGGGCCTTGCACTGCGACGTTATTATAACTGCTACTAACTTATTAACAAATTTCAAACTACTTTTTTTTTGCGGTTGTATATATTGTGTTCCATATCATTTATGTCTTCTTGTATTTAGTAATTTAACGTTCACTTAACGAAAAATGTATCTGATGAATTGATATCGATAAAAGTATTACATATGATATATTTACAAATAATGACTTTCACGCAGACCAAAAAGATGACCCACCAGTTTTGATTTTTTCCAAACTAACTTTATTGAAAAGATTTATAATTACAAATTAATAACCTGTGAACCTCCTCATTTTTCCAAAACTGCAATAATTCGATTGGGAAGAGTTTCGTAAAGGAGCATGATCAAAGTTTGAGGAAGACTATATACCATTCTTCCTCAAGTGCCTTTTTAAATTTCAGTTTTAAACTGCCTCCAACATTTTTACACTTTTCTGGTTAATTGTGCCCAAATATTTTCGATGATGTTTAGATCTAAGGACCATGCTGAAAATATTCCTTAAAAACTCGAGACGTATGGACGGAAGCATTGTCTTTCAGATATATAAAATTATAGTTACTGGCCTTAAGCTGTCATCAGTCGGGCTTCGAGTTGAACGTTTGAAAGCAACTGAAGGATTGACCAGCATTGAAAGCAGCATTGAAATACAGCTCACGCCATTCGGTGGTTCGTAACAGTGCTATTGTTTGAAACCGTCCGGATCCAAACCCAGAACCTATATTTAGGTACCAGATATGCATGAAAATACACAATGGGCTAGTGGAAAATGTTAAAAATATTCAAAAAACAGTTGAATTGTACGTTCGAAAGCAACCGAAGGATTGATCAGGGTCCTGACCATATTAATCGGCCAAATCGGATGAAAGCAGTATTGAAATGCAGCTCATGAAATGGCCGATTAATATGATCAGGATCCAGGTCAATCTTTTAGTTTCTTTTGAACGTTCAACTCGAAGTCTGACTGATGACGGCTTAAGGCCAGAAACCGGTCTCAAGAGATGTTTGTTGGCGTTTGATTGCGATTGAAGGATTGAGAATTTTACGTGGAACACAGGAAATATTTTTTCCTTATTTTTTGAATATTTTTAATATTCTCAGCTAGCTCACTGTGTAATTTCATCAATTTTTAGAAGTCAAAAAGTCATGGAAAGAATAAGAGAAACTGTCCGGACGGTTTAAATTTCTTTTCATCAGAAAACATAATATGTAATAACAACATTCTTTGTCCCAACGAACATGGTCGCGAGCGAATTGCCGTCGAAGTTCTTTATGAACATCTGAGAGGCGGGGTAGTCTTCATTTTCTTCCTCTGCATATGTGAAGCTGATTGAAGCACTCTTCTAAGGTTTTTAATGTTGGTAATCACATCCGCTTTATGAAGACCTGCTTTTTAAAACCGGCGCATAAGATTGCACGTTTTTGTCGGTCTGTCAATACATAGTGTATTCCAATAATCGTTTCTTTCTATATTCTTCAGTATCTTTAATGAAATTAGCAATTACGTGTCGACTTACACCTGCACATTAAGAGATTTTCGAAATCGACATCCTTCGTGTAGGCATTTGCAAAGTTGATTTTTTCTCACTAGACGTTAAACAATTTGAATGTCCCATGATGGACTTATTTTCACTTCGGTAGAAAAAAGGAAATTTGATTTAAATAATAGGTTAAAAAAAGATAAAGAGCCTGTATTTTCAAAACAAAGAAGTGTCCTATCTTGTTGTCCTTCCATATTATATTAATTTATATTAATATATGTAAACATTTCAGACTTATTAATCTATATTGTAAACAATTGAAAGATGCAAACTGAAATATACAAGAAGAGATCAAATAGATAATAATTAAATTTACGCAAACATGAGGTATCCTATATTTTAGTCCTGGACCTGAAATGTCATATATTACAAATATTCAAAAACAAGGAAAACTTTTATGTGCTCCACGTAATAATTGCAGATTTCTTCAGCCCATACATCAGCATGCGTCTCCCGAAACCAATATCTCCGGAGTCTGCAATACAATACAGCTTACGCTATCCTGCCCCGGCCTAGCCCCGGTCGTATCCCTGGTTATTTCTTCAGCTGCTTTCCGAACCTTCAGCTCAGTCGGACTGATGGCGACTTAAGGCCAGAAACCGCTCTCGGGAGACACTTGTTGGCGTTTGGTGGCCGGTTGAAGAATAAACTATTGCTATGTAGAACACGAAAAAAATTGAAGGTTGTACTGAAAGAGATATATGCAGTTATGACATGACAAAAAATTTAACATAACATTTAGTAACGTTACTATAGTTTTCTTTAGAAAGTAAAGTAAGTTGAATACAGATATTCATTAAGTCAATATTGTACTGGATATAATGAATATTTTACTAGATACTAATTTGGTAAAAGCATAAAGCAACACGATGTAAGCCAACTCTCAGTAATAATGAATGTTTCAATCACACACCATATGGTAGTAGATTTTATGAAATCAGATTAAAGCTTGAGTTACTCCTCAAACGGTTATACATTATATTCCATTTGGGAACAACTACAATTGAAATAAAAAAATATTTTTTCTTCCTCCATGTTTCCAAATTCTACGCAGGGCTGGCAAATATATGACGAAGCACGTTAAAAATATTCCAAAACGATACGAAAACCAGAAATTATGAATAAAATCCATAACGTGACTGGTAACTGGAAAGAAACATGAAATTGTGGAACAGGACATTACTTACGAATATAGTAACATATAAGCTATACAATATATTTAATTATAAAAAAAATGTAGGATCAGCACAAAGCAAAAGTCTATTTAGAAAAAACTTAACCTATATGTGAATCTGTAACAGCAATACAATGAATTTCCGAAAAATATTTACCATTACTAATATATATATATATATATATATATATATATATATATATATATATATATATATATATATATATATATATATATATATGTATATGTATATATATATATATATATATATATATATATATATATATATATATATATATATATATATATATATATATATATATATATATATATGTATATGAATATGTATATATATATATATATATATATATATATATATATATATATATATATATATATATATATATATGTATATGTATATATATATATATATATATATATATATATATATATATATATATATATATATATATATATATATATATATGTAGTGTTAGATTTTCTTGGACTGCGTCCAATGAGACAGCAGTAGTTGAATGGTGTCATCAGATACCCAACCGTTGGGTTCCACAATCTCATGTGGAACACACAACAACCTGCGTCTCCGCCTATATGAACAATTTTTTTGGTTGCTTGACCGCGAAGGAGCCCCACCTATCCCTTCAACTGGATCACATATGTTTCGTTTCTCGAGGTTCAGACTCTTCAGAATGCCGACATATACAATACCATCAAGACCATTCCAGTCAAGCAACCAACAAAAGTGTTCATTTAGGTGGAGACGCAGGTTGTTGTGTGTTCCACATGAGATTGTGGAACCCAACGGTTGGGTTCACTCAACTACTGCTGTCTCATTGGACGCAGTCCAAGAAAATCTAACACTACATATATACGCCAATACGCCATCGACGGGAGGTCGGCGAAAAACATGGGTTGTTGGCTGTGGATAGGGTCTCCCTATTCATGATGGTATGGTATATGTCGGCGCCCTGAAGAGTCTGAACCTCGAGAGACGAAACATATGTCATCCAGTTGAAGGGATAGGTGGGGTTCCTTCCGGGTCAAGCAACCAACAAAAGTGTTTATATATATATATATATATATATATATATATATATATATATATATATATATATATATATATATATATATATATATACGGAAAATGGCCGATGTGGCAGAAATGGATTCTTCATCAATCAAAAACTGAAGGACAGTGTAGTAAAATTTGAAAGTACACCTGACCGACTAGCCCAATGCGTCATTAAGCTGAATAAAAAGTTTAGGCTTCAAATCATCCAAGCTTATGCGCCAACTATAAGCCATAGTGATGAGGAAAATGAGTAATTTTATGATGATGTGACGCAGCTTTTATACAAGGAGAAATGTAGATACAAAATCCTGATGGGTGATTTTAATGTCAGAATTGGAACAACAAGAACCGACGAAAATGGAACTGGCCCATATCGAACTGGTGAACGAGATAATAGAGGTGAGAGATTGGTTCATTTTTCTAAAGGACAAGAACTATATATTATGAATTCGTTCTATAAGAAAAATATCACCAGAAAATGGACATGGAAAAGTCCATCTGGGCTCACGAGTGAAATTTACTACATCATGACCAACGATAAAACAATATTTACCAATTGTACTGTCCTTAACAATTTTAATGTTGGAAGTGACCACCGAATGGTACGAGCAAAAGTTAGTATTAACTGTCGCAGATAACGCGAAAAAATGGTAGGATCAAAGAACGGCAAAGTGGATTCTGGGAAACTGCTGGAGAGAGGAAGCGATTTTGAGATTGCTTTGTCAAACCGGTTTGCTGTGTTACAAGATCCGGAGGAAGTGGAACTATCAGTTCAATATGAAGAAATCGCCAACAGTGTGCTTCAAACGGCTGCTTCAATAGCACCAGAAGGAAAATGTCTCAAACAGACAAAAATTTCCAATGAGACCATTGATTTAATGAAGAAACGGCGGGCAATGAGAAATGCAGGTAGTCCTTTTGGCAGAGTCGAGTACACGGAGCTCTGCAAAACTATAAGAAAACGTATTAGAGAGAACACGCCCTAAAAGAAAACAAAGGAATTAACAAGGCTAAATAAAAGCTGAGAAACAAAAGAACGCAAATATATGCCTTAAGGCGTGAGGATGGCACAGTGTGCAGGGCGCGTACGCAAATGTTAGAGGTTGTCAGAAAATTTTATTCCCAGTTATATGAAGATCAGAATCAATCAAAGACAACAATGCCCATGGAAGAACAAATGCCAGATATCCTAGTGGAGGAACTAACAAATGCTATAAAATCGATGAAAAACGGCAAGGCTCCAGGAAAGGGCAGTGTAAGTGTCGAAATGCTAAAAGCTGGTAGTCGAACGTTACATAAACACTGGCAAAATTATATTCAAAGAAACTCAAAGAACAAAAAGTACCTGACAAAAGTACATGAAAAAATGCAGTAGTGATCCTTTTACATAAAAAGGGAGCACAGAAAGATTTAAAGAACTGCAGTCTAATAAGCCTCCTATCAGTAATGTACAAAGTTTTCACTAAGATAACTTCTAAAACAATATTGAAACAACTGAATGACGCACAACTAAGAGAACAAGCAGGATTCAGTACAATGGATCACATCCAGGTTGTACAGCAGGCCATAGAAAGGCACCACGAATACACCATGCCACTGTGCTTGAGTTTTAACGACTACGAAAAAGACTCCATTTGACGCATGACGCATTTGACTCCATCTCAAAGCATGCAATAATGGATGCACTGCTTAGCCAATGGGTAGATAAAGCATATGTTAGCATATGTTGGCAAGTATATTAGGATCGATATATGATGGAGCTACAGCCACAATTCACCTTTATAATCTTGAAGTGAGAATTAATGTAGAACGAGGTGTACGGCAGGGTGATGCAATATCGCCTATTCTTTTCTCGGCTGTCCTTGAAGAAATATTCTGTAAACTGGATTGGGAACAGGATGGTGTAAAGATCAATGGTCAATGCAAACTTAAACTATCTTAGATTTGCAGATGACATCGTTCTCCTTTCACAAGACCCAGAGGAGCTGCAAAGACGCATACAAGAAGTGCAAAGGGCTGGCGAACCATTTGGCTTGAAAATAAACCTGGAAAAGAGTCAGGTTATATTCAATAACTTCGCTCAGGATAGAAGAATTTCCATTTTAGGAAGAGATTTGGAGATTGTGGACAGCTTTATATATCTTGGGCAGAGGATTTCAATGGAGGGGAACACTGCCCGGGAGTTGGAATGGCGTGTTAAATGTGGCTGGCAGGTATTTTCAGGCTCAACATTGTGTTTAAGAGTCGACTCCTACTTTGCCTAAAAAAAGTTTTCGATCAGTGCCTTCTACCCGTTATAACATTCGGAAGTAAAACCTGGACACTCACATTGCAATCAATTCAAAAACTTCGGGTAGCACAGAGCGGAATGGAAAGATGTATGCTTGGTATTACAAGACGAAACAGAAAGTCCTGCACATGGATCAGGGAACAAACGAAAGTCTGTGACATCACTGGAATAGTAAAGCGATTGAAGTGGAGATGGACAGGCCATATAGCGAAGCGATGGGATGACAGATGAACCAAGGCAATCCTCGAGTGGATACCGCTTGATCGCAAACGTCCGCGAAGAAGACCGAAAGCACGATTGATTGATGACATCGTTAAGTATATTGGACCAGAGGAAAGCCAAGGACCGTGAAAGTTGGAAACATGCTGAAGAGGCCTTCATCCTGCAGTGGATCGACACGGGCTGATGATGATGATGACGATGATGACGATGATAACGATGATGATGATGATGATGATGATGATGATGATGATGATGATGGATGTGGAAAAAGTTATTTGTTTTTAAGGTACTTAGTTAATTACTGTTTCAAAAATGTATACCTTCATTGAAACATAGGCCATTGTTTTGAATGGCCTCAACCCATCTTTAAACTATTCTCTATTAATATATATTAATAACTATTCTTAAATTATTTCTCTTCGGTACCATAATGAGTCTTTGGTAGCGAAACTCGACATAAGCAGGTTACCTGTTATTCAGTGCTGAATTGTTTTCCTTACAAAAAGTGAGCCATGGGGCGAAACAACTAGTAACCCGACGGAGCAAGATCGGTGCTGTATGCTGGGTAAGTGAAAAGTTCAAAGTCCAATTCGTTAATTTCTGGGGTAGTCAAATGTGGAGTGTGTGGTCTTTCTGCAGGTGGACATTTTACGGTTGACCAAAGCCAGACATTTTTCGGCTAGAACAACATAAGTCTCTCAAGCTCAGCTGAGTAGAGTTCTGAATATGTCAAAGTGAATTATTGTGACCTGATCTTCCGCTATCTTCAATGCTCATGTCTCGTTTATGAAACTTGTTGAACTCGATCTAAGCGGTGTGGATTGATACGGCACCTTCCCCTTTTAGTTAGCAAATCTGATGAGCGGCGTCAGTGGCTCTGAGGTGGTGCCTTTTATCAGTGGCTCCCTTTTTTAAAATAATGTCTTAAAACTGCCTTAATTTCGCGAATTATTTCCTTGATTTTATCCGCTTTTATTAAAAACTCTTGAGTCAATATTTCGCAGTGGAATCACTTTAATACTGAAGAAGGAATGTTCAAATTCTTTACTTATAAACAGAGGAACGAACGCAAATATTTTTGTTACACATTGAATTTGAGCTTATCTGGAACACAATACAATTTTTACATATATTTTAAAACTTTGTCTATTGAAAAACTCCTTAGGTAAAAACGTCTAAAATGTTTTTTTCAATTAGTATCACGAAATTATCTCAAAGGCGGCAAAAATTAAAGAACAAAAAGCTGAATACATTTCTTACGTCATTCAGTCGAAATTAACGAATTGGACTTTCATCGAATAAAAAATTATTTATTTCATAGAAAAACAAAAATACTTTCCAGATAACCTATATTTAATCAGAAAGCTTGACATAAAAAATATCCTTTTTATAAAAATGTATTTATCCAGAAGACTAATTAAAAATGCCTTAGTAACGATAAATTGCAACGCCACCAGTACAAGGCTAATTTTCAGTAAACCTGAACAAAATAAATGTGCCTGGATTAGACTTTTTTTAAACAGATAAACTGTCAGCTCCATACATTTATGAAATATGAGCATTTTGAAAAATAAAATATATTTTTGACTGAAGCTGTTGTGTTACTTGTATGCCACTTGCATAATATAAACTATAATAACAGTAATTAATACTTGTCAGCGTTTCATGCTTTAGTTGTTTAATTTGTAATCAATAATTAGATTACTACAGAAAATATTCCGCAAACTATGCAAAATTTTACGATAAATTGATTTACGTAAACAGTGGAAAGACGACTGAAATGTGGTTATGTTAATTAACTGAATACCAGAGTAAATTTAAAATATAACTTGGCCAAGATTACAAGTGAACAGTATTTAGCAACACTTGGCAAAATTAAAATATATCCAATTTTCATAATAAAACGGCTATTAACTACTAATTTATTTTGTAAAAACATACTGTAAATTATATGATATGTACAGTTAAATACTTCGGCTAATGTCATTAATAACAACAAACTGAATTTTATTGTAGGAAATGTATCTAATGTGTTTGAAGAACAATGGAAATTTGAGTTAAGAGTGTATCCAAGAAAACCAGTTTAAAAGTGCATAGCAAAAATCAGAATGGTCTAAAATACTCAAGGTAAATATTGAGATATAATAAACAGTAAAACATAAACGATTCAACAACGTGTAGAAATTGATAGTTGGAAGGCGGCCGCAATTAGAGGAAAAAAGAAAAATTCCGAAAAAGCACTCTTCTGACTTAATGGGTTTCTGAACAAACATAACTGCACAATTTGGGCAGGTGAAAATCCTCAAGTGATTCAGAAGTTGTCACACCTCAAAAATCACTGTTTGATGCGGTTTTTAGGCTGAAGGAGAGAGATAACCTTTTTGAAGACGATTATGGAAATCGTATTACTGCTAACCGTGCAGATAATCGTGGAATATGATAACAGAATATCTTTGGCCTGAACTGATAAATGTAGATGTCAACAATATGTTCTTCCAACCAGATGGTGCGACTTGTCACGTATCTCGCT
This sequence comes from Cosmopolites sordidus, assembly GCA_031761425.1. Classification (NCBI taxonomy): domain Eukaryota; kingdom Metazoa; phylum Arthropoda; class Insecta; order Coleoptera; family Curculionidae; genus Cosmopolites; species Cosmopolites sordidus. The sequence goes on from JARFXV010001175.1 coordinate 75,929, forward strand.
AGACAATCGATTTATTGGAAGTAAAGTTTCTTGGACCCGTTATTTTGCGAAATGGTACTGTCAACTAGCCACTAAGATCATGCGATCTCAGGCACTTGCATTATTTTTTGAACAGTTATGTTAGATCTCTAATTTACAGAAATAAACCCCGAGCTATTCCTTGCCTTAAACGAAACATTCAAGCCACCATTGAAAATATACCACGCAATATGTGTAGAAAACTAATTAAAACTTGGGTCTCCAGAATCTACTCCATCACGCAAAGCAGAGAGGGTTATTTGAAAGACATTATTTTCAAAACATGCCATTATTTGTTCTTCTAGAAAAAAAAAATTACTGGCTTATCCCTTGTAGTTATCATTGTACCTCATTTTCAATTTCTGACTTGGCCCATAAACACATAAAAAGGTCGTCGGAAAATCGAAATACATAAGATTATATATAGATTTAACAATGAAATAGTTCCAATCCACTTTGATTAGCAATCCGAAGGTCCAAATATTCAAACATTTCATTTTTAACTGATATTAAGTTTTTCATTTACTCATTTACATAATCATCATTTTATTACAACTCTTACTGGTACCAAATAAAACTCGACACCAAATGAGCAACGTATGTAAAACTAATTTATCATTTTAGAGTCAAAAAATTACAATGTACCAATTGTCTTCAAAAGTAATTTAAAAATAAAAAGAATAACTTTCAATAAAACTAATAAGTAGTAGTTCCTCCATAGGTCTGTAAGCATGCCTGTAAGCGATTTGGCATGCTGTCGATTAAATGATCAATTTGTGCTTGTGAAATTCTCTCCCATTCTTCACGAGCATCACCTTTTAGTTGTCGCGGGGTAAGAGGAGGATTGTTTCATTTCTTGATGCGTGTTTTCAGAATATCCCAAGCATGTTCAATGATATTCATGTCAGGAGAATTTGCTGGTTACCCTAACTTGGTTATTCCCTCCTCTACAAGAAAATTTTGTACTGCGCTGCTGTTCTATCAGGAGGTGCATTGGCATCTATGAAAACAAATCCGTCGCCCACTGCGCCTCGGAACAGACGCATAAAAGAATTTAAAACTTCCTTGATATACACAGCACCCGTGACTTTTCTTTCCAGGACTAGTACAGGTGTCCGTGTACCCCTCATAATACCCCCCTCCCCCAAACATCATGCTCATACCTTCAAATGGGATATGTGGTTAAGCTGCTGTTTCTAGTCGGGCCTCTCGAGCTGGAGCTATCCAAACTAATATTCTTCGTGAATCAGAAACCAAGCCAATTCTCGTTTTTTCTTGAGCCCATGCAATCTTAATTTTTTTTGTTAAAGGGTTAGTTTAGGAACACGTAAAAGCCTTCTGCCATGCAAATTTACCGATTTCAGTTTGCGTGTTATCTTTTGTCGTGAAACATTTATCCCTTCAAGCCTAACAAGCTCCATAATTCACATAATTTTCTACTACTTCTAGAGCCATTCTCTACGTCATTTGTATCTTGGAATTTTTATAAATTTTTCGATAGAGCACTTTAGGAAATACCTACAATTTCCGTGATATCACTTTGATTAAAGCGCTATTGAAACAAACCCATTACTATTGATCTGTTAAAATGGGATATCATGTTTCTAGGCATTTTTAAACGGATTAATTGAAAATTTGAATAAAATTAAATAATGTGTAAATACCAATATCAACAGAATGGGCATAAATCGAAAAACATGTGTTATCAACAAAACAATGCTTTAGTTATTTTCATTTAAAAACGGTCTAAAATAAATATCTATCACAATTTTTAGAGTATCATAGGCGTAGATATCCTATTTGTAAATATTCCAATATCAATTTCTATATATACATATATATATATATATATATATATATATATATATATATATATATATATATATATATATATATATATATATATAATTGTGAAACTCTGGGGAGTAGGCAGATTGGGGCCTCGGAGTAAATCAGCTAGATTCTCTTGACAATAGCTTCAAAGTGGAAGCCGAAATGTCGAAATTTTACAAATCTAAAACGCGGTTCTACCCGAGAACCTATTAATTCTAACATTACCGACCGCGGCAGCCGTTCCGAACATACTAGTGGAAATTGTTCGTTTAAAAAATTCATAATTATTTAAACATGAATTTGAAAGTGAGATAATGTGTTGAGAGTTTTTTTTTAAATTTCATTGAACTAATCACACCACTTGGAAAATATAACATAATTCTATAAATCGTAGTCTCTGAAATCACTACAAGTCGTACCTGAAGTAGACTACCATTTAAAATTTCCATCTAAATATAACACCATCTTATACAGATAAAGTTATCAAATAAAAATGAACAAACAATAATCTTCGACTTCATTATTGTTATTGAACATATAAGCTTAATGATATTATTAACCGGAAAAACACACCGTCACATTTTTACAGTACTTTAAACATACATAATTTAATTTATATTTACTTACTCCTGACTTTCAGAAATGGTATTGATTTACTCACCTGAAAAAAAAGAACATTTTATATTTAGCTCAAATTACAGTAATAATATTAGTCAACAAACCAATCTACTAACGACAAGACGAAAATGATGAATCTAATTAATTCATTCATTCATTTCACCCGTGGGTGTTTTCTGCTCATATTTTGAATATCCATCTTTATGGTTAGTATGAATCAGGGGTTGTATGCTCGAAAATATTCTAAAAATATTCTATTCTTAAAAAGTCTCATAAAATATGAGAAAAAAAGTGTTTCTATATACTGTGATAGTAAACCAAAAGTTATTTTTGTTTGATTGGTAGTTCTTATAATTATTTAAATATTTAAATGTTATTACATTTTCAGTCAAATCAAAAAGTAATAGAAACGGTGCTATGTCAGAAAAATTATGAATATATTTTCAAATAGAGTCATGTGAATCTGTTTTATTTTATTTCAAAATGTTTTGCAGTATGACACTATGTATGGCAACATAATTTCTATTTAAGAATGACATTTTTATTTTGTGTTAGTACCATGAAGTATAATTAACAAATAATTAGAGGCCTAGTTTAGCCGATATAATTTATCAACTAAAACCGATGGGGATTGAATTTTCTAGTAGATGTTTAGTTTAGAAATAATAAATTCTCATATTCATCCAAAAATTTGGTTATTCGCTATTAGTTAAAATTGACTGTTGACAGGAATGTTATATAAAGGAATTTAAAAGGCCGAAATTATATTAGAGACCTATCACTTTGTTTTAGTAGTAATCTGTTTGTTTTTCTAAATTACATTTATAGAAGTTGCTTTTCGATGATAACGAAACGAACATATTCTATCATTTATCATCAAAATAATCAGAAAAAACGCTTATAGCCACATGATTGTGGTAGCTGTTGATATTATATACACAATCATAAATCCTGATACACTGGATTAATAGAAAATTAACAACTAGCATTTTCCAGATATTGTTTGATCCCCCTTTGTTTTTCATTAATAATGTCTCAATAGAACTCGTCAAAAAAGGAAATAAATAATACCTTATTTCAATGGGTTGATAACGATCAGAATTCCTAGAAAATTAATAAGATTAATTGATCACCTAATTATTTAATTTAACTTCTCAAGGCACGTTTCGCTAACCATGTTAGCATCATCAGGAGATAATTCAATATAACTGTAAAACTAAAATATGTCCTATTTATATGACAACCGTACCTACAAAAGCGTATAAAGGGGACAAAAGTGGACATTAAAGTAGTCTTAAGTCCCGAGTAATCCAAAGTATAAAGTAGCCCAACATGAAACCTCGTGGATTTACGAAATTAGCTGTCAAGATTGTGATCGAAGGTATATTGGATAAACAAAAAAAATCCATATTAATCAGATATAAAGAACATATTGTCCGCATTAGATATGGCAGAAGTGAGAAATTCTGTGTTATCCAACATGCACTCGAGTATGACTGAAATATAAATATTATTAAATTATTATATTAAAAATAAATATTATTAAAATATTAGTAGTTAATTCAAGAGTTCTATAGTTGCAATTTATGTTGATTAATATCACTAAAATGTTCGTCTCTTCCTAATTTACTAATGGACATATATTTTTATTAAAATTGGTTGATGGCACCTGGGGCAAACTGCAGTCCCGCATAAACTATATCCACACTAAACAGTGAATTTTTAAAGATGTAACCAATACAAATTCGTTAATCGATATTTTTTATTTAGGTATACATTTAAGTACGACTAAGTTTAGAAGAGAATTTATTTATTTCAGCTACTTTCGATGCATTGTAGTTTGAATCAAACTGATTTGGTTCTATGCAAATTATGTGATCTAGATTAGTTCTTAAAACATTTTCATCGTTTGGCTGTAACATGTCCCGATTATCGCTCATAGTTAATTGTTCAAACTTTTCTCTTTTAATACATGAGGTAATTTCTGATGTAAATATAATGTGAATATTCTGTAGTATAAAACCTGTTTCTACTTATAATGACCACAGCCACACCCCACAAGGTTCTAACATACTCTGCTTTAATTCATACAGTGACTCGTTAATATAAACAACACAATTAGCAATGTCAATCTCTTTCCATGATTGACAGATGTCTTATACCACGTCAGTCTCGATATCATTCAAGACAGATGGAAACCTGTGTCTAAGATAGTACATCTGAAAAGTTCAAATAGCTTCTGGATTCATAGGCTGAAGTAGTGTGGCATTTAGTGATAAGCATACGTTTATGATGTTGTTTTACGTGTGAATGTATATATGTCTATATAATAATAGATACAATAATTTAAATAATTCTGAATGCCAAAAGATCATTAAAATAAATGAGAGCTGAAGTATTATTATTTCAGTGGGAAATAACCCCAATCAATTAAAATTAATTAAAAAACTGATGAACAGTGTCTATAAATTAACAACAAAAAATTCGTATTTTATTTAATATTTATTTCCTTTTCAATTATTTCGAAATGACTTATTTAGCAGTACTTAATTAATATTTTATGAAATTCATAGATGGCTGCAGCTGCAATTTCCGCACGGATAATGAATTAAAAACAATTATTCCATCATTCCGCATTTCCCATCGGCGTGTAAAACGAAACATTTAACAAAAAAGTGAAATTAATAGCTACGGTAAATATTGATAAATTAATGTATTTTATAAAATATTGGGCAGACATAACGTTATTGTTCACTATTTTAAAAGCAGAATAACAAAATTGTATAACTTCAAGCTATATCATTTAATTTTCAATTCTTCTGTCGAAAAAATTCCACTAGACAATACCAAGTAAAATCCACCAAATCTTGATCCTCCAAGAATATGGCTGCGCCTTTGAAAAGTAACGAATATATAATGTACATAATTTGATGACATGTAATGTAAACGTCTTGGGTTGCTTTAATGATCGGGAATACGTTTGATTAAAAAACCTCACGTAATAAACCTTCATAGAATCGAAAGCCGTGCAAACTTAATTTAATTATATAAAAGGTATACCACTTTGCTCCCGCCGTTTTCCTATAGATGGTGTTAGCGGTTAGTAGTCGTCGAAATAAATACATCATAGACGGCATGCAATACCTTTAGGCATTTTGTAAACATAACCCCATAGCACCAGTAGTCGATTTGGGGTCGAATGGGTTTATTACAATAACCCGGGCCGGGATCAATGTGGCCGGATTACAATGTGGCCGGGATCCACGCTTCCACGCTGACGCCCAAACCGAATTTTCACGGCTCCAAAGTCATGTTCTGCATTTGGTGGAACCAGATGGGGGTAGTGTATTATGAGCTGTTAAAACCGTCTGAAACGGGATCGTTATCGAACGCAATTAATGCGTTTGAGCCGAGAATTGAAAGACAAACGGCTGCAATGCAGCGAAAGACACGATAAAGTGATTTTGCAACATGACAATGCTCGGCCCGATGTTGCGACAGTGGTCAAAACATACTTGGAAACGTTGAAATTGGAAGGCCTACCCCACGTGCCGTATTCTCCAGACGTTGCTCCCTCTGACTATCGTCTGTTTCGATCAATGGCACAGGACCTAGCTGACCAGCAATTCCGATCTTATAAAGTTAAAAATTAGATCGATTCGTGGATCGCTTCAAAAGATGACCAGTTTTTTCAACGCGGGGTGCTGCCTGAAAGATGGGAGAAAGTAGTGGCCAACAATGGATAATACTTTAAATCATAAATGTATAACCAGTTTTTTACAATAAAGCCTTGAATTTTGAAACAAAAATGATGGAAGCAAAGTTGTATACCTTTAATAACAAATAATTTTTGTCATCTTTCAGTAATATCCTAAGTAAGTCATCTTTCAGTAATTTGCTAATGTTTAATACCTAATATTAGCATCATCAGGAAACTACGATTTTCTAAAAGTTTGACCAGTAAGAGTGGCAAAATTTTAAAATAAGGCATAAGGATGACTACAAGTGAAAATCCGGCAGTTTTTATTTTTATCTTGAAGAACAAATAATGGCATTTTGTTTTGAAAATAATGTCGTTCAAATGACACCCTCGGCTTCGTCGCATGGAATGCATTATAGATAACCAATTTTCGATTGATTACTCTTTCACACATATCGCGTGGCATATTTTCAATCATAACCTGAATTTTTTATTTATGATCAAGAATTCTTCGGTAAACAAGAGATTTTTCACCAAAAAGAAACCAAGGGCGTGACATCGCGTGATCTTGGTGGGCAGCTGACATTACCCTTTCGCGTAATATCGCGTATTTTTTTGTAATAAATCGAATGTCTGGCGCAATATATAACATCCCGCCAAAAGTAAACATTGCGTATATCCAAATTTATCAGTTCAGGTCAAAGATATTCTGTTAGCATATTCCTACAGTATTCACCATTAATAGTAACACGATTTCCATCATTTTCTTAAAAAAAATCCTTCAGTCCTAAAACGGCACGAAACAGTGACTTTTTGAAGATAAAGAGGTAACTCCTAAGTCACTTTATTTATCGATTTTCATCGAACCAAATCCTACAGTTCTGGTGGTTCGCAAACCAATTAAACCAGAAGTGCGCTTTATCAGATAAGATTATTTTTGCCCAAAAAAGAGGATCGCCATTTTGATCTTGAATATAAATAGTTTCTACGTGCTGTTAAATCTTGTACCTTTCCATGATGAATTGATACAAGGTTCTGAACGCAGCAGTCTATGAATGATATGTGTCTATGAGTCACACATTTCAAACAGTGCTGCCGCTATTACGTTTAGTAATTCCTATATGCTACTATTAAAGTAACAAAAATATATACCGCCTTTGTCTCAAAAATTTCCGGACTCTATTTTAATGAAAATAGTGGCGTCATCTCTTGGTAAGAGAATGATTTGTGAGTGTCAACTTTCTTAATACTGTAGGCATTTCATTATATTTTATTAAATAGAGGTCAAAAATAGATCTGATCTCGAATTATTTTCGAACGTTTTGAAAGATGTGCTTATTAATTAACCTGCACGTAAGCGTAATTCTATTTCCTAGGTCCTGCGGCGGAGTTTTGTATATATATACAGTCTTTAGATAACTCCAACGAAAGAACTCAAGTGGCGTTATGTCTGGAAATCTCGCATTCCACAGTGCCTCTTTTGCCTATCCATTACTCAGGGAATATTTCATCCAACAGTGGGTTTTCTTCTTCATCGATTTGGTTTTCTAAGGACTACTTTATGAGTGGATCGATTTCGTTTTTCAATAAATGTAAGTACAATTCAACGGTTAAATTGTCTTCAATAAAAAACGGACCCATTATTTAATTCTCCAGAATTCCAGCCAAAACGTTAATCTTGCAACTGCGCATGACCCTCTCGAAACACATGTGGATTGTTATTATCCCATGTATCTACAATGATGTTTATTTACAAAGCCATTAAAGAAAAATGTTGCTTCATTACTTAAATAAATATTCTTTATTAAATTGGGATCATTTTAGATTCTATTAGTCATTATTTCACAAAACTGAATCCTTCTGTCATAATCATCATCGCTGAGCTGCTGAAGAATACTAAATTTGTAAGGAAATAACTTGTTTCGTTTTAAAATTTTGTGTATGTGGCCAATGGAAATATTTGTCAACTTAGCGACTTTTAGAATTGAAGTGGTATCCAATAGCAAAATAAAATTTCAATCTGTGTGGGTTCAATCTGTTTCAACCATTAAAACACAAATGAGCGACGAGTTAAGATAAAAATTCTCTTAAGATAAAAAATCTTGATCTAAATTGACTATATATTCTATCTATTTAAATTGATTGTGTTCACTAAATAAACTCTAAATAAAACTCTGTGAACTCTAAATAAACAAGTGATCGATACGAACCTGTAATACAACAAAAAGCAGGTCCGTTTATAGAATAGGGAATGACAAACAGTGCATTGTCAAACGAAGAAAAAACCCCAAAATGTTGACCGAAATGTGCGATGCTGAAATGCCATGGTACGACGACATTGAATAACTTCTAGATGCACAGTCTGGCCAAAGGACAAGGTGACTAATAGGCAATGAAAGAGGAGATATTATTTGTTTATAGCTTTCTTTCCTCGCCATCACCGTCAGTTTCAATTTTGGTAATAGCTAAAAAGTCTTAGGAAATCAAATCAGACGAATATAGGAGATGGTCACTACGATACGTCTTTAAGCAAAAAAAAATGTACAATCCTCCTTATAGCAGTGACTTTAGCAGGGACCCAACGATCAATTCAACAAATGTCATCCACTTTTGGATGTTTTCTTCAGTTAGATCTGTCATTAATAATTCTGACCCTGACTAGTTTTTAACGGATTCTTGACCTTACGAATTCCTACAAACCGCTTAAAAACACCTTACATCTTACACATTGCTTCAGTACCCCAACCTTTTTGAGCCACATCAAAAGTTTCTATAGCAATTTAACTCAACTTAAAGCAAAACTTAAGATTGATACGTTGTTCCACTATTTTTTCACAAACACTTAAAAGGCACTATCAAGTTTTATGTCGTCAGATATAGACAACAGATGTTAGCACCTTAAAATTCAGACAAATACCTTTTACATTGAACGGAGTGTATAGATGGGTTCAAACAAAGATCAAATGTTCTTTAATTTAAAAAATGATTTGTATTTGATATTGTAGTAAACCGCACAAACTTATGTATTACGAACTTTTAAAACAACTTCCAAAATAACTATATTAGAATTGGAACGAATTATTACATTTCAAGTTAAGCCTGGGCCACACTTATAAAATTCATGGAAAGAAAATGAAAGAAATAAAAAATGTTAAAATAAATCCTAAATCGAAATTCCTTCGAACGTCGTAACAGGTATTACATCGCTGCCATTTCGTGTTTCATGTAACTCAATAAAATATAGAAATCCTCGAATTTTTAAAGCCGAAATTCGCGAAGAATTTTAAAGCGTCACATATACGAAAGTTCTTATGTGTCTGAAAGGCGACTTAACTTCGAGTCAGAAAAATTCAAAATTATATAAGTCAGAAGAGAAAAGATTTATATAAAATGTATAACGTACGTGTGGGTTTTTCAAGAATGTAATACCGAAATTGTCTGTTTCAAACAACACTTTAATATGAATAGGTCGAATATTTCTAGATAGCAAAACAATTAATTTCCTTTATAGTCGAGGCAAAAAATGTTATAAACTAGCGAATAGGCATTACAGAAGACATAATTAACTGAGATTTAATTGTCTCCATGAGCAAATGTGAAACATTTAACATGGTGATGAAACAGAAATGAGCAATTAGATATAGCCTAACGCATTCAGTCATCCGAAACAAGAAGAAAATTACTTATTTTATGTGTCGGAAGTTGGACTAATTTTGATTCGTTAATATCAAGGTTAGTTAATATCAAAAAAATAAAATTAATACATTTCATACATTCTTGATTGAATGCATTCTTTACACATTTAACATGATTACTATGTACCATCATGATTAAGAAAATTAAAAATTAAATTACTATTGGCTATGATTCATTTTGGCCTGATCATTAGCATTTGAATCATTTAGAAAAGCTTAGATAGTGAATATATATTTTTATGCCAAAATTATTGTTAACAACAGCACGAAATATATCTAGAAATAAAATAAATGTTGAAATACATGTTATATATATAATAAGTATAAGTATAATATGTGTATAACACAACTCTACAAAAAAAAACAAAAATTTTGTTGCCCTTGCTATCTCTGTGAATTTCCGTACTTTAGAATACACAATTTAAGAATTAAATCATAAGTCATAATGATAATAACATAACATCATAATCATAATAACATAACATCATAATCATAAAAACATAATCATATATTGAAGTATTGTATATCTAAAAGTCGTAATAATATTCAAATTTTTAACCCTAGTCACAAATTAGAACGCGATTAATGCGCATTAATTTCGCGCATTTGCATATCGCGCGGCTGTCTACGTAACCTTAGTTTTCCTTACGTCTCCGTCCAGTATAACAGGCCTAAGTATTCAGTTTTTTTGACAAGGTTGATGGATGTATAATGTTTAAAATTTAACTCATATTTTGTTTATTACTTTATAATTTTTGTTCTTTATAATACAAATTGTTCATAGAATAATTAGCTCCTCGCGAAAAAAATACCGAGGTCCGAGAAAATACATCAACCTGATGTATTTTGCTACATCTGTGGTGTGAGTGCAGCAGTAAAACAGAGATGAAATATCACCGACTTCTTGAAGGTGGTTTATACCGCATATTACGGACTACAAATTAAAAACAGGATAAGCCATGGGTTTCTCACAAGGTTTGTAAACCTTGTGTTGAATCTTTGGGTTTGTGAAAGAAAGGAGAACAATCGGGGTTAAATTTCGGAATTCCTATGATCTGGAGGGAGCCCAAAAATAATTTTTATGATTGCTACTTTTGCGTAGTAGACGTCAAAGGCTTCAATCAGCATAAAATTGGCAATATCCAGATTTAGAATGTATAACACGCCCTGTTTTTCACAACGAAGAACTTCCTCCACCTATTTACGCCTTACAGCTGGAGTGTATGTCGTCAGAAGTAACAGCGTTTTCGGGCCCACATTGTTCCATACAATATATAACTACAAGTGGAAGTGTATATGTAGGAGACTCTTCAGCGCCACAGTTGTTTTCTGAAAATGAACTTGACGATTTAATACGAGATCTGAATCTGTATTTTAGTGAGAATTAAGAGCTCGTCTATTGAAACAACATTGCAAAAAAAATATATATACATATATATATATATATATATATATATATATATATATATATATATATATATATATATATATATATATATATACATATATATATATATATATATATATATATATATATATATATATATATATATATATATATATATATATATATATATATATAAACCTACTGATTGGCGGCTCATTATAGATATCTCAACAAGAAATTTAAAATGTGTTTTACTGCACAATGGAAACCGATATGCAATTTGCTCATTGTCCATTTAACCCAACTCAAAGAAGAAACAAGAACATTAGTTGTTCTTGACAATCATTAAAATGTTCTTGAAAAAATTAATTACTACGAATATCAATGGTCAGTTTGCGTGCATTTAAAAATGGTAAATTTCTTACTTGGTCAGAAATGATAGGGTTTTTGCAGTTTTCGAAATTTCCTTTGTAGTCTATTTTGTGACATATCCTACATGATAATGTAAATCCGTCATTATCTTGAATGAGCTATCTAAAATTATCGTAGAATGTATCTATTGATGGAAAATTAGATTCAACAAGGCAGCAAAAAAATAACGCGGGGCTGAATTAGACAAAAATGTAATTCAAAATTGAGATCTTCAAGTAGCATATATAGTCGGTCAAGTAAGAACAATGATAAAATGTAAATGATATTATCCTAATTCATTCATAACTGTAGAGAAAAACCATTGTGCTCAATGCTCTGACAAGAAAATTAAACACATACAGCGTCATGAGTGTTAGAAACATGTAGTAAAACATTTTGGTTGAGCGAAAAAAAATACTAGACGAAGTTACAATTTTGGAATATGTTGAGGGATCTCATGAGCCTAAGCAACCTCCATCACTTTGCTGGTACAATGGTTAATTAAGCATCAAGTAATTAAGTATCTTTGGGGTTGCATTTCTATATAGAGTTTTGAAACTGCTACGTGTCTGTTTGTCTGTTCATGTCTGCTATATCTGTTTACGAAGAATTCAGATAGTTGAAAAATGTTCAAGAAAGCTTTGTTACCAACTGTCGATAGTTGGTTCATCAAGAAAAACGGGAATAGGACCATGAACGAAGACAACGAGCCTAAGCGACGCAGGGTGATCTATGCTGAATGGAAGGAACAAAATGGCAATCGTTACCCTTGAATGGCCGTCACACTCATTCGATCCAAAACTAAATATAAATGTGCAGATATATATCAAGCAGAATGTTCAAAGAAAGCTATTTATTTGAATGCAGATAAGTAGAAAAATTATTCGCATTTGAGACTATTTTGGTGTATGAATATATAATCCAGCCACCGCCTTACCGTCGCAGCCAAAGTGACCGGCAATACATAATCAATTTGGTTCAAAATATATCGTAGATGCTACACCATAGATACATATTTTTTGTTTCGATCGAGTTCATTGTCCACACATATCAAAATGAATTAACATTAACCCAATAATCATTGAACTCATTCAATTTTATATCCACTTGTCAGCTTTTGTAACATTTACGTTTTTAAGGATGTATCGAGGTACAATCAGACGCATAAGTATTGAAGATCATAAATTCGTGAATACCCTTGCTTTACACAATATAGAAAAGGAAAATTAATAAAGATAATGCTAGAAAATAAGGTATAATTATATATATATATATATAAAATAAGGTATAATTATTAATGAAAAATATGTTAAACTTTAAACAAAAAAAATTGACAGAATATTCTTTACTCAATCCTTAAGCCACTGTAAATTTCAAATCGATTGACTAACCCGTTCAAAAGGTATTGCAAACTTTCAGATTATGTAACTTAAACTGTTTGCAACCAATTTTGCACACTTTTATTAACATTCATTTTCAGTGCTTTTGACTAGAAATAAGCATTGCATTTATTTTGCGTAAAATATTTTCAATCTTTGTTTTAACCCACTATCTCATGAATTTCAAATTCTCTATAAAGAATCTTAATATCAAAGCTCTTGAATGTGGAGCATCCGAGAGATATATCTGGAATAAAAATTGGTATATATTATAAGTCATGAAGATAAATTCGAATACTGAAATAGCTCATCTGCATTTGATTTCGACAGGATCGATCTCAAGCAACCATAGGATTTAAAACCAACCAGTTTCGAAACAACGTTTATCTTGTATAGACATGTGAAAACAATCTGACTTGAAAGCTTAACTTAGAATATAAAGAGCCTGCAACAGAAAGTAATGTTGAAGTTAGTTCATGAACAAAATAACAGATAATCGGATAGACTGTCGCTTAAATATATGTTTTAGGTTGCTTTTTTCAATGTTTTGCTTTGAGCATTTATATTATAAGAAAATGTTTAACCCTTTGTTTGTCTCGTCGCAATTTGGGACATATGTAGTCGCATGGGGTGTATTGACACCCCATACAAAAAATTATTAAAAATATAGATAATATTAAAAATAATTTTTTTGTGTTTAATAATATCTTCTTTTAGGCGATTCTTTACATAATTAATCGAGTTCAATTAAGAAATATGCATAAAATAAAAAAATATCGAGGGTTATTCGTGGTAAAGTGAAAAACTGAATGTATTTTCGGATTTTCATATATATAATAACATTTTATGTTTATATTTATTAAATTGAATTATTTTAAATAAATTATCGAAGAGAAAGGTATAAAGGAGAGAAATCGACGATTAGAATAGAAAAATGTTTATATGGCACCTTATTCGAGCATCTTGAAAATTGCACTCTTTTGATGAATGATCATATACATTTTAAGTACATTAAAAAAATAACATTACAATATTTAACAAATTTAAACTATAAGAATTTTAATAAACATTTTTAAATAAATAAAATAAAAATTTACGTTCAATAAAGGTTATAGTATTAATCGTCTACGGTTCTAAGTTGAGAATCACATTTTTCACATATTGAAATCATATGTGTTTTGCACATTGGTACTTGGCACACAGAGCAGAAACTCTTCGCCTTTATATCACGATTTCTTGGACATACAGAGCAGCGAACTGCTTTATCGAGTTCTTCTTTTCTGGTGAGTGAAAGACATGGCGGAGATAAATAATTGGTAGCATTTTTGTGTAAATTTTTAGATAAATATCTATTGAAGGCTCGCTTTTTTATCTCATCTCTAACTAGAGAAAGTCCTAATTCTCTTAAAAGTTTTCGACGATTTATTTTATTATCAATATTATTGAATTGATAAATAACAAAGACGTTGAAGCAAGTAATATCAACTAGGTGAAAAAATATTTTTAGTGGATATCTTCGAGTTGGTCTGGAACATGAAAATGTACCAATCATTTGGTCTACAGTATCAACAGCTCCTTTTGTTGAGTTATCAAACATAACCATTTCAGGTTTATTCGTTGTACTATCGATATCGTCACTTGTATGCATACTTGAAACTACTCACTACTTTTTTTTTCTTTACCTTCTCTGGTACATATGACACAAGTGTCATATTTTGTTTAAATCAAAATTGACTAGAGCCGATTTGTCGATTAGTAATGTCTACAAAAGATGGCGGCAATTCTCTTTTATTGGCACGAAGCGTTCCTATGACAGTTAAATTTTTTGAGCGAAGATCTACCAATGGAATACTACAGAACCAGTTATCAATTGTTAAATTTCGTCCAGTACCTTCTACTGTTCCTCACTAAACGATTTACAACATCTCTACCAGAATTTGACTGTGAGTATGGTCCTTCAGGCTGTGTTCCTGCATAAATTTCCATTGTTGAGGTATACTAGGTTCGAGAATCCGTCATGGAAAAGATTTTTAAGCCATAGCGGGCTGGCTTGCTTGGAATGTACTGTCGAAACGAACATCGTCCTCGAAATGATACTATTTGCTCATCAATAGTAACATATTCACCAACGGAATAATATTTTTCACAATTATTAATAAACATCTCGAAAATATCACTAATTGGTGCTAATTTATCTAATTCTTTTCTTGATGCTCGATTTCTGTAGTCATCAAATCGTAAGCAGCGTAGCAGAAATTGAAATCTCATATTCATTGTCATTCTAAAAACTTCTTTACCCAGTCCATTAGATTCCCATAATTAGCTCAAATTTCGATGGTTGGACTTTGCAATTCCACTAAGTATAAGTACTCCAATTAATATTTTTATGTCCTCCAATGTTGTATGTTTACAATCTCTATCACGTTGAAAACCATCACTAATTTTATCAATATATAGGTTTGTACAATATTCGACTTGTCTTAGAATTATATCATCTATAAAGAGTAACATAGACTCTACTTCAGTTTTGATGTTTTTGGCATTTCCTCTAGGCCCTGGCAAATGAAGTATTATATTTCTTCGAGTACGAGAATTTTGAACAGGACGAGTCTTTTTCCACTTTGTGATTCCGTCTTTTCCTAAATAATAATAACTACTTCGTCGTCTGGATTTATCATTATTATTAAGGTTCTTCTGATTTTCTTCATTATCTACACCGTCTTGTTCAGACTCTGAATCATGTCCGACTCTTCCCATTCGACTTCATCAGATTGATCATCAATGAAGAGTTGACAAAGACCTTCAAAATCTAACATTTGTCCAGCCTGCCAATAAAATATTAAAATCTTTATGAAAAATAAATTTTATAATGAAAAATACGAACTTTTTATTTGTTTACTTATGTAAATTAGGTTATGTTAAGATTAATTTGGGTTAATAATATTTTTTAAGGTTAAGTTAGGTTAGTTATCATTTTATTTATAATGTTTAAGTAATAAATAACATAATTATAAATTAAATAAAAAAATAAATTTAACATACCATTTTTAATGATCTATTAAAATTTGCATGTACAACGTCGCGTGTGGTGTATGCGACATCCCAGCCTACTTTGACCGCGAATAGCTCGGACGGAAATGACGATGTGCGTACGCACCCACGTGGGATACGTTTTCCGAACTTTCATTTGAAGGTATAGAAAAGAGCAGCACTCAAAATTTTTTTTTTCGATATCTAATTATTAAAAAGAACTGACTGGGGTGTTAAAACACCCCACGCGACTGTCGGAGGGTTAATGTTCTAAAATGTAAAGTCTTCAATAGTGACACTTTATTCATCAAATTTATTTTAGACAGTTGCGAGTGCTATCTAAGTACTTCACATTTTTTGCGTTTTAATCTGAAACTCTTTTTGACTGCCTTATTGAAATGAAGACTTATCATCTGCAATTGATGTTGACGTACGATGAAACAAATTGAATATATAATTCTAAAATTGATGTTCGCCAATGGAAAGTACTCCTCTCAGTTTAAAATAACTGGATGGGAATTACAGATGACAAATGACTATCATAAATGATTAAAGGCCACATGAAGGTTTACGAGAGTCTTGGAATGTCTTCCCTTTTCGATTATCTTCGAATTAGCTAAACCAGTTGTAACCTTGGATACGAGTTAGGCAACGATCACCATATAATCACTTTAGTGACTTAAATGTTTCGGCAAAGAGTTTGTTTAATCTCGTGTAAAACTTAATGTTATAGTATTGATCAAATGCTATAATGAGACCAAAATCACGAAACAAGCGTTACTATTGAACGTAATCTATAATCAGACTTTATGATCACCAATCCATTATGGTGGATGACACAACTAGTACCATTTTAAGAGCAAAAGTTCGGTTTATATTTTGATATCGCAGGTTTATGCGACAGTTATAGCAATAGTTTGAGTAAAGACTATCTGAATAATCAGCAAAGAATACACAACGATAAACACTAACCCATTCAATCATTTCATTTGCCTTCTTCAATCCAAAAAAAAACTGCGGATGTAGGCCTCGCCTAGTCACTTCCATCGTGTCCTATTCTAGGTAGTTTTCTTCTTCTTCTAAACATTACCTTTGCTGTTGTAGATAATATTTCGTTTTTCTTTTAGTATTAATTTTCGAGCAGAATCTAGAATCGTTTATTTCATAATTTGGATAATATAGTCGGTGTTCATATAGTATTTGCTTTGTAGATGGGTTTTAATTTCTACTTCATATTTATCAGAATTTTCATTCAATGTTTAAGTGTTAACTTAAAACTGTAAACATTGTTTTAATTATAATTATATTATTTAAATAACCCTTAAATTTTAAAATTAGAACAGAAAATAACGCAGAGAACAAAAGAAAAACAGAATTACTTGCTTTGTGATATAAAAATTTTGCGCTCAAAAAATTGTACATATCTACCAAAATAAATATACAATTCGATAATGAAATCAGTCCTTTATGGCTCTGAAATTACAGCAATCAGACGACACCACAGCAATCAGACGAAAAGTCCAAACATTCATAAACGAATATCTTAAAAATATACTGAGCATTGTCCAAAAGAATCACAAACATAGAATTACAGAGAAATATAAGTGATTAAAACATATTTAAGAAAGTCCACTAACGCTCCTGTGAAAACCACCAGAAAAAAGGTCAAGAGATAGATTCCATACCACATGAAAGAGAACAATCGCAAAAGAAACTAGAAAATCACTTCCAAAACTAAACAATATTGCACAGAGCCGTAAAGAAGCTGTTTGCACTATCACCCTACATTCCGCACGGGAATAATGAATCTTAATAATAAAAATAATAACTAAGTATAATATTATTAATAAAAACATATCTACAACTTTCACATAGTTTCATTTTAAATATACAACCAAAATTTTTTTAGCAATATAAAAATTCTGTAAATGTCGCACGAATTTCCCCAGAAAATAAGACCATATTTCATTTCTAAGTATTGATAAATATATAATATGTAAACAGCGCAACATTCACTTCAACTATATTTCAAAGGATTCAAGACAAAACAAAACAGTACCATTTTAGCAGCCGCAGTATCGACAGTTCATGCGCCACTCGATCTCCTTGTCAATATCGAACTACAAAAACAACACACTATCGATGGAGTCTAATTTCGTATTTTCAAATTTCACTTTTTCGTTCAATTTTAATTTCAATCGAAAAAGTTTCTATTTTTGCATAAGAGACGTATTTTGATATATTTAACACTAACTCAATGTCTTGAAAGTATTTCATGAGACCAGCAGTCACCCCGTACCTAAATTATTCTCACTAAATATAAATGTAGTGTCGTCAGAATGCGGGACAGCTTCTCCAATGATATCCAGTATTTGGTTGGTGAATAAAATGTATAAGATAGGACCAAAAATAGATTCCTCGGGGACCACCATCTTTTGAAATACCTTATTCGAAATTATCACTTTACCGTATCAAAGCTGAAATCTTTTATATAGTAATTTAAACATTATAAGAGAAGATTATTTACTTTTTGTGAGCGCAAGGAAATTTTGAGTAGGCGGAAATGTATAAAAACTACAATGTAAAAAAAATAGAGGAAATTTTTTTTTTCATAATTAAAAGATAAATACTAAAGCAAATTAATTGAGATCATAATTAAATGTTTTAAATCTCTTGTTAGCAGGGGCTTTTAAAATTATATTAAGAGGGGCCTAAAGTAATTGTTTTTTTGTGCTTAGATATTAACGATCTATTGTTGGTTGATTTTTACAAATTTGTATTTAATTTAATTTTTACTTCTCTCGGCAATCAACAGAATATAAGCATAGGAAGAATAATAATATATTTTAATTTTAGTCAATATATTTTAGTAATACTATATAATATAATAAATATATTCTATAGTAGAAGTATACTAGATAACTAACGTCGCCTTGATTTTCGTTAATGGATTGGTCTAAGTGTATATAAAATTTGATCAATATTTCTCTACAATGATGCATCAAATGGAATTCAATAAGCGATCAGTACATTTTTCTTGATGATGAAGTAATATACTTAACAAATTGTTTATTTATACATTTTATATTATTAAACCTTAGTAAGAACTTTGAATTCAACGGACTTGAAACAGTATCCACGAAGTGGTTTCTTCAATCGATGGAATAGGAAGACTACATATATATATATATATATATATATATATATATATATATATATATATATATATATATATATATATACAGGGTGCCCAGAAATTCAAGCGGGTGCCGGGCGAAAGGCCAGATTATACCGGTTCTGGGAAAAATAAGGAAAAGAATCCATGCGCCATCGGTTAAGTGATAATAGGTTTATTTTTGAAAATCTTGAATTTTGATCCTCTAGGCTATATTTTTAGGTACTTTAATCACACATTTCCCAATTTTTCAGTGTTATTTTTAATAACGTGATCCTAAATAACCATGTTATTAATCGCAGTCACAAATCAATCAATCAATCAATCAATCAATCAATCAGTCAATTACCAGTATTGTTTCAGTTTATTTATTTACATAGAATTCGATAATTCACCTTGCTTAACATACTAGGATTTACGAATCACTAAACTGAATTTTTGTGTTTCTTAGTTTGCAGCATTCAACGAAGTAACTGAAGGAATCGCAATGCGCAATCAACTTGTGTTATGAAACTTGGTTTCAAGAAAGCCAGACTAGACGTCCAAAGATAGTAGTCGAATTATAGAACGAAGAGAAACCACAGAATATATAGCATCGTGGCATAGATGTCTTACTTAGAGAGAGCATTTTGCCATCACAAGAACACTTCCCAACCAATAGTTTAGAGAACATAGAAAGTCAATTTAAATGACAATAAATACCCAATATCCTACAACTGAGCAACGATTCTACATGGGATATAAAATGGAATGCGGTTGTTAATATTATCACGTAATCTCAATTTTTCATTGGAATGAATAAAAGTCGGGCATTGATTAGAAGACACAGAGAAGCAATGGATAACGAATAATTTCCTGTAGGGAGATCTGTCGTACTGTAGAGAATATATTGTAGCAAATTATCGCCTATAGTGTATGGCACAAGTAACCTCGGCTGAGGAACAACTATACCATAAGACCATATCGATCATAGCATACATAGCATATATAATGCTTAGAATATTACTGGCTAATCAACTAGTTGAATTATGTGAAATGTTGATCGTCTATTATTATTTAATGTAAGTAACTCTATACAAAAAAAAAATCCTAATAGCATATTCAGGATATTTACATTACTGTCAGTCAATAAACGAACATAAATTTAAGGCAACCGAATATGTTGCCAATATTTATTTTAGTTTCTATATACCTACATACAAAAATATGCCATTAATAATGCTGAAAAGCATGTGTTTCACAGAGTTTATATTGGTGGAAACAAATTTGTGGCTGCAAAGCTATTCGTGCAATATTGTAAATAAGGCGTTTCTCACTGGATTACGCCTCAAGTTTCTATTAAAAAAAGCATAAAAGTTGAATGAATAAATAGTGTTGTGTTAAGGTAAAAATATAAAAACCCAGAATATTATTTAATGCTTCGATATATTTTTTAAACAATGAACAGGATACTAAAAATAATATATGTTATAGTTTCAAATCAATATGCACAAAAATAATTATATTCTAAAGATATCAACAATGAAAACACCGCTAGAGCGAAAAACATGAATTAATGGTGACATTAGTCTAGAAATTATAGATATGCGATTTCTTGTTAATGAAAATATCATGATTGTGAACCATAGCCCCATTCAACCAAAAAGGCAGTATGTGCCTACCACTACGTTAGCCAAAAGTTGTAAATAATAATGGTAATTACCTACTAAACTAAATAAATATTTATATAAACTATTTGCGTTTCTCTTTCTGAACCTACTAATCTTTAATCCCTATGAACATTTAGAAAGGATGTCATATAGCAAATTACATACACACTACATAATACATTTTGCCTCATAATAAATATGTACCGAAAAAATGTATTACTGTTAAGGTGTTATTAAAATATGAAACTTTCATAATTGGTTTATGGTCTGTAAAAGTGATCTTTTATCCAATGCGTTTTTACAACGTAACAAATTAAAAAAAACTGATAACTTGTATAGAATTTCTCGACTAAATAATATATTTCCTATAAAACTTGATATAAATAGTTGCAGTTTGACATTACCCATGGGGAATCAGTAAGAAGCCATTTCGGTATCCATCTCGAAGGCGTAGGAAACTTTGATAATTTAAACGTCAGCATCCGCATATAAAATAATTCTTGTTTGAAATGCGGCATTTTTAAACACATATATAAGATATTGCATTATATACGTATGTGATTAAAATAGATTTTTACAACTTGTTAAGTTTAAATATGAAGCAAATACAGGGTCATTTTTTTAGAGTATCCGAACTTCAAATTCAAATGAAATAACAACCTAATTAGATGCATTGAAACTATTTATTGTATATGAAGTGAAATAACATTCAATGGCATTAATGTTTGAAAATAATTTCGGCAAATGTCTGCCTCTAATTCTAACAAAGCATATTCTGTCAATCCAATTTCCGATCATCTTTTCAAGCAATCTTACCTCAAGGGATCTATGTCCGCAATTGGATGAGTTACGTTGGCTTCCAAGGCGTCAATAGTTTCTGATTTTTCGACATAGACCAAAGATTTAGCATAACCTTAAAGAAAATAATCTAAAGGCATTAAATCAAATGACTTTGGTAGCCAATTAACAAGTCCGTTCCTCGAAATAATTTTCTCACCGAATTGTTCCCTCAATAAATTGATTGATGCGCTCGCTGTATGACATGTGGAGCAGTCCTATTGGAATCATATCTCCTCCTCCAGACCAACACCATTCAAATTTGGAATTAAATGATCATTAATCATCGCTATTAACGCTAACGTGCTTTCCCCTCTTGATTTTTAAAGAAATACGGCTCAATAATGCCACCGGCGTACAATCCGCACCATACGATGCATTTTTCTGGATCCAACGGTAATTGTTGGATTATTTGCAGCAATTTTGTGTATTAACGTAACCATTTAGCCACAAATGAGTTTCGTCGCTGAACAAAATTTTATAATATAATAACAGTTGTTACTAAAACAAACTTCAAACAAAGTTATAAGTATATTAAAACAAATATATTCAGTTGTCCGGAAAGTTCAATAGGAATTTTGATTTTTTTTAACAAAAAGTGAAACGTAAACAGTTTATGCAAATATTTATTTAGTCTATTATGTAATTATGACTTTTTGCCAATATAGCGGCAGGTCCATAAGGTTTTTTTTGTCAGAAATTGATATTTTTATTGATTTATCAACCTAATCAAAAGATTTTCAATTTAAACAATTTTGAAGGTAGCGGAATAGATGGTACTCCGGAGAGTAAGGTGAATGAGGTAAAACATCCCAATTGAAACTCAATAGTTTTGCCAGGTCCTGATTGAAACGTGCGGTCGTGCATTGTAATGATGAAACACGACGCATTTCCTGTTTGCTAATTCCAGCTTGGTTTCTTCAATTGCTGCCTTCAGCCGATCGAATTGTGTACAGTAGATATTGATGTTGATGGTTAGGTAGGTTACGTGCAAGAAGCTAAAATTGTATAGAATTTTCCAATATCATCAAATGTAAAGCGTAATTTTCTTCAGATAAAGACCGTCAATTGCCGTACTTAAAACCGCTAACCCTAACAATACCCATGAGTTTCTTTTTATTGCATGTTGATGTACAAAATCCACTTTTCATCATCATTGACCATCCGCTTCAGAAATTGGACCTCAGATTTCTTTTTCCGCTAAAGATCGCACGGAGAGATTCCTCTGAAGATGAGAGATTCCACCTCTGAACGAACCAAACCATTTTTGCACCGTGAGTGAACACGGAACAATAGAACCATCTTCGTAAAGGGCACAAGTCTTGTTTTTGTTTCGACAGCGTATTTGCCGTTTTCGAAATAAAAAAGCGTAATGTGGCGTAAATGCTAAGTTATCGATCGACATTTTCAATTTGAATAAACTGCAAGGCATTTGAATAAAATTGAA
Source organism: Cosmopolites sordidus (assembly GCA_031761425.1). Taxonomy (NCBI): domain Eukaryota; kingdom Metazoa; phylum Arthropoda; class Insecta; order Coleoptera; family Curculionidae; genus Cosmopolites; species Cosmopolites sordidus. The sequence continues at coordinate 99,108 of JARFXV010001175.1, forward strand.
AGCAAATCAAAGCGAATCTGAGTGTAACATTATAATTGCCACAGCAATTAATAATATGTACGAGGTATATTTTTTAAATAAGGTCCATATTCTACATACTGTTCTCATACCGCCACATTTTTCATACCGCTCAATAAGTTGTTGAATTCCGACGTCAAAGAAATCTGCTGCCTGTGAAGAAGCCCAATCCATGACTGCAGTTTTAACTTCCTCGCCGTCGTTAAACCGCTGACCACCAATGAACTCTTTTAAGTATCAAAACAAGTGAAAATCACTGGATGCAAGATCGGGACTGTAAGGTGGATGATCTAGTTCATCCCATCCAAAAGACCTGATTAAACCTTGCGTGTGTGCAGAAATATGCAGTGTTTGTGCCGCATGTTTTGTAAGGCACACCGGAGTTTTCACAAGGCGGCACAACTTATTTTTGTGTCTCTTCGCATAAAATCCACTAACAAAATTTTTGTCCTGTCCCAAAATACAGTTGCCATGATCTTTCGTACTGAAATTGTCTGTTTGGCTTTTACTCCGGTTGGCGACGATGTGTGTCGCCATTCCATTGACTGTTGCTTGGACTCGGGAATCATGTAAGGCATCCAAGTCTCAGCTTCTGTAATGATGTAGTCTAACAATTCATGTCCTTCCTGATTGTATCGAGTCAAGAATGATAAAGCATAGCCCAATCTCCTTGTTTTGTGATCGTCAGAAAGCAGTCTTGAAATCCATCGAGAACAACATTTTCGATAATTCAGTTTTTCCGAAACAATGGTGTTCAAAAACTGACCTTGAAATATGTGGAAATTCAGTTGATAACTTCGAAATCGTTATTCGTTGGTTCTCTCGAATTTTGTTGTTCACATCGCGAACCAAATCTTCAGAAATCAAAGAAGGTCGGTCATGGTGTGGCTCTTCATGCCAATTAATCCGCCCATCCTTGAACATTCTCACCCACTTTCAAACTTTACTGTCACTCATGGCATTATCACTGTAAACCTCACAAATCTAACGGTGAATTTCCGCAGCTACCAAATTTCTTGCACTCAAGAATCGAATTACAGATTGTATTTCACAGTCGGCGGGCGACTCAATTTTCTTAAACATTATAAATTTCTACAGCTCAGCACACAGACAGACGATAAGCAATTGGCGCTTAAACGCGCGCAAAACATGCTGGGAGCAGATGTTACTCTCATTCATAAACGAACCATTATTTAAAAAATACCCCTCGTAAATAAGCATTACTATTCCAACCCATATTTTTGTTTACAAGCGTTAAAAGAGGAACTAATGGAAAATCCCTACGAACTTTTCAGACAACCAATTTTGTTCGTGCTATTTATATAATTTATTATTGTTTATCTCGAAAACCGTGAATGAATATTAAAGAAAACATTCAAAAATATCGATTTCTCATATCCAATCCAAACCCAATTAATGAATTTGTACAATAATGTTCTACTAGTGTACTGTAGAGATCCGGAAAGTTGTAATTATCTCAAAAACCAACAAAAATTTTAGAAGAAATAGTTTTTATGGGCAAAACTGGTATTTCCAAATATTTTGCAGGGTGCTTCAAAAAACATCTAGCTAATTTTTTATTTATAAAAATGGCACCACTACTCCCTACTGCCTACGTCACCATTTTATTATGTCAACAATATCCAAATACCAAATTATGTCTCCTAGCACCTTGAAGTTTAAAATACAAGATGCACTACACCTGCAAGTTTCAACTTCTTATTTCAAATCGTTTCAAAATTATTAAGAAATTTCAAAGTTTATTTTAGAACTTCACAAGGTTAACGATCAAAAGTTAATTAAGAAAATATGCGGCATATGAATATTTATTACCATAGTACCTTTCGCGACATACAATTATGAGCTACCCTGTATAAGAGATGATTTGATGAATGGAAACATATCGATATAAACTACCATAAAATAATTTAAAATGTGAATAATGAATTTAATTCATAGTTTATAGATGATTAAGCTCCGATGCTTTTTGGGTTATGTCGTGTTCAAAGGAAGAAAGTTTTATCATGTTTTAACGGTGACTATTTGTTGGTGCAGATGCCGTATGGGATTGCACTGCTTCGATATGTATCAGCGACGTTAAGGATATTGCTTTTTAAATAGGGCTTTGTTTCTTTCGAATTATTGTTGAATTTTATAATTTCATTTCAACATTTCAACATATATGTGTGCGTACAATTTAAATAATATGTTTACCGAATAAAACAGAAAAATCAATTTAATCTCAAAATAGTCTTAAAAAACTAATGCATCTTTAAATAAAGTTAGAAATCCTTTATAAGTCACATCATTCTTTTTCTTGACTTGTTCGTACTTGAGTAGTCTACAGTTGAATCGAATAAGAATTCATGAAGATGCCGGTCAAATACAAGAAATTCTGTACCGTTTGAAACATCTAAAGATGTAGGAAATTCGGTTATAAAAAAATTAAAGCATCTTTAAGTTTATCGATGAAAGATAAACAGAAATAATAATTTCATTAAGTAGTCCAATAGGATTTAGTGATGGTCAACTTTCAAACATCTGATGATTCCGTTTGGTTTGTTTCAACTACAATATTTATTACATAATGTTTAAATTGTTAGCGAAGTTCAGCGAACAGCGAAGGATCAGCTAATTAACTGTCAACTGATATCCTAAACACAGTTTTTAAATTTCATTTGGCACTATTAGCACAGGTTTTTGATACTGAGGAAATTATTTTACATTGAAATAGCATATCTGAAAATCCACTAATTTTCAAAGATAAAAAAAACAAAAGGTAATAGAGAATATTAAAGCTATTTTTGTGTGCAAATACAGGAGATTTTGTAATCTAGTCTAAATAATTAATAATTTGATCCTCGCTTATGAAAGCGTGGATGACCGCGCTTCTGTTTAATAAGTGGTTCCTGGAATGTTTTGCATATAAGGAAGAAAAATAACGTAAGAAACATTTTGATTTTAAAAGCATTGCTATGCTATGGAGCACTCAAACATAAAATCAGCAGATTAAGGAATTATTTTTAATAAATTTTTAAAATTTATTATCTTAACCACATGTTGCAATTAATTTTAAATGATATCGAAAGTTGACAACGTTGACATTGTTAATGTGTATTATTTTCATTAAAACATGGATGGATAGCCCTTGCAATATAGACGAGAAGCTTGCTGGGGAAAACAGTGACAAGTTAATAAAGCGGAACAAATTCTAGGCGACAGACTGTGAAATTTCAGTAAATGGTTCATCTTTTGGAGGAGAAGAATATGAAAAAGTGTATAATCAATAATATTCGTGGTATGTTACAGTCACTCAATGATTTTGATAGAACAAAATCAAACTGATAATCATGCATCGATAACCGCACTCAAATAAATAAGCGGATGTTCAAAATATATTTCCACGGGCATTATATTATTTCAAAAATTCTGGAGAAGCAATGGAAAACTAAATAAATAAGTACAAAACGCTGGTAGAAAAAGGCTAAACAAACCAAAAAAAAAAAACAGTTTATTTAGTGTGAGGAGCAAAAATAACAAATATATAACGTCATTGTATTGTAAGTAGGTATTGCTTTTGATAGTAATCTCCAATTTAAAAATTAAAGGTTTTTTCACTAACCCTTGGAATGTATCCCACTCAATACTCGCAGTACTTTTAGCAACATAATCCCAGTGAATAGCACGATGAAATATAACTGATAGTAATCATAGCCGAAAATAGTAAAAGGAAGACAGAAGCAACTGTAAAAAGTATCTGTTTTAGTACAAATGTTTCATCCAACAACGCCTTTTCTTGCTATTTTTTTTTGTTTGAATTATTCATTATTATAAATGCAGCACACTTCTTCAACATAATAATATGCTGGGATATGCTTTGACTGTAATCAGTCACTCAATAAATAATAAATTAATAAATAATACATTTCAACACGTCCACACACAAATATTGTGCGCCGTAAATTTCTTTAACGTTCGCGAGAAAACCAACAACAGTATGTCAGAACGTCTAGATTGCCACGCACGTACGCCACTTTCAACACATACAGCCAGCACAACGCAAATTTTTATTGGCGTGGACCCAGCTAAATGTTAAGAATGAACCCAGCTTAACTTGTAATTTTTAATGAAATGGGTCGGCGAATTTTAAAATCATCTTTTTTCCAAATTACTTTACGAATTTTAAATAAGAGAACTTTAGAACTGATGGCCAACACATTAGAAACTAAAATAAAAACCACATATCAAAAGTTTAAAAAAAAGGGCCCTATTATTGAAGGATAATCGATAATTGGTTTGTTTTAATTAAGATTTTCTTCTGTACGCATCAATCTAGGCCAAACATTTCCTTGACACGTTATCAATTAATAGCATCTCCAGAAGTTGCAAACTTTAAATGACGGGATCTGGAATCCACTGATCAGATTATCTATCGCCTCAGAGAAGCGGAGATAAGTTTCAAATTTTGTCAGTCTAAGCGTAAATAAAGTTCGAACATTTTTAGGCCGGTCTCCTCCAAAGTTTGCGCTTCCCATCCCCGAATCGTTACAGATGTAAATCTACAACTTTCTACATGGAATTAATTCAATCTTCAATTCGAACATTTTTGGTCATCAGCAAAAACTACCATATTAATGGATTAAATAAATTATAGCAATAAATAAATTATTAGTAATGGATTAAATAAAACATTAGATTTTCTTTTTGAAACAATTATAAATATTGCTTTATAAATTAGTCCATTCGATTTTATAAATACAAAAAGTTATTATTTAGTTAATCTAAAAAATAAACTTTAATCAATCCTATTAGGTTATCCGGAAAGTTCGTAGGAATTTATCATTAGTTGCTGGTAACTTTTTTTAACGCTGGTATACAAAAAATTGTGTTAAATTAGCAATGTTTATTTACATATTATTAATGCTTGTGGTATTTTGCAGTATTTACTTTCAGATTCGCCCAGATTTTGCTTCAGTTGGACAAGTTGATTCAAACTGAAAATGATAACTATAGCCATATTATGCTTTTTTATTTCAAACAGAGCAAGAAGATTGTCCAAACAAAAAACAAGATTTGCGTCGTTTACGGAGATAATTGCGTTGGGGAGGCCTCAGTGTAAAAGTGGTTTGGTCGATTCAGGGATGCAGATTTTGACTTTGTGGACCGGTCGAATCCTGCAAGCATGGCTGATGAAAAAATAAAGACTAAAATAGTCAAAGGTCCATGCACCAAAGTCTCTAAAATAGCCGATTTTTGACGATCTGAAAAAAATAGGTACATCTACCTTTACGACATGATATGTGGATCCCTCACGAACTTAATGAGTGAACTTTGCTGGACAGACCTTTTCGTGCAATCTTTTGCTGAAAAAAAAAACTAAGGCGCATGGTAACTGATGATAAAAAGTGAATTGTATAGAACAACGCGCAACGAAAAAATTAATGGGGTTGTCAAGGTCGGCAGTTTTAAGTACGGCGAAAGATGGCCTTCATTCGAAGAACATTTTGCTTTGGATTTAGTGAGATTGAAAGACCCATACACTTTGAGCTTCTTCCACATAACCAAACCATCATGCGGTGTGTGACTTACTTTGCGACACATACCCATAGAATTGGTGTCAACCACCTTATCCTACAATTTTAGGCAATGGGCATTGGCATCAGAATTTAGTAAAGTACAACTTGCGAATGTGGCTTGGACGAACATCCAGATAACGTTGATAAGGGTAGTTATCTAACATGGGAGGAGGAAGTAGCTCTTTACAATCGTAGCCTTACCCGTAGAACTGATCTTTCACTACCCTATCTCAGCTTCTGGGTAACGGGCGTAATCATCAGTAATAAGTAAAGTAAACTGTCTACCAATAAGAATGATAAAACTTCAAAATTAAATAAAACACACATTTTCTTGCTCAAAATCGGTTCCGATTTCTTTATTTAGAGATTCAGATATGCAATTTTTGATTTGAACAAGATTTCAGCCAAATGGCCACCACGGCTTTTTTTACAGACACGGATCCGCTCGCGCCAATTTTCGATAACACTAGCGCATACTTCATGCTGCACGGCGACTATACTTGACGAATGTTAGTTTCCAAGTCGCCAATAGTCGCGGGTTTATTCCAATAAACCTGTGTTTTCACATGTCTCCAGTGAAAATAATCTAAAGGAGTTAAATCGCATGATCTCGGCGGCCAAGCGATGAGACCATTTCATGAAATTAATGAGTTGCCGAACTTGGCTCGCAATAAGCCCATGTTTACTCGGGAAATATGCGGTGGTGCACCATCCTGTTGAAAATAAAGGTCATTCGAATCGATTCCATTAAACTCCGGGAAAAAAAATCCATCATTGACTTGTGGTGCTTGGTGGTATTGATGGTAACGGTGACTCCTTCCTCATTTTTAAAGAAATAAGGACGGATGACTCCTGCATGCCATAATCCACACAAAACAGTGATCTTTTGTGGATGCAAAGGATTCTCATGTATCACGGGTGGATTAGATTCGCACCAATACCGACAATTTTGTTTATTGACGAAGCCATTGAGCCAGAAATAAGCCTCATCATAGAATATGACGGCTTCCATCATTTCGAGGGCCCAATCGGCAAATTCACGACGAATACAATGGTCGGTTTGCTTGAATTCTTGATAATATTCTAGTTATAAAGAACCTACCTTCCCGTACATGTTAGGCCTTTAATATAAGCGCCCTAACCCCTGATGTTTGGCAACTCACTGCCTTGCCCTAAGTGTTGTAACAGTTGCTTATTACCTTTGGGTAGATTGCAAATATATGGAAGATTATGTACCATCCTTATATGGATGCAAGTCTAAGTCCAACCTCAAAATTCGCCTTATTATCATTGGCGAGAGCCTAACTCTTGCGAGCGGCAAGCAACTGGGACGTTGTCATTTTCGGCTACACTTGCTTGAACGACGACAATATTCTTAACACTTCTGGCTTTTTTTGTCGTACAGGCACCACACAATCGTGGAGAGTAAACTCATTTTCAAATTTTCTAATAACACGATCAATAGTCTGTTCAGAAGGACCACCAGGACGAATATCATGATGGGTCTGAATTGCGCGTTAAATATCACAAAGGGACCGCAAATTTGCGTAATAAAACTAGACAATTTCCAAACGTTCTTCTAACATGAAACGAATCATGATTTAATTGCAAACCTTTCGGAAAACAACTGACAAGATATGTTAAAAATCGGTAAACAAATATGACCGTCAGGAGCTGTCAAAGTTCCATCATCCCTAATGGTAGACCCTTTACAGTATCGCACTAGTGACCTCGGTTGAAACCCATCAAACCCTGACAAGAGGAACACATCTAACATGGGTACCACGGCAAAGGGAGCCGCATTAGTTTACTAGTGTCCCTTCTTTGGCGTAGGTCTTGTGGGGGCAGTGGTTTTATCGCGAGTTAGACATTCGGTTAGAAGGTCACGCCTGAAGTCGAAAGACAAATGGGCAAGCCTGGACATTTTCAACCAAACCATCAACACCGACCTCCACTGTTAACAATTAGATCGGCCGATCGGCCGAAGGCAGCAACTGAAGAAAACCGGCCACAATTACAAAATACGAAAGGCGTCGTGTTTCATCATGAGAATGCTCGACCATATGTTTCAATGAGGATTTCAATTAAGCTTCAATTGGTATGTTTTGTACCACCCACCTTACTCACCGGACATCGCACTCTCGGACTACCATCTACCATGGAAGAAGAGGCAAAAACCTATTGACATTTTTTGGCAAAATGGCATTATGGACCTACAACTATATTACTAACAAATTTCAAATAATAATAGCCATTACATAACAAACTAAATAAATATTTACATAAGCTATTTGTGTTTCTCTTTCTCTTGAAAAAATCCCTACGAATTTTCCTAACAACCCGATACGTTGACCATCCTCATCTACGAAATATTGTTGTCTTTTTACAAATATCTTTGTTTAGCATTTGAAAATCATTTAACGAAAACCTTATCTGGATGTATTTTAATAATGGGCGCATTTCAGGGAGTTCTGTAATCACCAGAGTTATGTGATAATTGGAGGGTATCAGGTCCGGTCAAAATGAAGAATGAGGAAAAATATTTCAAGATTTAAACATATCTTCCAGATAGTTAATGGTGTAGGGTATTTAAAAGCGTCTTAGTAAAAGACGCATTCCTTCTAGTTTGACAATGTTGGATGTTTTGTGCATATTGCTTGGTTCAATTTCTTTTGCTATGACCATTTAAAATTCAACATTACAGGACATCATTATCACGAAATCTACTCATTGTTTGATTAAGTAAAAAATGTTATATGTATAAATAACGTAACGAGGAGTCCACGACTGAAAATACCACATTTCATTGTATAGAGAAAAATCATGTATGCATTTTGAGAACTATAATTATATCATATCGGAACATTTCTTAGCCTGCATTTCGCCGCCTCTCACATACATGTAAAACCCTTTTCTAGCGATCGGTCGAACCATTCCGGAGAAAATAAATCCATTCTTAATCGAATCGAAATCCATTTGCCTTAATCCTAAACTGCTGGGTCATGCGAGCATTCGGCCTTCCACCAAATCGTGTTCCAAATTTAAAATACGCTATTTTCCTACATATCTGGACTATAGTGTTAAACAATCAGTTTGCACGAGATAAAACTACTCACAAAAAGCATACAATAGCCTACGCAAAGTTTTGATTTACAAACTAGTATTTTTAGATACAAAGCCGGTATTGAATGAAGCAGTTTATCCTCAAATAACTAAAACGAAACTTGATAAAAGAATAATGAAACTGACGACTATTCAATGTGCACCTAATCAAATTTATTCACAAGCGTCTTTATGTTTTCGAAAATTTATTAATGTAACCCAGTTTACTCAGAACTATGAAGTGAAGCCATAAAATAATACATATACAAATTAATACAGTGCCTTTTTTATAAAATTATGTAGTAGGGTGTAACCAAAAATATTTGCGTCTTTAACGTATTTAGTTATTCACTTCAGTTCACGAAGGATGCTTCTACAGCTCTTTAGCAACATCCCTAGCCCTAACTAATGACAGTTTACGGTAGTGTGGAATACTCGTAATTTCCCTGAAAACTTGTGCTTGTTCTAGGATCTGCTGCCACAGATGCTCTGCATCGAGTGACTGCATCGAGTGACTGCATCGAGTGACTGCATCGAGTGACTGCATGGAGTGACTGCATCGAGCATCTGCATCGAGAGACCGTGGAAGACCTGATATTTCGCTATATTTAAGACTCATGTCTCCCTTACAAAAATATTTGAATCTGAACTGAGCGGTGCATATTAATACGACACCGACTTCACCCTCTACTTCGCAAATCTCACGAGCGGCGTTAAGCCATTTTTAAAATAATATCTTAAAACGTTTCTAATCATCATTGTCTCAATCATTTTAACGTTTTTGTTAAAACCTGTTGATCGAATATTTTGTAGTGGAATTCACTTTCACGTAAAAAATTAAAGCTGAGTAAACCTCTGAGGAGTAAAGTATATTCCTTTATTTATAAGTAAAAGAAAAGACGCAAATGCTTTTATTAGACCCTAGTGTTCATTCGAACGAGAAAACAAATACACATTATTCAAAGTAAAATTCATAATTCATAATTTTGGATGATCTTACCCCTTCAAAAAACTTGATCACTTTAACATCATAAAATTAATCGATGTGTTTCGTTGTTGATTTTGAAACCAAGTTTTAAAGTTTCGATCAGATAGAATGATATCTTGTAAATAAAGCATATGAACTAGAATTTCCTAGCTCTATCTGTGAATCATGGCATTAAACAACTTTGCCGCAAATGGTTAAGTAATGCCATGCTGCAATATCTTTTGTCTGTTTGTCTGACAGTCGGAAACATACATCACGAAATAGAGCCGGTCGCGGTGCCTAAGGCGGTAGCTTGATCGTACCAAACACGCCGTAGCGGGCTCTACTCCTGATTTTTCGGAGAAATATTTCATCTGTACTCCACGTGGGTCCCCAACGCAACTAAAGGGAAACTACCAGGGCCACGCCAAGTCAATTGCCATGTTATCTGCAATTTTATTGCAGTACATTTGAGCTATATCGTTGTATACATTATATATATATATATATATATATATATATATATATATATATATATATATATATATATATATATATATATTACATGAAAAAGACTTTGTAAATTACGCAGAGTAAAACATAGGTGGCGATAATCGATCCTTGAATCTACTATTCAAAATGTGCACATCCGATCGAAATCTAACCTTATTATAGAGATATGTAGGAGAGGAAACGGTTTCTTTAAACCAGCATAGGCTATTTTGAGTCTAGATGTTATAAAATTGCTAAATTTTAAGTCAGCGTCTATCTCCATTCCAAGACACTTGACACTGTGCACATTCGGCAATATAGTATTACCAACCGTTATAATTTCCTTTCTATCCTATGTCGATCCTTACCAAACACCATAACAGTACATTTTGCTGAATGTATTGTCAATTGATGTCTGTCCGAGAATGCTGTTAGCTCTGCCATATCTTCGTTAATCAAGACGTTAACATTATGAAAGTCATAAAACGGAAAGGAGCAGAGTATAGATGCAGTATATATGAGTGTACATGTATAGATGCAGAACAGTAGAGGCCCTAGAAGGCCTCTACTAAGCCTACTAAGCCTGCTAAGCCTAAGCCTTGTGGAATTCCACTATTGATATGCCCGGGAGATTCACCGTTATGAGTTTTTATAAACTGATATCTGTTACTAAGATAGTTGACCATTTTTCTAGACCAATTTTTTAGCATTCTGCGACAGGCCAACATAGTGAAAAATGGTACCCATAAGTTCAATGTTAATTCAATCAAATGCTTTGGAGTAATCTAATAGCACTAGTAGATCCAGCAAAGTAGTAGTACAATTATATCCTTTACGGAAACCAGACTGCCTTAAAGGAAGAATGTTATATTCATTAATATGCTTGGTTAACTGTTCGGCCAAATTTTTTCCAAAAGCTTTGACAGTGTTGACAAGATCGATATTGGCCTAATAGCATTAAAAGTTATTATATCTGGTTTTTATTGGAAATGGTGTTATGTTAAATATTTTCCAGATATCCGGAAAAGTACCCTCCAGCAGACATGAATTAACAATGTGTACCAACATTGAAAGAACACATGGATAACACATACGAATAATTTCACTATTTATCCCATCAGATCCAGCTATGTTCTTTATTGTTTGTAAATGTTTGCAAACATGCATTCTTCCCACAACCTTGGATGTAGGTATAAGGTATGCTCAAAATATAGCGTAGTGGGGCCGTGAAGGGAGATATTTGAATAACAGAAATATTTCATCCATACTTCCACGTAGCTCTATTCGTTTCAAATCAGCCGTAGCCATCACGTCGACACAAGTACCTCCCAGGACCGGTTTCTGGCCTCACAGCTGTCGTCAGCTGGGCTTAAGTCTCGTTCAAGGAGACAGCTGAATAGAAACGAACAGAACATCAATATGGCCAGTTGGCTTCTTGCTCTGTTCGGTTCTATTCGGTTGTCTCCTTGCGTTAGACTCGAACCCAGCTGACTACAGCTGTGAGGCCAGAAACCGGTCTTGGGAGTTCATTACTTTTCGACGAAACCCTGAGGGCGTGGGTCAGCGATCTTGGTTTTTCTCCGAAAGTAGGTCAGAAAAGAAGATGATCCTGAAAATTTAAGCTTGAAACGATCAAATCCGGCCGCTGTGGAATTTTTTTGAAATTTAAAAAAGTCGATTTTTTTAGTCATTATCAGAATTTTATAGTCTCAAGTCTCTAAGTTATATAGCGTCTGCTCTATATAACTTAGAGACTTGAACCAAACGGCATTCCTCGGTACTGACCTATTTTCGAGAAAAAAAATTATAAATAAATTTTTGTTTCAAACTTAAATCCTGCTTGGCTAGGCGCTTTTAACTGAATCACTATTTTAGCGCAGTTTTGCCTATTTTTAAATATTCCCAGATCTTCATTTTTTGATGTAGAAGGCTGAACAATGGCTCATATTTTTTGTTTAGGCATATTTTGTTGGCGTCTACCATTGTCTTTATTGATTGCCTTAATTCTTTAGATATATGACTTCGCAAAGCGAATCGATTTTTGGAAAATCGCTGTTTTCAGATAGTTATAATATTTTTCTATCAGCTCGAAATCGCATGAAATCTTCATTAAATTTTGTAAGCTTCATATATCTTTTTTTCTGTAAAAATAATAGATATGTATTAATTTATTACATAAAATGTAATTAATTAAGATTAATACCTAAAATTAATTAAGATTAATACATAAAAATGACGTATTTGGTAGATTATTTGCAGATTTTAAAAATTAACAGCTCGTAGACCATTTCTATTCCAAACTTGAAGCTTTCAGGGTCGTTTGGGGATAGAATGAAGTATATTCTCTCAAGATTTCAAACGATTTCGAGTCAATAGAAAAAGTTATAATTATCTGAAAGCAGCAATTTTCCAAAAATCGATTGGTTTTGCGAAGTCATATATCTAAAGAATTGAGGCAATCAATAAAAATTAGGATACATACCAACAAAATATACCTAGAATATCCAAAAAATATGAGCCGTTGTTCAGCCTTCTATTTCAAAAAATGAAGATCTGGAAACGTTTTAAAAATAGGCAAAAGTAGCCTATTTTTAAACCTATAGGCTGTTTTCTAAGTTGAATCATATATTTTAACAGACAACAGACAGTTGTAGAAGTCGTTAAAATAAGTAATTTTACCAAAACTCATCTATATAAATGTTGTAAAATAAAGAAGTTATTAACAGTTACAAAATTTGAAAACAGACTTGACTTTTTGATATTCTCGACCACTAGTTGTAAATACATAAAGTACTTTTTTACTGCTGATACTGGGGTATGTTATTTTTTTGTATTCCTGTACTATATTTCTTTTGAATGCGATTTGACCAGTGGTAATAATTCCTTAATAGTGCGAGTTTAATTTCTGGGTACTTTCTGCGATTTAAATGCCACACGTTTATGAATACAATAAACTAGTGGACATAATATAAACTTACGAGTAGCGCCAATAAATGCAGCCGCATTGCCAGCATGCCGTTTGTACGCGGAAGGGTTTCGTCTACGATTTATATTCGATTTCAACTATTCTTTTAAATCATTATTATAAAAAAATAATAATCACAAGTCTGGTAACAGATTAGCAACCGGTTTTAAAAGATGGTTATTTATATCTACAGCACTGTTTAGGCACATATATATATATATATATATATATATATATATATATATATATATATATATATATATATATATATATATATATATATATATATATATATATATATATATATATATATATATATATATATATATATATATATATATATATATATATATATATATATATATATATATATATATATATATGCTAGACTATTAGTTCGGGAATACATCCGATCGTTTGTCTGCACGTCTGCACGTTCCCAACAAACGGGACACAACTCCCGGACTAATAGTCTAGCGTATTCTTCCATCCGCGAAACTCTACGAACTAACATGGTTCGCCAGCCTTTTGCAGTTCTTGTATGCGTCTTTGCAGCTCCTCTGGGTCTTGTGAAATGAGAATAATATCATCTCCAAATCTAAGATGGTTTAAGTTTGCACCATTGATCTTTACACTATCCTATACCACCATATATATATATATATATATATATATATATATATATATATATATATATATATATATATATATATATATATATATATATATTTATATGCATGTTATGAGGTGCTTTTAAGCGATATTCGATAGATGCTTATTACCGGTGATGACTTATGGAGCTCAGACCTGGACCCTAACGATGAGAAACGTGGTAAAATTGTTAAAAACCCAATGAGACAAAAAACGAAATAGGTTGATACGGCAAAAGACAAGATTCACAGATGTAAGAGAAAGAACAGCCCGACTTAAATAGTAATCCTTCCTAATCCACAACGCCCGTCAAACAGACACCAGCTAGACTGTACGAGTCTTAGAATAGAGACTATCGTTAGGAAAAAGAGCACGCGGAAGAATGCGATAGGTAAATAACTTGAAGCATCACGCCGACCTAGCAAAGAAGAGAATTGCCCAGAACAGGACATGATGGAAGCAACTAGGGGAGACCTACATCCGCAGTTGGATTGAGGAATGATGGATGATGAATATTTATTCTAACGCACAAATAAAAATGCATATTTGTCCAATTTCAAATTAGTTTCGCATAAAACTAAATACTGGTATAATAAAATTACAAAACTAAAACTGCTCTACTCTAATGCAATAACCTATACAGATATGTGTATATGTGAAAATCTACTTCCTTTTATATTTAAAATTGACTGCTACTTACCTTTACTGGCAAGTCAGTTGAAATTGTTAACGACAATATAAAGTCATATTGCCATAGCTATAAAAATATTTCATGTCAGAACCTTTATGAGATTTACTGGCAGTAACTGGAAAAGGCTGTTATACCAAAGTTAGTTAGTATGTGCTTCGACGTTCATGAAATTGATCTATTCGGGCATCATCTGAAATATCTTTTAATGTTGAAAAAATTAATTTAATTAAGAGTGAAATTTATTATAAACAATTATAGACATAATTCATCAATAGTTCTTTGAATTTTGTAGTCGTTTTCTAGTCGTAGAATTTTGTCAGATCTAACTAGAATTATTTTAAACGACCGTACATTTTTGATGAAATTTCCAACCGGGAATGTCTAAATATAATAGACGATTAGATTAATATAAAAATAACCGCCATAGTTTAATATCAAACAAAAATCGGACCAGATGATTTATTCTTTATATATTTAGAAATTTTATCAGATATTATATAAAAATGTTTCAAACAAAAACTAGAATAAATAGAACAAAATAAAGTTCCCACCTTTATTGCAGCATTATAATTGGAATACCAGGGTTGCTTTAATTTTCGTTTGTAATATAGGAAAACTATTATATACGGTAATTTTTTTTAGTTCGAACTTTATATTTAAATAAAACAATCAAATTAGATGTTATATCTAGATTTAAACAGATATCCGTCGCTACTTCTGACAAAGCGTATTCTGTCAATCCAACTTCCTGCCACTTTTTCAAACTATTGAAATCTTATATCCACAATTGTCCGAGCTATGTTGGCTTCCAAGGCATCAATAGTTGCTGTTTTATCGACTTAGACCACAGATTTAACATAACCCCAAAGAAAACAATTTAAGGCGTTAAATTAGTTAGTTAGTTAAATGATGGGGGTCGCATCTGTGACAGGGACAATTTAGCGACCACAGTATGTCTATTAATTGAGACCTTTTGAATAACTACGGCAGATGTTCACTAACATTAGAGATTCAGGGTTCTGGGTTTGATAAAGGGCGAGTGTTGAAGAAGAGGGCTTGTTTTCGGATGGTAGTGGGGTGAACGCGCAATGGTGATTAAGGAATGGATGATGAGAGATGTGAAAGAGGAAGAGCGAGAGCAGCGACTAAATATGATCAGTGATGGATATTTCTCTTAGATAGAGGGGGAGAACATCCAGGGAGTCGGTTCGAAAGAGAGTAGGGAGGTCACTGGGGAACGAGAGTCTGGTCCTGATGTTTGATATGGCGCGACATTCTATCAGAAAATGGCGGACGGTCTGAGGTTCACCGCAAGAAGATCAGATAGGAGAAGGGTCGTTCCTCAAAAGGTGCTGGTGAGTGAGAGCACAATGTCCCGATCTTATTCTGAACCTGATGGTGGAGATTCTTTTAGAGGGGAAGTTCGGAAAATTGTTGAGGAAGTAGGTGGTTTTTGACTTCTCTAAGCTTGTTGTGACCTTCCAATAGGCTCCAGTGACTCTGTAACTGTCCTCTAACCAGGGATTTGACAAAGGACGGTAGTTCGGATGAAATTAGAGTGGGACATGGTGATCCATCTGTGGCATCTATTTTGGCCACGGTGTCCGCTATCACGTTTCCAACTATACCGCAGTGGCTAGGGATCCAAACTGAAGGGTGGATCCGATGGCCAGGATATCCTCAATGAGGTCCAGGCAGCGGGATATGAGAGGATGATCGTCTAATCCCCTTTCCAGAGTTCTAAGGGTATTGGTGGAGTCCGAACATATTGCCCATTGGATGGGGGTTGAGTGAGTATGAATTGGAGAGATTTTTCAAGGGCAAGGGTCTCAGCCGTGTAAGAGCTAGATTGAGGGCTTAGGTGATAGCGAAAAGTTTGGGGAAGGAAAGGATTCTCTAGGGGAAAGAGCACCAATACAGATTCTACACCAATTGCAGATTTGGATCCATTGGTGAAAATAATATTGGTTTGGGTATCGAGTCTAGGATGATCTGGAAGTGGTGCTGAAAAGAAAGTGCAGGGGAGGATGACTTGTCAAAGCAAAGCAGGAAAAAATTAAAAGGTACAGAATGTAGGGCCCATAGGGGATGATTAGAAGGGGTAATTGGATAGCAGTCCTGATGAGGGAGATTGTATTTAGTCCTGGACTGATGAAAAGTGTGGCCCACGCCCTCAAGAGGCGTAGTTCTGATAAGATGTGGCAGGATAGGTCGAGGATTAAAGCATGAGGAAGCGTGAGGGAGAAATGGTCTAGATGAGAGGATGTAAGAATAGTTTAGAAGTAACTGAAGACGTCGATGTGTTAGTGGTTCTATCTCAGCCTCACATAGCAGGCTAGGGATAGGAGTGGTTCGAAAGAGACCCAAGGACAATCTGATGGCTGTGTTCTGGATGGGATCGATCAAGTTGAGGTAGGAGGTTGGGACAGAGCAGTATACTATGCTGCCATAGTTTATCTTTGGCCGGATGGCTGTTAGATACATTGAACCAAGTGAGCGATAGTCCGTTCCCTAAGTGGAGTGTGCGAGGAACTTTATTAGGCTTAGCGATCTAATGCATCTAGATTTTAGATCAGTGAGGTGAGCCTTCCAGATTAGGCGGCAGTCGAATTTTAGGCCCAAGAATCTTCCGGTGGGCTGAGTTAAGATATCTCGATCTAGGAATGTGAAGGATTGGAGTCTAGAACAAGAATTTTTTCTGCAGAAATGTACGATGTTCGATTTTTCAGGGAAGAAGAAGAAGAAGAAGTTAAAACCGGAGCGGGAGGACTAGGTCGAGAGCTCACCGAGAATACTCTGGATTCTTCTCTCGCAGACATGCGGGCTGGGGGAAGAATAATGCAGTCCGCCAAAACGCAGTCCGCGTAGAGGCGAAACTGCTCTTTATTTTCAAAGATTTCAGAGATGCTATTGACTGCTATATTGAATAGGGTGGGACTAAGGACGGATCCCTGCGGTACCACATTCTCTTGTAGATGAAAAGAAGACATGTGACCTTCGATTCTGAGAGAGAAAAGGCGATTGGTTAAGAAGTTGTTGATGAATTTTATTAATAGGGCTCGATAACCCCAAAGGTGCAGAGACTTGATGATTTGATATATCCATACAGTATCAAAAGCGAACTTCATGTCCAAAAAGGCGGCTATAAGGTGGTAACCTCGTATGAATGCTTCCTTGATATTCTGGTCGAAACCAACTAGGTGATCTAGAGTGGATCTATGCGGGCGAAATCCCAGTTGATGTTTGTCAAGAGGAGAGTTTTTCTCCAAGAGCCAGGATAGCCGTCTGAGTACCATTCGTTCGAGGATTTTGCACAAGTGGTCGGTCAGAGATATTGCGCGGTAGCTTGAGGTAAGAGTGCGGGGTTTGTCAGGTTTATGGATTAGAATCAGAAAGAAATTTCGCCATGTACATGGGAAGGATCCTGTGATCCAGATGTCATTATATATTTCGAAGAGGAATTGGATAGATGGGGGTGGTAGTTGTCGAATGAGAGGAATGGGTATTAGATAAGGGCCTGGAGAACTTGGTCTGTATCTGGACAAAGCCCAGTGTAGCTCTTTTGGTGTGAAAGGAAGGTTGGTGTGAAAGGAAGGTTGTAGTGAGAAGGTTGGGGTTCGCTGAAGTTGAGAGGGAACTCATTTTGTTCTTTGTATCTGATGAATTGGGGGGAGAGGCCTGAGTTGCTGAAGACTGAAGTGAAGTGGTCAGCAAAGCACTCAGCTTGGCCTACATCAGCAGTGATCCAGTTTCCATTGTGTAGTAAGCCCTGGATGTGACTGGTTGGTCTTCCTTTGAAGACCTTGATCTTTTTCCAGAATATGGTACTTGATTGTTGAGGACCGATGGAGCTAACGAACGAAGACCAGGAGGCTCGTTTGGCTGCTAGAATAGTTCTTTTGGCAGCTGCCCTAGCTCGTATGAATTCGATAAAGTTCTCTGGAGAAGGGTGGTGTTTGAACCTATTGAGGGAGCTCTTTCTGTGCCTTATAGCTCTAGCAACCTGTGAGCTCCACCATGGAACGGGGTGGCGATGATGATTGTATTCAGAGTGGGAAACAGATTTTTCAGCAGCCGTCTTGATGTTCTGTACCAGGACAGAAATGTTGTGATCAGGGTCTCCGGACACTATTTTTTGGGGAGGGAAAGAAGAATGGTAGATGTCCCAGTTCGCTTGGCGGAAATTATATAATAGTTTAAGTGGGGATTGACTGTGATGAGAAGGGAAATGTATTAGGAGAAGATAGTGATCGCTGTCGTGAAGATCCCCAATAGGGCTCCACTGTCGATCTGAGAGAAGATTAGGAGAGCAGAGTGAAAGATCGATGGAGGAAAGTGATCCTGTTGATAAGGAAACGTGGGTGGGTATTGGGGAGTTCAATATGGAAGTGGAGGTGTTTAGTATAATGCTTTCCATCCATTGACCGCGAGGGTCTGTATGGGTTGAGCCCCAGGATGGGCTGTGGGCATTGAAGTCTCTGCATAATATAAAAGGGTGGGGAAGTTGAGAAATTTCGTCCTGTAAATCATCATATGATATGGGGGAGGCAGGGGGAAGATAGATGCCGCAAAGAGTGAAAGCCGTCTCGTGTCCTAATCTAATGGCGATTACTTCAAATGAGTCAGAATGGCTACTCCGCCTGGAGCTTTAGCAGCATCAGTTCTGTCCTTTCTAAACATATTGTAGCTTTTGAACCTGTACGTGTGGTTCGGTTTAAAGTTTGTCTCCTGCAGAAGTAGGACTAGAGGATTATACTGCGAAGAGATGAGCTTAAGCTCATCGATATGGGTGGCGAAACCTCCAAGGTTCCATTGTATTAGGGTGAAGGTAAGTTTCAAAATGTGGAGTAAGATCTGAAGAAATAGGAATGATTATCTAGTTCTTGTTAATGGTTCCCTTAGGTGGAAGGTCTCGAATATGCTGATCAGAGAGATCGTCCATAATCATGTCCTGAACAGAGTCAGGAGGTCTTTGTTTGGAAGGACTGATTTCCTTTTTCCCCGATTTTTTGCTGAAAAGGATACTCCTTGTAGAAGAGTCCGAAGAGGATCTAGAAAGGGGAACTGTATTAGATCGGGCTTCGGAGGGTATTTTGTATTTGTAGGGGTGTTTTTTTGCCCCAATGAATCTGGTGCCTGAGGTGTTTTGTTGGATGATTTTTCGAAACCTGGTGATCTAGGAGTAGGAAGAGAAAGAGGAGGAGTTGAGGGTGGTTTCCTGGGGTCATTGGGACTAGGATATTGAGAATAATGAAGAGAAGATCGTTATGGGAGAGATGCAGGGGCTGATGGTTTTCGAGTAAGCGAGGGGGGTATGAGGAGCGAGGGAGAGATTTGAGAACTTGTGATAGGAGTTGAGGGATTGGTGAGGGAGGGAAGGTCGCACTGCGTGGAGACCGACACAGTGGACCTTGGAAGGGCTGCGAGGTGGTTGGTGACACCATTGCTGTATGAAATGTTGAGGCTTGGGTGGAGAGCGGCACATAATCTCTGGAATAGCTGCCATTTCATGTCGGATATCTTCTTTTAACTGCACCAAAGAACCCGGTTTATTGACATAAACTTTCCATTTTAGATAGCCCCACAAGAAAATGCCAACGGGCTCAATCAAGTACTAAGCAAAATGCTCAATTACCTCATTAACAAATTGAAGCCTGTGATCGGCATCTTGGGGCTTTCAACTCTTGCAGCTGTTGAATTCTGTATGGCTGCAGTTTTAAGTCCTTGCGCAGAATGCGGTGTAATGATGATCGAGAAACCTTTAATACATGCGCTCGCTTACGAACTGAAAGGTCCGGATTGTCACGAATGGATTGATTTACAATTTCCCCATTTTCGTCACTTCGTGAACGTGAACTTTTATCCATAGTTGAATCGGTTTCTTCTTAACCCATTGCCTGATGAGGGGAACACTTGGCGCATCTTTAATGTTACGCAAATCACGATGACTGCAGAACTTTTCTGCGCTACAGTCGCCAAAAAATTGTTTTTGTAAAATTCCCGCGCACACAAAGCATGGTCTGCTCCCGAGAAACGATCCATATCGACTAAATTCCTAAACACGGGGCTATCGATTGACATGCACCCTGCGCCCCTCACAGTTGTTGCGTTTGCGCAGTGAGCCAATGAAATAGAAACTATCTTAGGTGTAAGTTCGTTTTGTTGCTAAAAAAGAACAAGAACTCTTGCGTTAAAAAAATCGAACCAATATAATATTTATTTAATAATTATGTTGTTCAATTTACCTAAAGGAAAAAAGTTATGCAGCAGTATATGCAAAAGTGTTGTAGGAAATAATTTGCAGACCTTTAAGAACTCCTGCCAGGCGATTTGTTTATTAGGTTACAATTTCTAATCTTCTACTATTATTTCCAAGAAATATTGATGAATCAAGTATATCTATAATAGTTTTAAATATATTTATATATTTATTTATAAATATTAAAGGATATTTTGATAGGTCAGATGATTTTCAACCACATTAATTTGGTTAATGTGGAAGATACTAACTAACTTATAACAGACTTTGGCAGTTACCGTCAGTAAATCTCACAAAGGTTCAAAGATGAAATATTTTTATGGCTATGCAAATATGACTTTATATTGTCGTTAACAATTTCAAATCATCTGCCAGTAAAAGGAAGTAGCAGTAAATTTTAAATATAAAAGGTAAGGTATATTTTCAATTATACACATATTTTGTATAGCGCAGGATTCTCCAAACTACGGCCTGCGGGCCAAATCCGGCCCGCTAGTGTTGTCAATCCAGCCCGTGACTAGCGAATTTAGCACGCGTATGCTCTTTTAGACCGCGTACTCGACGACGACTAAACGGTTTTGGCCCTTGGAACTTACTGGAGTAATCAGTATGGCCATAAGGCTGGAAAGTTTGGAGACCCCTGGGATAGTGTATTGTATTATACTTGCACAGTTTTAGTTTAGTAATTTTATTATACCAGTTTTTAAATTTATATTTGGCACTAATTTGCTCCACTTTGCTGCATCAATTCGTAACGCAAATTACAAATGCGCGAGTACGTTGTCGTGATGAAACATCACTTTTTTTTCTTCGCCAAATGATGGTGTTTTTAACCAAGAAGGCAGCATAATACTCTTTTGTGGTCGTCTTTCCCTTTTTTTAAATAGTCGAAGAAAACAATGCCCTGCGAATCTCAGAAAACAGTGGTCATGACCTCTTTGGCCGATGAAAGCATTTTCGCCTGTTCCAGGGCACATATGCCAGATGAAACTCAGGGTTTTCGCTGTTTCTTCGTTTCTGGTGTGTAGTAATCAATTCAAGTTTCACCAACAGTCACAAATAACCGCAGAAAGGATTGCGCTTATTTGGTCTGCATTATGCAAACACGGCACTCAACAATTTCTCTAACCTTCACTCTACGATCGATCAACACAATATCATGGATTTTTAACCATTTCCTCGGTAGCGACTTCAAGGCGTAGCGTGACTTATGCGGTTTCGACCACATCAAAACTTAGTAAGTTCATAAAGTTCATAAATTGAACCATGAAATTTGAAGTAGCATTGTCCATAATACTTTTTCCACTTTTCTTCGGTTGCGCAGTGGTTTTTCCCCTTAAATAGTAGTGTTTAATCAACACACGATATCCGTTTTTTTTTCTACGATAACAAATATATCGAAATAATCTGCTTTCGAAGGCTATTGGAAAAGTATCTGACTTTTCACTCTGGAAAAGGGAAAACACATAATATTTTTTTAAGTTGCGTTTTTATCGCCTGATAAGTGAAAATATAATAATACTGGACAAATCATTTCATTACATTCAAGTTGTATTGATTTTCGTGTAAATATTTTGCTTCCGTTCAAAATTTGAACGTAAACTGTAATGTTGACATAGTAGTTAACATGCCGCAATAATTCTTTAACGACGTTTCCAAAATAATTATAAGCGAGCTAAGCAAGCGTAAAGAGCCACGTAAACTGTCAGCATTAAACGAAGCGCTCTTTTAGACTAATTTTCCTCTAACGTAACCCTGCAGACTTGCATTTCCATACGGTGTATTTGACCAATTGAACTAAAAATCAAAGCTTGACAGAGCGGAAAACATCTCCATTTAGCAGGATTGTATTCCGGCATCACTGCCGGTCGATTTCCAATTTTTCGCTTCGGTGACCTGTACTAGTCGCAGATCTATCGATAAATATCAACTGTCAAACGTTAGCCAAAAACTTTTAATATTAAGCGAGATAGTTTCACCATAGAGGTTACGGTTCTTTTTTAGAATTTTTATGGATGAAGTTAAATTAGCTGTACGTACGAAGCATGTTGTGGAATTTTTATAACATCTAACTCCATTTTATGTCAATTCCTATGTTTCAAAACTCAATTCATAAAAGGTTGTCCAATAACAGTGTCAGAAGTTTAAAATGAGGTACAATAATAACTACAGCTGGTAACCCGGTAATTTTTGTTTTATCTTGAAAAACAAATCATGGCATTGTGTTTTGAAAACAACAATGTCGATCAAATCCCCCTCAATGTCCCCCTCAGCTTCGTCTAAGGGAATGCATTCTGGGGACATAATTTTTGATTAATCTTGCACACATATCGCGTGTTAAATCTTCATTGGTGGCCTGAATGTTTCGTTTAAGGTGAATAATACTTTGGGGTTTATTTCTATAAAGCTGAGATTTAATAACCCCACAAAAAACAATCTAAACATCTAAGCATGATCTTGGTGACCAGTTGACATTGGCATTTCTCGATATAACGCCTCCAGTTGAAACAAAACATTGTTAATATCCATTTATCAGTTCAGGCGAAAGATATTTTATGAACAGATTCCTATAGCATTCATCATTAACAGTAACATAATTTCTATCATCGTTTCTAAAACCGCACCTAACAGTGACTTTCTGAAGATGAAGAGGTAGCTTCTGAATGACATGATGATTTTCCTTCTCCATGCATTGTTCGAAAGCTGACTGAGGTATGGCCTTTAGCTCCTTCACCGAATTTTCTTTTATAGCCTTAACGGCCTCATAACGCCTTCCTAGATATGGTCATTTTAGCTTCGGGAACAGGAAAAAGTTACACGGGGTCATATTAGATGAGTACGGTGTTTGGTCAATTGCGTTCGTTAAGTTTTTGGCCAAAAATCCTTGCCCAATGATGGCTTTGTGTGTTGGTGCATTATCATGACGCAAGATCTATGAACTGGCCGTTTCGGCGGATATTCTCATACAAACACCTCATGACGCCTAAATAGTATTTCTTATCCACCTTTTGATCCTTTGGAAGAAATTCGAGAGTAATCGAGGGAAACTGTTAGCATGACTTTGATTTTTGGGCGACTTTGACGATGTTTTTTTAGTTTCGGCTCGTTTTCGATGCGCCATTCCGAAGAGTATTGGCTTGTTTGCATGTTTACTCGTAAACCCATGTTTCGTGACCCGTTACGATGTGTTTCATGAAGGTGGGGTCCGTAGAAGCTCGGGATATGATGTCTTCAGCGACCTTTCGATGCTTTTTTGGACAAAATTGAGCTCTTTCGGAACCAATCATGTAGCGCATTTTGTGCCCAATATATTAGTCACAATGTAATGAATAATATGTTCACCTCTTAAAAGATATGTTCACCTCTCGGACCAACTATCTAAGACTCATAGGACGATTTTTGAGCACCATTGTTGATTTTGCGTGCACCGTTGAGCACAGTTTCTTGATTTTGTCAATGTGTTCGTCGTTCGCAGACGTTGAAGGTCAACCAGGACGAGGCGAACTTTGAAAGCAACCCTCGACCTTCTTTGAACGTTTTATACCATTCATATGTCTGTATTTTTGATATGCACGATTCGCCGTACGTTTTCTGCAATATTTTCAACGATTCGGCTTACAACACACAAAATTTAAGGCAAACTCTTTGCTCAATATTTTTGTTGATAGTTAAATCGCAACACACACTTGACGTCGACTAACAAAATCAGCTAATGTAAACAAACTAGTGGACCTATCGCACTCAAATTGGACATAGTAACTAAGATAATATATAAGAAGGTATTCTAATCCTGCAAGGGACGATCGGAAATATGTCCAGCGGTGGTGCCACCACAAATGTGTCCAAATCATCAATTTAAACTTTTTATGGCTTGCCGACTTACAGTTTAAGATTCAAATCCTCACAATTGTTTTTTTTTCAAAAATAGTATTAAAAATATTCTATGTTATTAATTTCTGATAATTAAGTTGCAAGTTATTTTTTCAGTCTCTAGTGTTAAATAATTAGTAGAATAAAAAAGTTTACATCATACATCGTACACTTTTTAGTTAATCTAATGCTTGTCTAATTTTTGGACCGGACCGGACCGGTTTATTATCTAACATCTATCATTTATTTTCTAACATCTATGAACACATAATCTACAAATTATTTGTATTATAAATTAAATTTTCAAATTGTTGTTAAAGTGGCTTTATTAAAGTCTTCGTTTTTCTTTTTTATTTTAGTAATTTTTAGTAATATGGATAACGGTGGAAAACGGTCGTAGAAATTTACTACAATATAAAACTCTGGTAACGTTATAAAAAATGACGAGGAAAGCAGGATTACAAAGTATAGAAAGTAAATCCTAAGCTTAAATGTAGATTTATTGGCGATAAATCGATAAAGTATTATCTAAAACCGAAGGACAACTACTGAGTAAAGTTGGGGTTGTAGTAAACAAAGCCAGTAGCTTTTCGAGTTCGGTGAAGTGGAAATTTAATTAAGAACAAACAAGAAACTGAATGAAGATGATACATCGAGTTATATTAAGACGCTATTAAATTATATAGAATATAAGCACTACATGGGCAAAATAATTGACATGGTATTATTATAGGGTAGTCCAAAAAGTATATGGTTTACCAATATCGATGGCATGACGTTAAATAAACTTAAAGCGTTTGATGTAGAATATTTGTTTTCTTTATTTTGAATAATAATATATTAATTCAGCTATACCTTTAATCCTTAATTAAAGCTTCATTTAATATTGTAATCCACGTGACTAGTGATTTTTTTAAACTGAGGAACTCTCATTTTTTACGTTGAATTATTTAAAGGTGGTATCATTTGTCACCAAAAATATTAATACACTTTGCGCTAAATGTCCCATGTCATCGGGATTAATTAATGTATTGGTTTTCCTATTTAACATTTTTATTAGTTTATATACTTCCTGAGCAACAAAACCCCAGTTTAAAAGCACCTCTTAAATACATTTAATTATTCAAAAGAAATAATTTTCGTTATTTGCATATCATAAACAATATTTCGCATAACAAATCAAATGCCTTCATATATTTTCGTTCCGTACCATCTGTTTTTTTTACTATAGGGAAAAAATATTGTTGGACTGATTAAATGTAATATTTATATTCGTCATTAGTGCAAAACTGTGTATATAATTCAAAGAAAAAGATTATTTATAAAAACTTACAAAAACCAATAAACATATGTCGTAGTTTAAAAAAAATAGCGATTTCGTGTTAATCATTACCAACTTCGTCGTGTTGGTTGTTCACATTTATAAGTCACGGGTTTCGGGATTCAATGAAGGAATACTATATTCTGAATGTGACATCTTATGAATGATATATCGATTTTGTTTGCCGCTATCTGATTACATGAACTCAATTTTCTACTAGTTTGTGCATGAATGGTAGCGTTTGATATTCAAGTCACAATTGCTTGAAGGTCAAGAAACATTACGTTTTTGAAATTATTTATTCATCAAACTTTTGTTGCTATACATGGATATTGATGGCAGTAATGTAACATATTGCCCCATCTTGTTGAAACCAAATATTTAAATCAATTTCATTCAATTCTGACCACGCAATATTTGTTAATATTGATCGTTATTGAATTGTTAACGTTAAATTACCTCCATATTTTGGACAATATAATTTAATGATACCACTGTGTCATGAAACCCACCACAGATTGATTACTTGCGGATACAGGGAATAGCTCGTCCTGTCACAACAAAAATTACAATTTTGTTTATTCATAAAGCAATTTCATAAAAAATGAGCTTCATCCGTTAAGTTAGTTTTTTGAACAATATCAGGATCAACTTTGTCTAAAGCCCAATCAGCAAAATCATGATAAATATGATGATTTGCCAAACATTTGTGCAAAATACGTCAAGTAGTCATTGTTGAAAGACCTCATACTTGAAAAGCAAAACTGATTCTTAAAGCTGCAAAATTCTTTACACTTCTTTTCAAAGTCATGTTGATGATTTAGTATAGTAAAAACTGAAACTTCTTTGAAATTTTTCAAAAACTAGATGATTAATGTATTAAGTACCGTAAGCCGATGATGTAGATAGTTTTCATAAAACTATTAAATAATTACCAAACATTGCTTCAGTTTATATTTAGCCGTCATGAAAAGTCATAATATACTAAACACAAATAACAGCTGATCATATTTTGATTTTGAATATGGGCATCAAACTGTTTAGTTTCCGTATTCTGCAATGAAATAAAAGAAGATTTAGTTTAAACTCGAGAGATTTACAACTATCACCGAATCACGCTAACCATGTGTTTCCCTAACTATGTTCCTGCATCAGCAGGAGATGATGTAATTTAACCAGATTGAATCATCTCCTAATGATGCCGACATGGCTGGTGAAACGCTCGTCCAGAAGTTAAATAAAGTGATTTGGTGTTTAAGTAGTAAATCTCTCCGAATTTAGTATTTCACATCGAAGGTTCCAATTAGAAGAACTGAAGAATAAGTTTTGTCATCTTTCCGGCAATTTCATGATTTTATATTCGAATTCTGATTTTTTTTTTGCAAAAACCATTTTCAAATGCGATTTATTACTGTCATTTAACGTTAATATTTTATATCATATTTTCCAATTAATAAAGTAAATATAAATCAATACAATAAACACAATTTCCTGATGCAAGGAAAACCAGCCGTTTGCAGTGCACGATGGACTAAATAATTTCATATCATGGGAAAGCTAAAAATAAATTACTTCATCAGAATCTACAAATTGATAAACTAATAGATAACTGATGATAACAAATTGATAGATTTCCATTTAAGAAATTTCAGCTGTCATCATCATTTAGCTCGTCCATCGTGCTTGCTCCATGAATAGTTTTAAAAGTAGTTTATCTTAGTTTTAAATACGAGCAGAAGTTATTTCAAATCGTGAATTACATATGTGCTTCGTAATCTGCGCTCTTCCAATACGGTAAACAAAAATAAATTTAGAGTTTAAACGAACCTTGATACAAAATAATCATATCCGTTACAAAATGGTCATAATGAATATTCTACCATATAGTACCAACAGGTGTAGAATATATTTATACTAGCTGCGTGCTAGTATGAAGCTGAAGTATTTATCCCAAGTCTATGGCTTGTAATGGAAACGGGCATGGACAAAATAGAGTCACACTTGTTATAAAAATTTCCACAATTAACATTCACCATATACTAGAGTCAGCCGTAGAATATATTCATAATAGCTGCATTGTAGTATAAAGCTGAAGTATTTGTCTCAAGCCTATAGCTTGTAATGAAAAAGAGCTAGTGTACAGGTACATCAGAATGAAATAATCAGAATTATATATTTTTATATCCAAAAAAAAAGGCAATGATTAAATAAGTTCAAGAATCTAGGTGAATACGAAATAGATAAGTGTTATCAAAACTTCCATCCATCTTCCATTATCATCTATACCGATGAAATTTAAATAGTAATTGAACTTTGGAATAAAACGTCTGTTGGAAAATATTTTAAAGAAGTATAACTCGAAATATAAGGTTGATTTTAGTAAACAAAGCAAAACAAAAAAGATTTACAAGCTTTTACAAAAGCTTTCCTTACCCTCCCGTAATAGTTTATTTAGTTAGAACGATTGGAATGATTTGCAAACATTCTACTGTGTTCAAACTCCAAACTGAATTATTCATAAACTGTGTCAGTGTTTTTGGTAGACCGATATTTTGCGTGGAATATAATATCAAATAGAAGTTTAAAATTTCATGTTAAATCACGATGTTCGTTTATGCGAACTGAATGGGTATTATTAAGTGAATTATTTGATATTATCTATAGGTTTACTGCGTGTTGTTATTCCAAATCGGTTTGGAACACACCAAGTTTATGGAACATGTTACTGATCCAATTAATTTCGGGATTTGTGGCGACTAATTGAGAAAAAATAAACTAGCGAATAATACTATAATTGATCGCTTTCATTGAAAACGCATACATTTAGAATATCGAATAAATCAAACCCAATTTAATTATTCTAAATATCAGGTATATATATATATATATATATATATATATATATATATATATATATATATATATATATATATATATATATATATATATATATATATATAATATATAATATATATATAGAATAATATATATATATAATATATATATAGAATAATATATATATATATATATATATATATATATATATATATATATATATATATATATATATATATATATATATATATATATATATATATATTTATATAAATATATATATATATATATATATATATATATATATATATATATATATATATATTTATATAAATATATATATATATATATATATATATATATATATATATATATATATATATATATATATATTTATATAAATATATATATATATATATATATATATATATAAAGTAAAGTAAAGTGTTTGGGTTAGAGGCGCATTAGCAACTAGGCTATTTAGCGACTGGACCTACAGCTTATGTCAGCCTGGGAGATCCTGTAGATTCTACTTGTGGGAAGGTGAACTGTAGGAGAACTAGAACATAAGATAATAGGGAAGTGGTCACTTCCATGCAGATCATCAAAAGTACTAGACGAGTAAGAGAGAAGAGTAAGAGAGGATACGACCGAAGACGAGCAAAAGGAAAGGTCTATGTAGGTGAGGGAGCCGGAATAAGAACAAAGGTGTGTAGGAGATCATGAATTGAGAGTGGAAGCACTAAACTAGTGCATGATTGCCCTCAGCATGTCGCCCCGTGAGTCCGAATTGGAGGATCCCCGTGACGGATTATGGGCATTGGAGGATCCCCATGACGGACTATGGGCATTGAAGTCTCCACAAATTATAAATGGAGCAAGGAGTTGGCGAAGAATATTTTCAATGTCGTCTGCATGAACTTGCAAAGAAGGTGGAATGTAAATACAGCAGATGGTAATAGAACAATTTAAGAATGATCTGATAGCAACAACTTCTAGGGGAAAGTTAAGGGGAATAGGTTCCATATCAATTGAGGAGTGAGCAAATGGCAACGCCTCCCGAAGCTCGGTCAGCATGTACCCGATCTTTCTGACTATGTTGTAGTTTTTACAGATATTGGTTCTCCAGGATTAAGGTTAGTTTCCTGAAGTAGCATAAATGAAGGATGAAATTTACCTATTAGAAGTCTCAGCTCATCTCGTTTGAGTGCCATGCCATTTACATTCCATTGAATGAGGGGCTTGAATTTGGATGCAAGGAGTGTCAGGATCTATGACCTGACTTTTTGCTGCTAGAAGAGGAAGATCTGCTTTTTGAGCTTTTAGAAGGATGATTATTTGATGTATATTTTGTCTATATCCATCTCACTGCCTATGGAGTTGCAACTAGATGATTTAGATAGTGTTTTTATGTTAGAGTTACTGTTAGAACGTGATCTTTGAGAGTTAGAGTCAGAGGGGACATGACAAGATAATGATTGAGGTTTAGGAGAATGAGGACGGGACGGTTTGGGTAGAGGGCTGGAGGTGGAAAGGCAGGTGGAAGTGAAGGACGCGGAGGGATTGGGGTTATTTTGAGATGAAGAGGGTTTTTTTGAGAGGGAAGACGGTTTGTGAGAAGCTTTCAGCTGGAGAGGCTCGACTGACGACATGTTACATTGGACAACTATAGATACGAGGACTTAGGGTTGGCAACAACCTGAGCAAATGAGGGGATTTGAATTCTGATGTAAAGAGGTTGAGATGGTGCGGAATTTGAAACGGGCTTCGAAGTATGATAACTTTTCAGTTACTCTTATTTTTTGGATAGCAATTTCCTCTTTGTGTTTGGGGCAACCTTTGTATCTGGGGGAGTGAGTACCAGTGCAGTTTGGACATACCTAAGGCAGAGTGCATTCAGAATCGCCATGAGAATGCTTGCCACATGAGGCACAAGCTGATGGTTAATCACACTTGGATGAAACATGTCCAAATTTTTGGCAATTGAAACAGCGCAGTGGGGCTGGAATATATAGCTTCACTCTTAAGTTTAAGTAGCTCGCTTTGATTTCTTCTGGAATGACTTGTTTTCTGAATGTTAAAATTATCATAGGAGATGGGGATAAAATACCATCTTTAAGTCTTAGTACCCTTCTTGCTGCAATCACTCCCAGATGGGATAAATTATCTTTTATTTCTTCTTCATCACAAATCAACAATTCAGGGCAGTAGATCACTCCTTTACAAAAATTTAAACTTTTATGAGGTTCAACGGACACCCCGTAATGATGTAACTTTTTAACTTTTATAAGATCAGCTTGTTTAGACGATTTAACTGACACAAAAAGAGATCCATCTCTAAGCTTCTTAACATTTTCAGGGTCGCCAATTAGTCTAGATATTGATTTAAAGATAATAAAACGGGAGATTTTTTCAAAGGATTCTTCAGTTCGCTTAATAATAAAAAATCTATCAAAGTCATATACGTGTACCGAGGAGGGGACTCGGTCCTGGGTCTTTTGGATCCGGAAAAGGGCGAATGTTTTGAGGTTTCATGAATCCATATAGATCCCACGAGTGAGGACGAAAACAAAGACCGCCAAGGCAGTGCGCCTTACCCTGGCTACCCTGATTACTCTGGAGGGTGGAAGGTACTCCAGAGGCACCGTGAGAGATACCTGAGACTCCAGGTGTCACTCAGCCTTCGCCACGGTACACATAGCAACTTGGCGTAGAGAGAAAACTCGGGCTGTAAACTGGAGTTAGAAATAAGTTCAAGAACAAATTCGAAGAAGGCTTCAGGCAAGTAACTTACACGGTAGAGCAGCAAGAAGAGTTCATCCGTCAAGAATGTAAAACAATTTACTGGATTAAAAAAAAACATGGACCAAATTGAATACATCCACATTCTTCAAGAAGTCATGCTGCCTTTTGCAGAAGAAAATATGCCGCTGGTATGGAAATATCAACACGATAATGATCCGAAACATTCTGCTAGGAAAATAAAACAATTTTTTAGTGACAATAAAGTGAATTTACTGCCGTGGCCTTCCCAATTGCCAGATCTCAATCCTATTTAGAACTTGTAGACATACCTCATGTCTACAAATGGAACCCCATGCCGTGGGTAAACATAAAACGAGAAACAAGCTTGAACTCTGGGAGATGATTAAAAAAGAATAACTATATCTATTAGTTATATATACCTAAGCAAAACCATTAGAAATTGTACCATTAGATTTGTAACTCTAGGCCCAAAAGATGCGCCGAAATATTAAAACACAAAGGTCATAAAGCTAAATATTAAATGTTATAAAATGTTAATGTATTATTTAGTACTTTTGTTAAGCAGATAAATAGTATAGATTGTGCTTGTTTCTTGGTTGGCTCTGTTTTCATGCCCACATTTTCATGTTCTTTTTTCTAAATATTTGTTAAATATTATGGTTATAGTATTTTTTAAAACCAAGTTTGATATTTTTTCCATTTTTTGTTATTTGATATTGCCTTTTTGCCACCGTCATTCCTCTAGCTGCCATTTCTCTGCTCTAGCCATATATATATATATATATATATATATATATATATATATATATATATATATATATATATATATATATATATATATATATATATATATATATATATATATATATATATATATATATATATATATATATATATATATATATATATATATATATCCCCTTGTGGACCCCTTGATCCCCTTTGTGGATCAGACCTTGACGTGGTAAAGGGGTTTGAGTAGGGCAATGAAGCTTTGAGCTATGCCATCTGGAGTCTATACTCCTGGGAGGGTCACCTCTGGCGGACAGGTCAGAGCGGAGGCCTCAGACTAACATGATCCAAAATCTGCCAACCCGCATTGGACCAGCGTAGCAGATTACGGTCCATACCTTCAACATGGTATTTCAATCTGTTGAAATATGACAGTACAACCTCAAACACGGCCCTCATTCCCCGGAGGCTAAGGGGCAACTACCTACGGCAGCGGGAAGACCTGCCCCAAGGCAGAGGGTGCTAAGAATCACCGGGTTAGATCAGGCTGCCATTGGACTTTTGACATTGCAACGTTAAATATACGGACTATGAAAACAGAGGCCCGATTGCAAGAACTGTTAATCGAACTTGACAACATACATTGGGATATTGTTGGGCTCTGTGAAACACGAAGGAAGGGTGAAGAGTTAATCAAACTGGAAACTACACTCGAGGTACGGAAAATGGCCGATGTGGCGGAATTGGATTCCTCATCAATCGAAAGCTGAAGGACAGTGTGGTAAAATTTGAAAGTACATCCGACCGATTAGCCCAATGCGTCATTCAGCTGAATAAAAAGTTTAGGCTTCAAATCGTCCAAGCTTATGCACCAACTATAAGCCATAAAGGTGAGGAAATTGAGGAATTTTATAATGATATGGCCCAGCTTTTATACAAGGAGAAATGTAGGTACAAAATCCTGATGGGTGATTTTAATGCCAGAATTGGAACAACAAGAACAGACGAAAATGCAACTGGCCCATATGGAACTGGTGAGCGAGACAATAGAGGTGACAGATTAGTTGATTTTGCTGAGGGACAAGAACTATATATTATGAATTCATTCAATAAGAAAAATATCAGCAGAAACTGGACATGGAAAAGTCCATCTGGGCTCACAAGCGAAATTGACTACATCATGACCAACGATAAAACAATATTTACCAATTGTACTGTCCTTAACAATTTTAATATTGGAAGTGACCACCGAATGGTACGAGCAAGGGTTCGGATTGACTGTCGAAAAGAGCGCGAAAGAATGGTAAGATCAAAGAAGGCCAAGGCGGATTCTGGAAAACTGCTGGAGAGAGGAAGCGATTTTGAGATTGCTTTGTCAAACCGGTTTGCTGCGTTACAAAATCCAGAGGAGGTGGAAATATCAGTTCAATATGAAGAAATCGCAAACAATGTACTTCAGACGGCTGATTCAATAGCACCAGAGGAAAAATGTCTCAAACAAACAAAAATCTCCAGTGAGACCATTGATTTAATGAAGAAACGGCGAGCAATGAGAAATGCAGGTAGTCCTTTTGGCAGGGTCGAGTACACTGAGCTCTGCAAAACTATAAGAAAACGTATCAGAGAGGACACGCGCCGATTCAATATGCAGCTAGTGCAAAAAACCCTGGAAGAAAACAAAGGAATAAACAAAGCTAAACAGAAGCTGAGAAACAAAAGAACGCAAATATATGCTTTAAAGCGTGAGGATGGCACAGTGTGCAGGACGCGTACCCAAATGTTAGAGATTGTCAGAAGGTTTTATTCCCAGTTATATGAAGATCAGAGCCAGTCAGGGACAGCAATACCCACGGAAGAACAATATATAATGCCAGATATCCTAGTGGAGGAAGTGACAAGTGCTATAGAGTTGATGAAGAGCGGCAAGGCTCCAGGAAAGGATAGTGTAACTGTCGAAATGCTGAAAGCTGGTGGTCGGACGTTACATAAAACACTGGCAAAATTATACTCAAAATGCCTCAAAGAACAAAAAGTACCTGACTTATGGAAAAATGCAGAAGTAATCCTTTTACATAAAAAAGGAGCACAGGAAGATTTAAAGAACTACCGTCCAATAAGCCTCCTATCAGTGATGTACAAAGTTTTCACTAAGATAATTTCTAAAAGAATGTTAAATAAACTGAATGACGCACAACCAAGAGAACAAGCAGGATTCAGAAGTGGATTCAGTACAATGCATCACATACAGGTTGTACAGCAGGTCATAGAAAGGCACAACGAATACACCATGCCACTGTGCTTGGCTTTTATCGACTACGAAAAAGCATTTGATTCCATTTCAAAACATGCGATAATGGATGCACTGCTTAGCCAAGGTGTAGAGAGAGCCTATGTAAACCTATTAGAATCAATATATGATGGAACTACAGCCACAATTCACCTTGATGATCTTGAAGTGGGAATTAATATAGAACGAGGTGTACGGCAGGGTGACGCAATATCGCTTATTCTTTTCTCGGCTGGCCTTGAAGAAGTATTCCGTAAACTGGATTGGGAACAGGATGGTGTAAAGATCAATGGTGCAAACTGAAACCATCTTAGATTTGCAGATGATATTATTCTCATTTCACAAGACCCAGAGGAGCTGCAAAGACGCATACAAGAACTGAAAAGGGCTGGCGAACCATTTGGCTTGAAAATAAACCTGAAAAAGAGTCAGGTTATGTTCAATAACTTCGCTCAGGACAGAAGAATTTCAGTTTTAGGAAGGGATTTAGAGATTGTGGACATCTTTATATATATATATATATATATATAGGGCAGAGGATTTCCATGGAGGGGAATACCGCCCGGGAGGTGGAACGGCGTGTTAAATGTGGCTGGCAGGCATTTGGTAGGCTCAACATAGTGTTTAAGAGCAGACTCCCAGTTTGCCTGAAAAGAAAAGTATTCGATCAGTGCGTTCTACCCGTTATGACATACGGAAGTAAAACCTGGACACTCACATCGTAATCAATTCAAAAACTTCGGGTGGCACAGAGGGGAATGGAAAGATGTATGCTTGGCATTACAAGACGAGACAGAAAGTCCTGCACATGGATCAGGGAACAAACCAAAGTCTGTGACATCATTGGAAGAGTAAAACAGTTGAAATGGAGATGGGCAGGCCATATAGCGAGGCGATGGGACGACAGATGGACCAAGGCAATCCTGAAGTGGATACCGCTTGATCGCAAACGTCCGCGAAGAAGACCGAAAGCACGATGGATTGATGACATCGTTAAGTATATTGGACCCGAGTGGCAGAGGAAAGCCCAGGACCGTGAAGGTTGGAAGCATGCTGAAGAGGCCTTCATCCTGCAGTGGATCGATACGAGCTGATGATGATGATGATATATATATATATATATATATATATATATATATATATATATATATATATATATATATATAGCTTCATCTCGTGTGCAATAAAGGATCCACGCACTCGATGTGGTGTACTTGAAAAGTTTGATGACTTTTTGCAGCTTCAAATACAAAGTGCTGGATGGAATAAAATTCCCGAGCGTCTCTCGAGTTGGCGCAAAACGACTACCTCAACTGCATTTACAGCATCCTAATATTTGTAACCATGACTCAGTTAAACAGGATCAAGGTGCGTCCACCGTTAAAGCCTTATTGTATTATGACTGCTCAACACTTATTTCATCGCCCATTCAATATTAACCGTCAAAAGCCATTCAAAAGTACCGTCTGGTCGTGCTATAAAAACAAATAGCAAACTTTGAATAACCTGGTTCTATGCTTAAAAAAGAAGCTTCCATGTACAAAAAGAACTGTAAGTACGCCTGCAAATATAAAGATAATGCTGTTAGACGTAATTCAAGGCGTTCTCCTGATCCTAATGTGGTTTAAATAAACATTTCGCATAGGAATTTACGACACATTTTTCATCAGGATTTTAAGTGCTACACATACAAAATCCAGATGGTTGATATATTGAGAGATTAAGGGCACGTTCACGCCGTAGTCTAAATTACTGTTACATCAGCTCGCTATATTCACATTGTCGAGACACACAACTTTGGACACAACAATTAACAAGGTTCCCTCTTGTTAATTGTTGACGCTTTGCGTTAGAAACCATTTTTCTTTGTAGATTCCTGAAAGTTCCCCCTTCCCCCTTCCCCCTTCTACTTCAGAAATATCACAAGCAGCGGTTCAGTTACTTTGTACTTTTTTTTTAAATAATGTCTTGAAATTGTCTTAATTTCGCGACTTATTTCACTCATTTTAACATTTTTGTTAACAACGGTCGACTGAAAATTTCGCAATGGAATCACTTTAATATTGAAACAAAAAGTTGAAATCGGATTAAACCTCTAAGGAGAATTTTATTTATAATATTATTTTAAATTTATTTGTAAACAAAAAAAAACGTAAATACCTTTGATATATCCAAATAAAACAGACTTATCCAATATTTTTATTTTTATATTTAATAATATTTTATATATTTTAGTTTATTATCTGCCTAATCCATTGAACTATTATTTTTACTTGCTATATGTTTTATTTATTTACATGATCAATAATCAATAGTTCAATAGTTTCCAAATCAATACTCAATAGTTTTACAAATCAATAATCAATAGTTTATTAAAAATTGTTATAATTAACAATTTCTGTATGCACAATTTGTTTTTTAATTTCTACAAACTTTAATTTTTTAAGCAATTGAATTGAAAATTAATGCATTGCAAATGAATTTTTGCCGGAAACATTTGTTAGAAAAAAAAATAAAAATGTTAAATGGAAATATAATATCAATTTCTGTAGATAAACATAAAAAATGAATACAGTAATTTGCAACCGTTTTTCTTACAGTCCCATAAGCGGCCATTTGGTTCTAATATATACGAGTTGCAAACATTCTACTGTGTCCGTACTCTGAACTGAATTATTCATAAACTGTGTCATTGTTATTTGGTCTACCGATATATCGAGTGGAATATGATATGGGATAAAAGTTGAAAATCTCATGTTAAATCACGATCTTCGTTTATGCGAACTGAACGGCTATTATTAAATGAATTATTTGGTCTACTGCTTTATTGCGTGCTGCTATTTCAAATCAATTGTATAGAATAGACACACACCAATTGTATAGAATATGACATTCATCTAATACTATCCCAATTTAACTAACTCTAAAATGGACGTTTGCGAATAATAATTGATAGGAAATACGTGCATTTATATATTCAATAAGAGAAATCTGGATTAAATTAATGTATCACTAACAATTTATATTGTTTGACAGTCGGCTTCCATGTAAATAATATAATGAATAGTTGAAACGATTCAACCGTTGTTCTTTTGTTTTCCTCAATATATGATTTCATCGATAGTTATTTAGATTCTGTTTAAATTCATAATGTTTACATTTTTATGATACACAGTCTTCTCACTTATATTAAAATCACTTATGTTGAAATTATAGTAAAAACACTTTTGGAGAAAACTTGCTTTATCGGAGAAAGAAGAAACGATAACCATATCCTATGTTAATCGAATTTTCATTAAGATCTATTGAAGACTTGACACAATTTTCACAAAAGCGCAAGTTACAAGCCTTGTAATTCACCTCAGAACTAACTATTCAATTTTAAATATTTTGATATGCATCTAGAAAAGCCAACTTTAATTTGAAATGTGGATTTGTGGATATTTCATGTGGATATTTAGCGAAATCCAACTTTGTCCACCACATCAACAAGATCTGCCCAATACCAGAAATGGTTGTTTATAATTTAGAACTTTCATTATATGCCTAAGTTCATCAGATTGCGTTTACGAAAGATACATGTAATGAAAAATATCTTCATACAGATACACGTACTTAAATTGTAGTAAGGTAAAAATGGAGTGTGTGTAATCAGCTGAGGGTACTATCTTAACGTGGTGTCTGAACCAAGGTCATCACCTTGATTGAAATGCGACTAATAGTTGCATTTTATACCCTTGCTTAGAAAATATAAACAATGTTCAAGCATATAAAAAAAGTACAAACAGCCACAGCATGAGAGGGACTCGAATCCGCACCATCTTCAGCCTTTGTACTGCTGTACCAGAGACTGAAGAACTGTGACCGATTTGTGGTGTATAAGAGGAGTATTATTTCTTTATAGTTACATATGTACATATATCTTTATATTTTTGGTTGGTGTCATTGTAATAAATCAAACTCATCTTTTTGATTATAAAAATGTCTTGAATCGAACTTATATTTCAAGTTCAATTTATCTTTAGATCGTTCATATGTACGAACTTGCAGCAAACTACTAAATCAATATTATATTCTTATGTTGATATAGGTATTCGTACGACTTATAATTAATCTGCATGTAATTAACACTAACACTTAACACGTTTATAATGGGTAATAAAATATTACCAGAAAAAATATAACTTTACATTTTTTTGCTTGCACTTGCAATTAGTTGAAATATTATGATAAAAAGAAATACATTCATCGTTATTTGAATTAACTTTTCTCAGTAGCCATAACTCAATTCTGAATAAGTATTAAATGTGTGAATATTAAAATTATCCAAAAGATATTGGAACAAAAATTGGAATATTAGATCAAACTTACTCGTATTCAGAAATATTTTCATCATTAAAACTCCAACTATATTGCTAATTGCAGCAGACAAAAAGGACAAAAAGGACAAAGGACAAAAAGGAAAAAAAGGTCTAAAATCTTTTTCAAAAGCTTTCCTTTCCCTACACTCCTATAACAATCTATTTCGTTTGGTAACGTTCTGCGGTGTTCGTATTCCGAACTGAATTATTGATAGAATGTGTCATTGATATTTGGTTTAGCGATATTTCGTTTGGAATATGATATGGGATAGTAATTTAAGATTTCATATTGAATCACTATGTTCGTTTATGCGAACTGAACGGATATTACTAAATCAATTATTTACTCTATACTAGTGCGTGTTGTTATTTGAAATCATACTGAAACACATGGATTTTATGGAACATGACATTCATCTAATTACTTTCTGAATTGTGGTATTACAACTGACGTTAAAATAGCAGCTTATCCAGAGTAACTAGATATTTTCATTGAAAATGCGTACATGTATAACTGAAATGATAGTAATATCTAATGCTAATTCAATTAATTTGAATAACTCCCACTTTACTGATAGTTGTATTTCATGCAAAAGATTATTATCTTAAATAACCGAAAAGTTTAAATTTGTTAAATGTTGATCGATAACTAGGAAAGCAGCAGTTGATCAACACGATATTATGCTCAGTAATGATGTATACTTGATAGCTTTGATCGGGAGGCTTGATTATTGATAAGTGGAATTCTTAGTATTTACTTTATATAGGTTATTTAAAATATAGATATTTTAACAGAGATAACACAACGCTCAATAACTCACCGGTCTGACAAATATAACACACTTTTTTTGCAAATTTCGACTCCATCAATGTTCAATATATTCTAGTTCAAGAGCAATACAATCATTCCAAAGCTTTTCTAACATTTTTACACCTTTTTTATAGAACGATTTATCTTTGCCTTCAAAATATCCTTCAGTTTCAGCAATTACCTCTATTATTTCGGCAAAATTCTAATTCATGTATGCAGGGCCAGCTCAGATACATTTGCCGCTCGGGTGCAAATCAAAATTTGCCGCCAGGGTGTAAGGCATAGTTTGCCGCACTTTCTTACTCCATGCTCGCTTTTTTATTGGCGTAGAACACAACCGACAAAAGTAAAGTATTTTACATTTAAGTAAGTAAAGGCTTTTCATTGCCCCAGATATTTATAAACAAAATATACATTCAATTTACGGCATGACTGATAGTGAAACACCCTGTACATAAACAAATATATTAAAATTTTAGCTTACAATGTTTCATGTCAAACCCCATATCATATGAAGATTTTGAATAAAATATAAGGGCGTGAAACGCGCTGGTGATTCATGCTAGAATACAATTTGTTTAAAATAAATACAAGTTTAAATAAATTCTACTTCAGTTTAAATAAAATCTGTCTAAAGTATTAACAATTTCGACCAACAAACAATAAATTGTTTAATCTTTCTTGTTCCATGGAAGATCTCAAGTAGTTTTTTATCAATTTTAATTTTGATCTCTCCCCACTTGCTACTGAGGGTCAGGAGAATTCTTAATGCTAACGTAATTATATTTAAAAATATACTCTAATATATCTTTAGAATCTTTTAAAAGAGCATCACATCTGGAATTCGAAGAAAATCATAAAGCGCGTCAGAGATTTTAGGAAGAAAATGTGTTAAGTGTTTTAAAGCTTCTGCACGGCGTTCCCATCTTGTATCAGACAGAGGTTTTAAAGTGATACTACTAACGTGTTGAGTTAAAACATGCCATCTCTGGGTGGATGAAGAAAACAAGATATAAATTTGTTGAACAATTGAAAAAAAATAAAACTTCAATTGTGATTTTTGCAGTATTATTAACTATTAAATTAAGCGTGTGTGATGCGCAAGGTATAAAAAAAGGCTCTCGAATTAATATCAAGTACGTGTTTTTGCAAACCGTTATTTTTACCCTTTATATTAGCCCCATTGATATATTCTTGTCCTCGCATGCTGTGAATATTAATGTTTTCCTTTACTAATAAATCTTTTAGAAATGACGAATCTTAAAATAATGGTAATTTGACTATTGTAACTCTTAGTGGCTAGGATCAAGAGTGCAATCTAATATAAGTGAATAATATTTCGCTTAAACTTGAAGAGATTTACCACTAAACACCAAAACACTTTTTTGAACTGCTCGACGCACGTTTCGCTAACCATGTTATCTAATGATGCTAACATGGTTAGCGAAACGTGCGTCGAGCAGTTCAAAAAAGTGTTTTGGTGCTTAGTGGTAAATCTCTTCAAGTTTAGTGTTTCACACCAAAGATTCCAATAGAAGAATTGAATATTTCGCTTGTTCGAGAATAGACTTTTTTTTTTACTTTTTCGCCCATTATTGAAAGTATTTCGTTCTGAATTGTATGCCCCAAATAATATGGCATGCATTTTTTATTTAATTGGATTATTTGAACGTATTCTGCCATAATTGGATCAAATTTAGTTTGCTAAGAAATAAAGAGTCAGAATTGAGTGCTAAATTTTGCTCTGCCAGGTACTGAACTACCAGCTACCAGCCAGGTACCATCCAAAATATTTATTTCTAAAACCCCAGACCATCTTAACTTTGCTTGTAAAATAATACTTTCGTGTCTAGAAGTAACGGATGATTTAAATTTGAATGTGTTTTCAAATTGAACTAATTTTTGACAATTTTTAATGTGACTAACTGATTGCTCATACGTTTTTAAAATCCTTGATATATATTGCCAATTTTTGGGTCCACTTTCAGATAAACTGTTACTCCCTACACATAATACATATTTAAACAATTTACATGGAAAACAAAATACTAAGTATTTTACCTTAAAATACAGCAACCACTTACAGGGCACAATTTTACTATTTGACAATCTTTTTCTATAATAATTATCTGAAAAGCTTCTCTTTAAAGCATCTTTAGGATAATTCAAATTACAAGCCTGCTTTGTACCCATTTTAACAAATAGTATGTTGTCCTTAGTTAAAGTTTCGGTCCACATCCCTGGATCTTCGAACGTCAATGCATTTACAGCATCACATTCTATAATAGGGGATGAAGTCGAAAGAACTGAATCTAGATCTAGAACCACCAAATTTTCGGCTTCTTGCGATATAACATCAATATCAATATTATCTCCCTGATGGCTTTTTTCTGACGCAATTTCCTGCTCATTAATGAATGATTCGCTCCTCAAAAAGTTTTGAGATAAATTATTCGAGACATTTTTTCCCCAATCTGAAGCATGTAGGCAAAAAAGGTGGTGATATCTGATATACATTATTTTAGTTTTTTAAAAAATTTCCGGCTTAATTTTCCGATACTGCGAACCTGATCGAACCTTGCGTTTATCGGCCATCTATAATTAAAAAATAGAGTTGCAAATTTACACATTCAGCGATAACCATTCGCAGCTTTCTTTTACTTAGATTTAAAATCAATCTATAGTATCTAAGAAACTTGTACGTTGAAATTTCGGTGTACCTAACATAAATAGTTTAAGAGAAAAACTAAAATATTTTACCTTAAAAAACAAAATTAAAGTTTTTCTAACTTTTATGCGTTATTTCACAAAATCCAAATTATTATATTAACATCCTACTCTACGGTGGCTTACCGAGTAGAATGTTAAATCAACAATGATTTCTAATTCCATATATTTATATGCAAGGAAATAAAAAAAAAAACAAATAGCGCTTTGCTAAACAGTGTTTTAATATCTAATCTTTACCTGGTGGGCTTCAACGAGCCGCCAGTCACACCGCGCAGATAAAAGCAGCTAAAAGTATATAAATCGGGACCGACAGTCGGTGCTATCTTTATAAAGTATGCCCGACATATTTCCAAAAAACTGTAATCGACAAATAAAATAGTGGTCATCGATGCGCTGTATAATTAGGGTTGCCATACGTCCCGTATATACGAAACAGTCACCGTATTTGAAGATTCGGTCCGATATTTCGTTACGTTCCGTTTTTGTTCAAGAAAATTGTTATAGACGTATTTTGTTGTCGTAAATAATTATGGGAGGAGAAAATTTGTAAAAAGTTCGCTTAAAAGAACGCCGAAATTTTTGTTCTTATCGTACGTATTTTTATTGCAATTTTTTAATGCACGAAGATGTGACGCACACACAGAGCTTTTTCGCCTACCTTGCTTAGCAAACTGATTATTTTTTTTAAATAGGAATTTATTTATTCGATTTACCAAATTTATACACGCAGTTCTGTCTACCTATCTATCAACTAGAACTTAAATGCTTTGAATCTTGCCCACAAGAGTGGAGGCATGGAGTTTCCAACCTAAAAATAAGTTATCAAAGGTGTCGTATGT
The DNA here is from genome assembly GCA_031761425.1 of Cosmopolites sordidus. Lineage (NCBI taxonomy): Eukaryota > Metazoa > Arthropoda > Insecta > Coleoptera > Curculionidae > Cosmopolites > Cosmopolites sordidus. The sequence goes on from JARFXV010001175.1 coordinate 142,381, forward strand.
GCCGTTGATTTTTTTATTGATTGATGGCCTTTTTTTTTCGAGTTCAGCTTCGTTTTGCCGCCCGGGTGCTTTGAACCCGCTGCACCCAGGTTTAACCGGCCCTGCATGTATGCGTATGTAACACATCGGTCAATAAGCCCCCATCTGTCGTATGGCGTCACAAAAAATCTTTACAAGTGGTCGATTGTGCCAATCTTCAAACGTCATGTGTCAAAATTCCACGACAATCCTTCTATTATTTTCTAAGTTGTTCTGCTTCAAGTGGCGCTACTTTTGTTATTTTCAAAAGGATGGAAAAAATTATGTCGTGTGATTAATTAAACATTGCTTTTTGATGAAAAAAAATACCGTTGAAGCAAAACAATGACTTGATGAAACAACCGGACCCCGCCTCAGGAAAATCGCCTATAATTAATTGGTATATCGAAATCAAACGTGGCCGTACAAGCACCGATGATGCTGAACGCTCTGGACGTCCAGTCCGTTACACCAGACAACATCAGAAAAATTCACAAAATTATTTCGCAAAACCGTAAAGTAAAGCTGCACGAGATCATAAACATATCGAAAGGAAGTACATGAACATTTGGGAATGCGTAAATTGCTATCGAAATGGGTAGGGCGTTTGCTCACAGCGGACCAAAAACAAGAACGTATTAATGATTCTGGGCAATATTTGGAGCTGTTTAAGCGAAATAAAAAGGATTCTTTCATGTGGTATGTGACAACGGATAAAACATGGATCCATCACTATACTTCGGAGTCAAATCGACAGTCAGCTGAGTGGACAGCAGCCGGTGAAAGCCGCCCAAAGCGACCAAAAACACAACCATCGAAAGCCAAGGTTATGGCCTCTGTATTTTGGGACGCGCATGGGATATTGTTCATCAATCATCTCGAGAAAGGTATCAATAGTGAATATTGCATAGCGTTATTAATGCGTTTGAAGAACCAGATCACAAAAAAAGGCTCCAAATGAACAAAAAAGTGTTGTTTCACCAAGACAATGCACCGTATCACAAATCGTTGACAACAATGGCCAAATTGCATGAATTGCATTTCGAATTGTTTCCTCATCCACCGTTTTCTCCAGATCCGGCCCGAGCGACTATCTCTTGTTCTCAGACCTCAAAAAAATGGTGTCAACACGTAAAATATACACAATTTAGCTAAATTCATGAAATCGAAGAATGAAGATTTTTTAATGCAATAACTTCATTTTGTCATGTTTTGGCCATTTATACATTTTGTCATCTTTTAGGCAGTTTCATGATTTTTACGTTCGATTTTATTGTAATTTTGTAATGAATAGAACAAATGTATGTCTACTATTTTAAAATTTTATTGAAAATGTAATAATGTTCCAATTAAGATAACAATATTTGACTAAAACCATTTATGTAATACTATATGATGTTATTAAAATGACATAAAATAAAAAGGTAGAACGTTTGAGGTAGAATAATACTGTATTATATTTTATTTTAAAATACGATCGATTACATTGTGTTCTGAATATGACATTATTTAAATGGGAATATACTCTGTTTTGTTTATATAAACGGATTCAGTTAACCTAATTGTTTATTACTTTGTACAACTTAAGTTTAATTTCAAATACAGTAGTACAGTGTACTAGTTTTAATACATCAAATTATCAGACCTTGTTTGCATAATTTAATTATTCCGAGTACCTCAAAAAGTAATTCAAAGGATGATGGGTTGATGCAAAAGTTCGTTCCGTTTTTGGCGCTAGATGACATTGGATCGCAAAACCAAAATGTAAACTACTTCACACGTGTAAAATTTCGATGTTGTTTAACAGAAGAAATTTTAGCGAGCACTTCGGAAAAAGTTATGATATTTATATTTTTTAAGCGTTAAAAATGACAGAAGAAAAGGAACATTTTAGACACATTATGCCTTTTATTTTCGACAAAGCAAGAATGCTTCTTCTTAATGTGGAATGTGGAATCTACCGTTCGAATCGTGAGTTATGGTCTTGAGTCCATACGCAAGTCCCATAGAAAATTCCCGAGCAAGTTCCTCAATTTTACAATTTTCCTGGCAACTTTTCCAATTTTTCTTTCCCTAAAAACCTTATTCGGACTGTTAGGAACATTTAAAAAAATTAGCCAAATCGGTCCAGCCGTTCTCAAGTGATGCGATTACCAACAAACAACATTAATTTTTATTGATATAGATAGTTAAATAATACTAATAGTAATTCACTTTACATTGGCAGCTATCAATGGTTTTAAAAAGTGATTATTTGGATTACATTCCGAAAATATATTATGTATGTTAAGGCGTAAACTAATTTTTTTATGTTGACCCAAATATAGAGTTTTTTTACGTTTAAACATTTAACATAGAGTTTAAACCCCCAGCAAGTTTACATACGTGATGCAGTGTTAATCAATGACCAGAACGTGTTATCGTCAATCTGTTTAGTCGACAGACCATCCTGTATGACCAAAAGAATGAAAAGTATGAAATGTTAACATGGATGTAATCTTATAGTATTTTTTATCATTTGTACATACTTCGGTCCAATTTCAAAACAAATTCCTCTTTGAGGAAATATAATTTGCAAATGATGTTTAAAACCCCCCGTCAACCAGTAAATTACTTTTTAAGTAATAAAAAAGATAAAACATCACAAAATAAAAAATTTGGAGTTTATATGTTAACTTGCAACGAGTGCAGTATCTGATATGTGGGACAAACGGGTCAAAATTTTCAGACCATATTCAAAGAACACAAATCTGCGTACCTGTTAAAGAAATAAAATTCTAATTTTGCGAACCATTTCATAGATACCGGACATAAATTTCCCGAGATTACAAATTTAAAAATTTTACATACAGCGCCAAAAAGCAAAACATTAAACATTTTAGAAGCCATTGAATGATTGAAACTTATAAATATAATAAAGATCCGTCCAGACAGTTATTAAACGATCAGACAGATCTCCGAAATTATCCACTATTTAAAATATTGTAAAAAAATAACGCCAATAAAAGTGTAAAATTAGGTATATCAACACGATTCTTTCTTTTCTGCCCCACTACACCTTCTTCATAATTTATACATACTTTCAAAAACTTGCTCAGAATCGTTACGTACATTAAAATTTTTAAACTCATTCATGATATCATGATTCGAAAACGCTATATTAGCAGCCTTATCTTGATTTTTATTTAAAAAGTCACCTTACTTTTTGATCACAGTGACTGGAACTTTATTTAATACTTACATGATTAGATATACACGGTCGTAAATATTCAACTTACCTGAAATTAAAAAAAAGATCGATTAAAGTTTTAAACCGAAGAGTCATTTATATTAAAAAGATCCAATAATAATTAAGTATTATCTAAACAATTGTAAAACAAAATTATTTGAGGCAAAATAATAACAAATTTACTCAGCAATATATGTATGTTTGTAAGGGTATAATGTTAAAATTTCGTGACGGCCATATTTAAAATATTATAAATGTCATAGGCTGCTATTTGTGTTCAGTATACTTTGGAAATTAATCAATGCAAACACACACTTCAATAGCGTTTTTTAGTGTTGGTTAAAGTGTCGATAATTATAATGAATTTGCCGAGTTTAATTATTCACGATACCTTAATATTAATAAGACATTGATATCCCCAGAATGAAGATAATGTTGCCATGGTCAATGCTGGAGAAGATGAACTTTTCTGATTTCTGTACTTTTTTAACAGTTAGGTCTTTCAACGATACCAATTTGGCGTATTTTGCAAAAATGTTTAGCTTCACAAGCTTTTAAGATTGCCCTGACTCAAGAATTAAAGCCAAATCAAAAGCATAAGTCAATTAGTGGAGTTAAGTCTAGAACAACGGAAAATTAGTCCTTATTTTAGCAAAAAGCATTTGTTCAGTTGAAGCTCATTTTTGGTTGAATATCTTTGTAAGTTAAATTGTCATGTTTGATCTCAGTTCTCAGGTAATTCAAGAAACATATTTATATCTGTAAAAAAAACAATCTATAGTCTGGTAGTGAAGAGTGCTGAGTAGAATGCTCGTATATATACATAATCGCTTATTCGACATTCTCTCGCCGTCCAAAAATCGCATATCTCCTCAACCCTAGCAGAACATCATATCCAAACGGGCCACAAAATAGATGTCGACAAGGCCAAAATAATCGCACCTATACATCCTTACCAACGCCGCATCATTCGTGAAGCAATTGAGATCGAAAAATGCCCAGACTGCCTAAACAAGAGGGACGACGGTCTTAAAAGTTCCAAATGCATGGAAACCTCTTATTTCCAAATTACCCATCAGAAACCCTTCCAATCAAACATCCATCTCTCATCTTACCCCCTTCCCTCAACCGAGCGCTCCACCCAAAACCTTACCTATTAATGCAGAGGTCGCGCCGACCACGTTCTTTTCTGGCTGTGAATCTCAGTTCTACCCGAGAACCTAGTAATAACCATTTTCGAGCAGATTTCTTCATCCCCAATTCATTGCTAAAGATCTGATAAACAGTTGTTCAGGTCAAATTCAGCTCTTCTCCGACTATTCCAACATTCAACCCACGATCAGATCTGTGGACAGAGATCCTTGATTCTGTGGACTTTTTTATCCCTTTATGCAGTTAAAAGCGTTTAGTTGCGAAGTTCATTTTCAATTGAGTGTCATCCTTCTGAGAATGCTTTAAACTACCTAAAAACCTGCCTTAAACCTCGACAGTGCACTGTTGATCGAAATTGTGGTCACTCATTTTCAAGGCGTACTACAAAAACCCGGTTTACAAAAAGAATCGTTACGAACCACCAAGTGACTCTAAGGAATTCAAGCTTGCATCGAAGATGCATCAGACGTTGGAATGTCTTTCATTCTCACGTCAATATTCATTCAATAAATCTAATATTCATTCAATGGTACTTTAACGGACATGATTATTCGTTAAATCCACATGTCCAATCCGCATCCATTTTAAACTGATTTAAAGCGAGAACTGAATAAGTATCAGTTCGTCAGATAACCAAAAAAGTTAATAATAAAGATTCTCTTCCAAAGAAAAATATGTTTAAAAAAATTGTGTGCTTATTTTCAGGACAAACTTCGACAAATTTCAGTTCCGTAAGGCAAATGTTAAAACAACTATAAATATAAACAGGTTACTAAAATGTTTTTATTTAAAATCTATAACAGGAAAGAAAAAACAAAGATTAAACAGTATACGCATAAATAGTGTGTAACTATAAGTTCAATTAGAGTAAACGTTTAACATTTATTTCGTTTAAAAGGTGTGCTTGTTTATAAGGAGCAACAAAATGCTCTTTAAATTATATACAATGCAATATATATTCATCCAATTTAGAAAAGAAACTAGAAAGCCCGTTCAAGGAAATGTCTTTTTTTTACGGAGAATTTTCAAATATGTTCCCAGTTAAGGTTGCGACGGAATAAGGAAAGCTGGATTATGATCGTACGATGTGCACTATCTAAAAGCTTTTGCTGTCTAGGAAAGTAGATGAAATTGCGAGACGTTATGCTGATTAGATGGAGAAAAGTGGGCTGAAGTGGTAAATCAACTTTAACTCGTTTTGAAACGCTTAAGTTTGTATAAAATGACATTTACTATGTTGAATTTTCGGTGAAATGGATGGATTTTAAGCAAAAAACTATTTTTATAAGGTTTTATTACTGTTTAATCTTCGTAAAAACCAATAATAATAACAAACTAAGTGTAAAGGGAAAGAGTAGTTATTTAAAATAATTATATTATGTTCATAAAGTTTGATCTGCTATTGAAACTGGTTTCTGCAATAACGACTCGGAATTTCCAATATATATACTATAAAACTGCACTGCTAAGATTTTTGAAGCGGCTGTAAAAATGAATTTCATGGAAGAGTTTTGACATTTTTTTAAATAGATTTGGTGTATCGCCCTTATGACCTTTGGAAAAAATCGGAAAATGGAAATTTCGCAGAATGTTAAAAAACTGTTTCTAAAATCGCGTTAGAAAGAATTCACAGTTGTAAAGAACTGATCTAGGCAATTTTTAGTTCATATCAATATTTTTCCTACATCAACGTATTACTCCATTATATTTTCTAAGCTGATATAAATAGCTACTTCGATATTTCAAGTGAAGACTAAATTAGATACATAGAGTTATAAAATGTGGGGATGCGGAAATAACTAAATATGTTTTTGTTGAAAATAAAGGGTGGGCAAGTATCACGCTACTATTTTGGCTTGTCACCATTTTTTATTTAGTGATATTCATGGCACTTTGTGTAGTGCAGGCATGCAAAGTTTATTATGGATAAATATACGCTATGGGAACACAGTGAAATTGTTATAGTTTACACTAATTCAATGATTGCAATAAGATTAAAGCAATTACGTTAAGTTGCAATCATTAAAGATTGCAACTTAACGTGAATTGAGGGGAAATATTCTAATTGTCCGGGGCCTAATAAAATGATAATTTATCGTTTATTTAAGTAATTTCAAGAATTCGGAACAGCTCAGAAGTCCAAGGTCAATCCAGAAGCCCCGTATCAAATGTCCAAGAAGAGTGAGAAGCGCCTAAAAATTTTGCACGTCTGGAGCAGACGAGAAGTCACAACGTCGTGGTGCACAATTGGGAATCTCCCCAATTCAAATGCACAATGCTTCCCAATGCAGAAGTGACTTGCACATGTCTCCCTATAAAATTCAAATTATTCAGGGCCTGTTGCCTACAGACAATAATAGGTGTTTAGAATACAGTAATGCCATCATAAACCGCCCCCATCAAATTTATAGTTTTCGTATAAAAAGGACTTGACGGTTGCGAAATATTTTTTATGAAGATGAAGGAAAAGGTTTATATAAATAACCCCAAACCATATAACAACTTAATGCAACATCCGTACAGAAATCGCTGCATTAATGCCAGGTACGTTGACAAAAATTTTGGAAAATGTGTTACAAACGCATACTTCTGACTTGTATTTTTAAAAAATTCAATATAATTAAACTGATAGCGTGGCACTTGTTCCACCTAGTCTCTAGTTGATTATCTTCCAACTGATCATTAATTAATAATTTCATACAAGAACAATAATTTTCAATTATCTTTATCATATTGGTATTAACAACAAAGAGCAAATCAGGTTTCTCTTTTATATAAGTTCGACTGAATTGTTACAACAAAACATATTCTTCTAGTCAATTAGCCATCATTTAAATACGATAAGCGTTTAACAGTGTCAGTGAATAAACAACGAGTTAATTATACATCCAATGTAGATACACAACAATATAATAATTCGCACGAGTTTTGACTAAATATTAACTTCATATCTACCTATATATATATATATATATATATATATATATATATATATATATATATATATATATATATATATATATATATATATATATATATATAGTTAATTCGAATACCGTTGAACTTTCAGCCATTTATTAACTATTGTTATTATGTTCAGGATAAGAATTGTTTAAAACATATAGTTCGTTCTCCTAATAGTTAATTTTAGCCTCATCGTTCCGTAATGTATTAAGTTGATGCAAACGTTCGTTTCATTCTTTGGAGAAAAATTTAAATACAATTTTATTTATTAAAAATTACATATTTAAAACATTACAATTACATCATTCGCGGCAATATTTAGTTGTCATCAGCCTTGGCCGTTGGCCTAGAACATGGTGTATCGATAAGTTTAAAATTGTTTTCAGGAAACTGTCTTTCAGTCCATTGCGCATCGCAGCCCACTTAAAATCACTTCCTCTGCGTCTGCGAAGCATTCTTGCCTATTCGGAAATAAAAAAGCATAATATATCGAAAATGCTCTTTATTTTCTAATGCGAATGCTATTTATGTGCCCCGAATAATAAATAAAAACAAATATTTATCATTGAAAATGGTTTTATTGTTTTTCAATATATTCTCCGCGATGATCGATAGACTTTTCCATACGTTAGAACCAGTATTCATAGCACTTTTTCCATTCAGATTGAGGTATCTCCAAAACATGCATTTTGAACACATCAACCGCTTCTTCTGGCGCCAAAAATCGTTAACCACGTAGTTTATTCTTCACGGACGGAAACAAAAAGAAATCATTGGGTGCCAAATCAGGACTGTACGGCGGATGACCGTACCGTACCGTGAATATTGAGTTGTTCAGTCCGATGTGTGAGAGTTCGCGTTGTCATGGTGAAGAATTAATTGATCATTCTACTATTTTCTAGTGGCACTGTACCCACATGACTATTTATCCCAAAAAAACAGACGACCATTTGCTTCGAAGTGCTTCTTGCGCAAACAACTTTTGTTGGGTTTGGCCCATTTCGAAAAACACATAAAGTCGACTGCTGTTTACTTTCGGACTCATTCGCATAGATCCAAGATTCGTCACCTGTTTAGATATTATACACTGCTTTTGACGTACCACGATTGTATTTTTTGAGCGATTGTCGAATTATGCGGAATTCAACGCCTACAAATCTTTTTCATGGCTAAATGTTCATGTAAAAATTTGTGTATGCTTGTCCAGGGATGCCTCAATCTCAGGGTATGTTACATGACGATGTTGCTTTATCAATTCGCGCATAGTATCGATGTTTTCTGGCACAACAACCGATTTTGGACGGCCTTCTTTAAGCCAGTGAGCGAACGACGGCCACGATTGAATTCACTAAACCAGTGATAACAGTGGTTTTAGATGGTGGTTCATCATCAAAAGTCGAAGTAAGTTGATCGATGCATTGTTGTTGAGATAATCCAAGTCGAAAATCGTAGTAAATCATCGCACGAAAATTCTCACGAGTTAATTCCATTTTTTGACTGAAATGAAATTTTCAAGTCACTAAACAACACAAACAGCGTCCGTTTGTCAAAACGTTCTGAGTATAGAGTCAACAATGTCAAACTTTACGATGTATATGTCAGATGACGCCTAGTAATACCATTGTTGCTAATTCCGGATATATAAATATCAACCCTTGTATTTATAATGCTTAACAAAATGTTAAAAACAGCTAAATAACAAATTTCTTCTTAAGCACTCGCTGAAATTTCTTCAGTTAAACATCAAAACTTTACACGTTTGAAGTAGATAACATATCTACTCATCTATATCTCATAAAAAAATGATATCATATAATAAATTAAGGCATATTTAGACCGTCACAGTAGATTTCAGGATTTTTTATTTATAATTTAAAAAACTGTTAACATTATTTGCTGAAAAGTACCATTTTAAGAGGAAAAATAACTGGCGTGATATAAAGTCAATATAATACACTTAGTAAAATAGCTGAAAATACAAAAAAAATTGTAGCGTATTATAAGAGTAAAGATATTTTTTTTTAGTTATTCATATTAGCTATCGATCAGAATAGATTTCAAGATTTTTTATTTGGAATTTAAAACACTGTAAGCATTATTTGCTGAAAAATTCTATTTTGAGAAAAAACAACTGGTGTGATATAAAGTCTATATAATACACTTAGTAAAATGGCTGTAAAAAAATGTGACAGATTGAAAAAATCCCAAGAATATAAATTATATCAATACATCAGTCTGAAAGAAAACCATTGCAACATTTAGACTATTACCAATATATTTTCTGTGCAGTATATCATTGTTATGTAAAATTAAAATCAAAAGCAAAACGGTTTTAATACGTCCAATCTTAAACAGTAAATGAGTCCATTTAAATTGGTTTTTAACAGAAAGTCGATTGATTCTTCTGCTGGAACCTTTCCTGTAAAACACAAACAAATTCAAAGAGCTTTGACACTAAACACCAAATCCCTTGTTTATAATTTCTGGACGGGCATTTCGTTGATCATGTTAACATCATTATACGATGATTCAATCTGGAATTGAATTATCTCCTTCCTCTTCCTCATTCAAAAAGCTTGAATCATCTCCTGATAATGCTAAGATGGTTAGCGAAACCCGCATCGAGAAATTAAAAACACATAATTTTGTGTTTAGTGTAAAACATGGTTTAGTTTAGTAAGGAGATTGATACAGATATTTTTTCTGGTTTGTCTTTTTTGATTTCTAGTATTGATTAAAAAAATAAACATACTTGTACTACTGACATTGAGAAAATTTTTGACAGTAGCTTGAAACACTCGGAAAATTTATGCAATGGCATTTTATGAAAAATTAAATTCGAACTAAATTTTTAGTTTAGATTTTTTATTGCATATATTATAAATTATTCAGTATGTAGAAGTTCACTATATAAAGGGTGGCCAGTAGGTTTTCCTTTTTAAATAAAACCAATAATTTAGAAAAACAGCATGTTTGTTTGTTCTATTAAAAAGTTGAGACATAACAGCTATGTTTTAAAAATAATATTCCATATACAAATGTCTCCCTCGGCTGTCTCTACAGATAGACATTTTTTGCAGGAATTTGACAATTACAATTCGGCACAACTGTGGTTCAATTTCTCCAATATATTGTAATGGAGTTTGTCTTTCGAGGGCGTTAGGTCGCATGATCTTGCAGGTCAATAAATATCAACATTTGTTCCGTAAATAAATGTTCAAAACTGTTCCCTAATAAATCTAGTTTCCCTGGCCGAATAACACGTAGTGCCATCTTATTGAAAGAAGATACTTCTAAGGTGCATATTATCCAATTAGGATCATAAAAAGTTTCTTAACACATTGTGATAGCGTTCGCTATTAACATTTACCATTTCATCATCATTTTCATGAAAAAATGGCCCTATAACCCCCTTCCAGCACACTGTTACTCAAAGAGGATGTAAAGGTTATTATACAATCACTTGAGGATTTTCACTTCCCCAAATCCTACAATTTTGCTTGTTCACATAACCTGTGAGGTAGAAATGAGCTTCGTCGGAAACAATTGTATTGCAACCTTCTACATTATTTCTAACTTCATCAAAGATAAAATTAGCTAACGCACGAGCGCACATTGCCCTAGCACTGCCAGTGGTTTAAGGGTTTTAACTCTTGAGTAAGTTGCATTTTACACGCGTGTAAGGTCAGATCTTTGTTCAAAATTATTTTCTTTATATTCAACTTTCAATTTTTTCATTATATTCAACTGTTGAGATCGACAACGATATGAGGTTCTCGGATTTTCGCCAACAGATGCACATACTCTAGTGATATTTTCCTTGTATCGAGCACTATGTAGACGCGCTGGCACTTTTAAATCAACAGCCGATCCGGAACACCCTTTCTTGGGACACCCTTTACAATACAACACAATACAACACAATACAATACAACATTACAATGTGTATAATAATAGCAGTTCGTCTTTTCGATTCAATACAACTTAAACTTTAAAAACAGAAACATAACAGGTGTTAAAATATCAGGAAATGAACTGGAGAACTAACTATATAGTCTGCTCGAGTCATTAGTGAGTATATAATAAATATAACAAAAAATGTTAATAAAAGTAATAAAATTTGAAAAAATTACAAAGAAAAATATTAAATTTTATTAAGAAATTGACAAACTACAAACATATATAAGGGTTTACTAATATTTTCTACGTAATAATGCAGAATATTTATTGGGATTTTATACTGAAAATACAGTATATAGAAAAATTTTTAAGAAGGAATTTGGTGTACAAAATAACAAGTAGCATCCTTAGGCATTGTATGTACAAGTTCAGCGAAACATTATTCCCATAAACTGATATTTTTAATCAGATTTCATGAATTTCCCTAAGGTTTTAAAGTAGTGTAGTGGAAAGTTTGTCAACTAAACAGAATAAAACTTTCCTCATTATGTTAATATATTTATTGCTTCCTTTAACCATAAAGAGTATGCCAACATAGGAGAAAAACATATTTAACGAGTTTAATGGAATATATAAAAAAAAGCGATGATTTATTTTCCAGATATTTTTTAAATAGAATATATAATTTTTGGAAAAAGTTTTCTTCATAGGAATATATTTTGAATTAAATGGCATATTATAAGAGTAAAGATATTTTTTTTAGTTGTTCACATTAACTATCGATTAACTTCAATTAGCACAGAAGCTATAAACTCTTCCGACCAATCGACTAGCCAGCGACATACATAGAAAACCACCTCTCAGAAAGCATCCGGTCTAAGCCAGGCGAGTTACTATAGTGACTGATGGGCGATTTCTTTTTGATTTTGCTACCAGAGCCTTAGACACTTCAACCGGCAATTTCACTATTTGTATTACTATTATAAAAAAATCCCTCGAATAGATGGATAATTGAAATTTAAAAATTATCAAACGCTTGTTCAAAATGTTAACAATATTGAATTCATTTTATTGTAATATTTGGAATATTTGCATTATATTATAAACATTCTGAAGAATATATAACTATGCATTATCACTATTCTATTGGTGATTTTGGCATAATGTGTTTAAAAATTACATGACATTTAAATTCGAGTTATTAAGTAATCAAAAAAATTCGCGCAATTTTCGCTAGAAATTAATAATGAAAATAAAACTTTAAAATATAATAGAGAACAAAACAGGAGCAACACCCGGTATAAACTGAATATATACCCACTGTATAGAATATCTGAATACAAAAATTAAAATAATTGTTGCTTATTTACCTTAAACTTTCTGTATGCGATTATAAAAAGTATGGCAAAGGAAACGGGCTAACCAGATTTGTTTTAATCGGTAGGAAGTATTTTTCGTATGTTACTAAACTAAGCAGTATTCTTATGGTTCAGTTGAAAGTGATAAAATGCCATCAGAAATAACGAGACGATTAGACAGTGTTACTTACTACCATTATTAGTATATAACCTACTTCAAGACAAATTTCTGGACGTAGAAAAGCAAATATAACTGTTACCTATACCATGAAAAGGAAATGTCTAACCAATTAACGGATAAGGGGCAATAATTTTTGAAAAATAATGCAAACAATAGCTGATGCTACAACACCACCCAGCGAAAAATGTTGAAAATATTCCGGCAAGCAACCATATAACTGCAACGGACCAAATACATATGACGAAATTGAAAAAAAAATCATAATATGAAATGCTGAAGAGATTGGAAAGTTTTTCCCCTCTAATTACATAATATTTTATAGTCACTGAATGTAATGCTGATTTTATTCTGGAATTAAACAATTACTGAACATTTATCCTTTGCTTTATTTTTAACATTGGCATTTTTTCGCTGGAAAGCGAATGATATCTTATCACCTTCACATAAAAGTAAAAGAAAGTCAGTTACCTTTAAGGGACTTTCACATAAAATAATTTAGCAACAGTAGAAATAATAAATATTTTTCAATAATTTGAATTTAAAAAATATAACTTTGTAATAATTATTATGATGTTCAGCTTGTATCTATGTAATTAACATAGGTCCGACGGTGCATATAGATTGATTAAACGTATTTAGATATGTCGTGCATAACATGTCTTAGGCAATCCATTATCATCAATTATAATAATATTCCCCTCATATATATCAGCTCCCTAGCTATTAAAAAAATATTAAAATCCAAAATTTTAACTGCAGATATCAGGCATAAAAGCCATATTATTACTTTAAAAGAAGGTAGCGACGATGTTTATATATAATCAGTCATGTTTGGAAAATTAATTAAGTTCATGTTTAGGAATATTAGATTGAAGGCAATGAAAGGCAGAACTTAAAGTATAATGGCTTATAAACCTATTACTTGGATAGGCACGCAAATTTCTCATCAAAAATATATACAAAATGTTTTGCTTCAAAAACTGTTGATATTACATTAATTTTTTTCTTCTTTTTTCCCTTTATTTGGGTTTTTCGCCAATTAAATTTTCAAAAAAAAGGGAAAAAAATAACACGTCACAATTATTCCGACATTACTAGATGACATGATTTGCTAAACTAACTTATTATATATATATATATATATATATATATATATATATATATATATATATATACTGTTCCAACACCATCTTGAGGCACAATATCAATTTCAATAACTGCAAACAAATAGCAGACATAAAATATTGCATCTAAAAGATCGTGTCAGAAGCGATTGAAATTGAGAAATCAGGAAATCTCAACTTAAAGGATAACGCAATAAACTTACCTACTGTTTGGAAAACCCTGTTCCCTAAAATACCCTAACGGGGGCAGAGCGAACACAACCAATAGAACCACGATCCGCTACAACCTTCTTTCGCGTACAAAAGACACACAAACCTACCTGACACCATTCTCGCTCGAGCCTGCAACTTGAATATTTAAAAATGACGAGTGCGATCTCGTCGAAACGTCCTGAAAACTTTAGCACTTCCCAGTACTTAAAATAAACTGTTCACAAAACAAACACACTAACACATGTACACCCAGAAACAATCCTTATATTTTTTTAGGAGATTTTGGTTCGTTTATTTTACTGAATTCTAACATTCAATCCAGTCTAGTTCGAATGAACCCGAACAAAGTTTTGAAATTTCAAAAAATATCTCTAGAGGTTCGAACAAAACTAGAGAGTACTCACTACTCATGTTAAAAAAAATTATCTTTTCAGTCATAAATTTAACTTATTGTAGGATTAATAGTTTTGTCGGATATCGAAATACAGCGTGCCTTGTTTTACGTACTGCATTTCAACAGACAGAAGCGTAAAATCCGACAAGGATTCCCTTCAGTTTAACCACTTCGATGCTTGGTAGGGCGGGATGCCTTCTGAGAAGTATTCTACATTGAGTACTCCCCAATCGGTAGGCTTCCGGAGAATATTTGATAAATATGAGCCTTGTAACCTCAGTTGATGGATAGGGGTCGCTGTTAAACGAACTGTGAGTTTGCGCGCAAATCTGTCAATCTAGGTCTCAATAGTCTGGTAAATCATTACGTTTAACATGGGGGCAACGCTTGCAAATTGTCAAAATTTATTATCAAAATCATTGTTCTGTGCGCCAAACTTATAAAGCACTTCATGAATTTCAACTTCGTGATGTATTCGTCGAATTATCGGCAAATTCTGAAGGCATTTCATGCTACCCGAAATTAATAAAAATACACAAGATACAAAACTGTGCGTTTCGAAGAAATTATCGCCGCTGCTGCAGGCAGTGTTGATGAAGATCCAAATTTATCAATTCGTTGCCTTTCGCAGGAAGTTAAGCTTCGCTATTCAACTACGTGGATTATTTAATTCCGAATTTGAATAATATTGATCTCGAGGAGATGTGGTTCCAACAGAACGGCTCCACATGTCATACAGCCAATGTAAAAATCGATGTATTGATGGAATAATTAGGTGAGAAAATTATTTCGAGAAACGGGCCTGTTAATTAGCCACCAAGGTCATGTGATTTAACGCCTTTCAATTATATTAATCTTATGTTATGATAAAGGGGTTATGATAAATCTTTGATCTATGCCGATAAACCAGCAACTATTGACGCCTTGGAAGCCAACATAACTCCAACAATTGCAAACATAAGACCCCAATTACTTGTGCCAATTAATTATCAGAATAACATAGTGAAGAGAAACTTGAAAATTAAAGTTGGAAATTCCCCTTGAAGGTTGGCAAAAGCAGCTACAGTATCGTGAGAAATTTCTTACAGTTGCTCATTCTCTCATTTAAACTGTCCACTGAAAGGATATAACTCAACATTTTATGACTCCAAACTTAGGGCAACGGTTGCAGAGGTCATAAGATAGAAATAACGAACTGTACAAAATGTTTTAATAGTTCCTAATGGAAATTAATTACTTTTTGATACACTACATTCAAAAAGATCGAAGTTTTTGAAATTCGATATTCAGTCATGAATGTAGATAAAAGAAAGTAAAAATTAAAAAATATTTTCCTATAAAATACTCTGAAATCGGTATAACTAATAACGGAACCGAAATCCAACTAAACACCTATTTCACAAACTTCCTTTTGGCCAATGACAATCGAAAGGAAGGAAATTATACGTATTTTTTGTCAATATAACAAATAAACATTCGCAATATTAAATATTATTTTACAATTTCCTAAAATAACAACTCCAGAGCAAACTAGTTAGTACAAATTATTACAAAGCCTTCAATAAACATTGCAAATTAAATACAAATAGTACATTTACACATTTTACATATAGAATCGATTAGCAACATTCGCATATTCATACTGACTGATAGCAACCAATTTGGTAGATTACCGGAATTAAGATACTTATATTTGCATAACAATATGGAAAAATATGGAGAGTAATGGATATGAAGTAATAAGTATTTTAAACTTGCTACTTTAAAAGTTTAGGTTAACATCTCCACCAAAGAAGCTTACTGAGTCAATAATGACCAACGTAGAAAAAGCCTCACAAAGTATCGGACCTTTCCCAGCATAGCAACTGCCATAAGTAGGATCACTATTTAGCGACTGGGTGTACATTTTAATGCAAGTGCCATGGATATCAGACATTGATAAACATCGTTTAACACCCCCTCGAGAAGCTTAGTAACTGAAGAATAACCAACATAGAAAACATTTCACAAAACATCTGCCTTACTCAGCTCAGTTACTGGCTTAACTAAAAAGCCATTCATTACCCTAAATAATTTGAATTAATATTTTCTTATTTTATATGTATTTTTCAACAAAATAGTATTCTTTTCAAAATATGTATTGCACTGAAATAATAGAATATAATTTTCGTATTATTCATTCAAGAATGAAATGAATATATACGATATGATACATATAATATATAAGATTACACTAAAAAACAGTTTTTGAAAAAGTGTACGAAAAAATATTGATAAATAGTTGGCCTAACCAACTGAAAAAACTACATGTTCTCCAACTACATATCTGCGTATCAAAAATCTGCACGTTTTACGTATCGATAGTTTTTTAAGTTGGAATGAATGAGTGTCTTTGACATCTTATAGAAGTTTCATATGGATTCGCTTGTTAACTAAGTTAAACAGTATAGAGTCTTTTATAATTATTCAAAAGTGTTGTCGCCAATTTCTTAAAATGGATAAAAATATCGAGCAAAGAATTTGTATTAAATTTTGTCTGAAAACCGAAATGTCTTGTGCTGAACCATTAAAAGTGTTACGGCATTTAATCTATAACACCTTCTATGGCTACCAATGAAGAAAACGTTACTAAAATCAAGGATATTTTACTAAGTAATCACTAATTAAGTAGTGAGACAAAACGTCCAGATTTGTGGCATAACAATTCATAGTTTTTACATTACGATAACGGTCCATCGCACACCGCAATAATTATTCGTAAACAAAGAAATAGCGCTCCACAAGCACTTAAAAATCAAACAAATTCCATTATACAAGCACTATATTCACTAGCTAGGGCATCCTGTGACTTTTTCCCTTCAAGAACCCACTTCGTGGACATTGTCTATAGGCGCAATTCAAGAGTGTTCGCTGACCGTTTTGAAGACAATACCAGAAGTAGAGTATAAAAACTACATTTTTTTACACATTTCGCGGATTAAATGAGCATCATCTCGACTAGGAGTTTTTCGTTTCCGGCCTGGGAACTATGGTTTTTGCCCCGTTTTTTTTTAATACTTTTGAACCAACGTAAAGTTTTCAAAGTATGACAAATAAATTTATCAATGGCTGCTCGTGAAGGAAGGCGCCGCCCCTCCAGCATTTATCACAGTAAACAATTTTTCAGAGCAAAACACCATATTTTATTTCCGTTCAGTTTATTTCATTTAACTGATTTTCCTGGTTCACGTCATGTATAGAGTTTCAGTAGCACGAAAAGTAAAAAGGAGGAAGAGGGAAGCAAACAAATCTTCAGCAGCACTATTCTCTTCTGCACCCTCCCACTTTAAAAACCCACGAACCGCCACTGACATATATTAATTAGCATTAAACTGTGTTATAATTTTCGATGTATTTTATGTCGTCTATTTTTATGGTTCAACACTTGGCGGAAATAACTCACAATATAGTAAATTTTTAATGTTTAATAATGTAACATTTTTTGTTTTCGCTTCTTTCATCATTTTCTTACTCAGTTTATCCGATCTAATCCTTAGAACGCGATCAAAGTATTAGAAACGGTTGATTAATTACCTGATATTTCCTTTCTTAATATATGTATTTTCGTTTTTCCTACAGTCTTCTTAAATATTTTATGTTTGTAATCGCCATTTTTTGTATATATGTATTATAATATGAAAGAAGAGGACAGTAATGACCACCCAGTAGTCGTATTGCTCTGAGCATTGTCTCTGGGTTTGTGCATTTTTAAATACCGTTTAATTCAGTATATATGATAGTATATCATCAAAATGTCTGCTAAGTCCGTCAAATGTCGATAATCATCTTTTACACCGTCTGTTTCTATTTTAGATATTTAGTAGCACTTGAAATTACTTTTGATTACGTTTTTTTGACAGCCCCTAATATAGTAACCTTTGACACACAAAAGGAAAAAGGATTATCTGTTATTAATTGACATTACTGCACAAAAATGCAAGAATGTATCTTGTTTCGATCAAAATTAATCATTCATAACCTATGATGGTCTTAGCATTTATTTAAAAGTACTACTATATAATATTATAAATTGCCTCGGCAAAAAGTCAACATGAAATTCATACTTATATGACCGATGCATAAAGTACTTCTATCATTTTATATCAAGTAATTAATTAAAAACAAATCATATGATTTTTACTTCACAGTTCGGAAGAGAGTTCTATGAATGTGCACCAGTTGCCGCGAGGAAAATATAGTCAAACTAAATGTAGATTTAGTTTATGACATGGTACTCAGTGATCGAAAGTATACTATCAAATGTATGAGGTGTGTAAATAAAGTAATGAGATTAGAAGCGTAGAGTTTTATCCGACTAGATTGCTAGCTTCCCCTTAGGAGGAGAGGCATTCCAACATCTGATGCGACTTCAGTGCGAGTTTTATCCTCTTTGTGCCACTATCTTTATCTACTATAAATATTTAGTAGCGTTTCAAATTACTTGTTATGTTAGGTTTTTCTAATATAATTACGTGGAAATAATGATTCCTTCCCATTATCATTCATTTCTAAACAATGAAACAAAATTTTAGCAAATTCTATGTTGACAACACGATCAAGTAAATTTTTAGTATTATTAATAATAAGGTAACATTTAAAGATCAAAGGTGCAAGAAATTCTAAAATTTGGCGGCTACACCTTAAGTATGACACGATTGAAACTAAAAATAAATCAAAATTACTTATATCAAACAAGAACTCAGCTTTAGTCATTTTCTTCGATCGGCATAGAATATTTTGTCATCAATAATGTATTTATTATGTTTCTAACGAATAATATTATTAAAAAAAAACAATAATACAATCACTGTCATATTGTCAAAACATATATTCGTTGGGCAAAAAAAATATTCACTACTAGTTATATAATATAAAAGAAAGCATAAATATTTGTTTGAAGCAAAGAAAATAAATAGAAAGCGTTGCATACAAGTGCAACTCCCCAAGCTCTGTTGAAATATTTACAATATCACTGCCAAATTACTTTTACTGACAAGACTTTATGAGACTGTTGACCAAATAATTGCACGATATTTTCTTCTCGGTATCATAAAGAATATTAATTAGGAAGCGAGTTAAAAATACTTCAAAATAAGGCTGTAGTTATTTTTTGATATAAAATGGGACACGTACATATATTCGATCAACACCAAGTTCATTTTCCTTTTATATGCTTATGGCTGGTTAATAAGGCATTAATATGTCAACATTTAAACTATTAATATTCTAATTATATAAATATATCAGACGGTAACAATATTTTGCACATTGCCAACATTATAATATTCTATAATATTCTAAAGTTTTCACTAAAGTGCACTTCAAAAGCCTAGTAAAAGCCAAAGCTCGTTTAAAAACACCGGCGACGATAGATTAAATAATATATTTCCTTGAACGAGAACTTATGTCGCATTTTGATCAAGAAAATATCTAAAATCTAAAAACCGTCATTTTATTTCTCTAAAACAAAGGACCATTTTTACAGAATAACTAAAATTACCAACGAGTGGCAGATCTAATAAGAAATAAATTATAGTTTAAAAAAACTAAAAAACACGCTTTAATGGTAAACAGAACTACAAAGTAAAAAAAAAATAGTATAAGAATAAAGTGACGAACGAGAAAATTAATGTATAATTGTGAAAAAAGCGTGGGGTGCTCGATTTCAGTTGTTATAATTATTCCATCAGTACCGTTTCTATAAGTAGAGTCAGTATGAAAATATGGTACAAAGCACCCCACGCTTTTTTACAATAACACATTAATTGTATCGTTCATCACTTTATTCTTATACTACAAATGATGTTTTATTTTTTAGTTCGGTTTACCATTAAGCGTGTTTTTTAGTCTTTTTATTATATAAAATTTATTTTTCATTTTTTCGTTCGATCTACTATAAAAGTGTGTTTTTTAGTTTTTTATACTATTATTTATTTTTCGTCACTACCTACTCGTGGGTAATTTGCGCGCCTACTGCCTTCCTTGAGCGTTGTAACCGTATCTCAGGCTCCCTCTCTGAAAGCAAATCCTTGATCCTGACGATTCTGTTCAGGATAACCAAACTTATTAAGTTATTGTATTTTCATCGGGCCTTGATAAGTGTGCAAAGTTTCAATTTAATCTGACGTTTTGCACTGGGTGAAAAGAACGTACAAAGATTCCGTTACATAGATAGATGCAGGTGAAGCTAATAAAAGCGTGTTAAAAATAGTTATATTCTAGAATAATAACTGTATCATTTCAAAAATAAATACATCAAAGCAAATTTATAAAAAAAAACAACACAAATTTTAGTTAAAAAAATTAATTGTTAAATTCCAATGATTGTTCCTAAAATACTAACCTTTGACAGACAAAGAGAAGAAGCCTGTTATTTATTGACATTACTGCATATAAAATTTCAAGTATATGTCTTAAAGATTCATGATCAATCATTCTTCAAGATCAAGATGTATCAATCATATCCTCTGATGCAGTATGCATTTATTCAACAATGTTATCGTGTAATATTATAACTTATCTCGGCAAAAAGCGTTTACCGCCACCGCTTTAAATCAAGTAATTAATTAAAAGGTAGTAAAGAAGTTTTACTTCACAGGTCTGAAGAAACTTCTATGAACGTGTACCAAGTGCCGCGAGGAAAATAGAATCAAAGTAAATGTAGATTTAGTTTATGACATGGCACTCAATGATCAATAAAATACTGGCAACTGTACGAGGTCAACAGGCATCTGGAAACAGAATTTTGTCGGGGGCCCAATTTTTCAGGTGGTTGATGGAATTCTCAAAAGGCCGAGACTAGATTGAAAATGAACCTCGGACCGGAAGACCTTCAACTGCAAGAAGTGATGAAAATTAACAGATTCCGGGATATGGTTCGTTCTGATCATCAGCTGACGGTTAGAATGACCGATGAAGAGTTTACTTTGACTCGCACCACCGTTCAACAGATTTTGACTAACGAATTGGGGATGAAGGAAATCTGCGCGAAAATGGTTCTGAAAACCCCTTCGCAGGATCAAAAGGACAACAGGAGAGAAACCGTTAGGTTGGCGATCAGAATGGTCGGTAAAGAGTTAATTTTGACTCACACCACCATTTATCAGATTTTGATCAGTCAATTGAATATGAAGAAAATCTGTGCGAAAATGGTTCCGAAAGACCTTTCACAGTATCAAAAGGACAACAGAAGGGAAGGGTCTTGACTTTTTGGGGAAGATTGAAAATTACCTTCATTTTTTGGAGCGTGTCATTGCTGGCGACGAGTCTTGGATTTTTGAATACGACTTCACCATGGCCAAAAAGATAAGAGTGAGTCAGGTGGCCATCTAAAAGGACTTTGTACCTCAAGGCCAAACGGTAAACCAGCAATTTACAGAGAACTTCTTGAATGACTTCGAAAACTGCTCATTCGTATAAAATCGAACATCAAGAAGACCTGGGTGCTGCATCACGACAATGCGTCTTGCATTACAGCGATTCCAATTAACGAGTGTTTGGCAATGGCTCACTGTGGCTCCTTTGTTCACCAGACTTGAATCACTTGCCTTTCCCCAAGACTGAAAACTCACTTCATGGAACACCATTTTAGGACAATGGATAACCTTGAAAAGTCCGTAACCGACCAGCTGAAGGCGATTTCAGTATCTGACCCCCAGCAATTCTAAGAAAAGTGGATAAACAGCTTCCAACGCTGTGTGGTTCCCAAGGCAACCACTTTGGAGAAAATGTAGAATTCTAATTTTAACTGAATAAATAAATTATAAAAAAATCAGTTTCATTCCTTTATTTACACACTTCGTATATTTAATGGTAGAAGATTCAGTTCGTGTATAGTGTGATGCCAAAAGTGTTCTTTTGCTATGAATGAAATCACACGTGTACTTCCATCGGTCAATCGGTCCTTCCACCAAAACAACTTTAAACATTCTTAGAAAATAGAACAGCAATTGTATCAGAGATATTTTTTCACATTCATTGCTTTCTCTTGATATTACGTTTAACGTCTTCAACTTCTTCCACAAATGTCGAATACTACTAAATTAACTAAGCAACATTAAGCTCATAAAATGACATCTGGCTTAAAGCATTGTGGACAAGCTATGTAAATAAATGCATTATATATTAATTTGAATATTAATCTATAATTATATTATTTTTTCTTTCATTAAATTCCCATTATTATAAGAAAACATTCTGCAATGTGTTTGGATCACTGCGTTAATGTAATATCGTTAACTTAATTCAGGCGAATCATAATTTAAGTTGGTATGCGGAAACGCCCATTCTACGGAACACTTTCTCTATGGAAAACAACCGGGCATGCTCCGATTTTCATTAGTTATCGTGTCAGAAACTGCTTCAAACATACAATGGAGCTATTGTTACAGTTCTCTTTATTGGGTTCAACGCGTTATAGCCTTTGAGTGTCTTTTTAACATTGAACTGTTAACTACCATAATTTCTCTAGCCTTATAGAAAGCACCACGTTATTACAATTTTTGACAGCCGTCACATTTTGACTTCAGTCGTTGTTTGTAAAGGCTGAAGCATTTCTTGTGATATAAATAAATAATGAGTTTTAAATATACAAAACCTAAAACCAATTAAAAATTGTCATTTTACACTTATATTATCTATTTATTTATAAATGAAATAATATAAATGTGCAGTGTGATCAGTTGTGCAAAGGAAATATTCAATAAGAAGCATTGTAGTAGAGCATTAAGCTTCGAATTCATTCAGACCATCAACGAACCTGAGGTAGGCAATGTCATGTGTATTAAGGTGCGGAAATAGTAATTTATGCTACTAGTTCGAACATTTAACTTAAATCCTGTATTCTTAAAGCAAAAAGTAAACTTTGTTTTTTCATCAAACGTGGACTCTTTATGATGATTAATTTTACAATTTCTTCATATGCCGGTATACCGCAAAAACAAATATTACTATCATATTTGCAATATTATTGTTTCTTATGAGGCTCAAACTAAAGACACATCAATAAATCTTACCTTCACATCCTAGTCGTGTGCCCTGGGCTCTACAGTACATACATTAGAATGTGCGTAAATCAGCTAAAAGGGGAGGGTAAGGGCGAATGTCCGGTGCCTAAAAACTGGAATCCAACATCGGCTAACGTACGGTAACCCCTACAGAAAACCTTCAGTAGCACAAAACATATAACTAGGGGAGAGGGGGTCATGTGAAAATTTGAATGGTATGTAGCATCATCACAGCAAGGTCTTCACGGCGGAACAAGAATGTTTATTAGTCGACTACTGCGTAACATCTGCTAAATTATATAATTGATTTAAGAAATTTGGCATGTCAATTTGCTTTTAAAAATAATATAGAGTATCCCTCATCATGGGATAGTAATAGTAGTGATTTGTGTAGAGATATCATGAAAAGACATCCGCAGATATATATTAGATTAGAGAGAGAGAAAAAGGAATAAATTGTATGACAAAAGTTTAAGAAAACAAATAATATAATAATATATGTTCGTTACAAGTGTGTAATAATAGTATTAATATATAATAAATAATAAATTATTTATTAAAAGTGTTTGTTTTTGTTTCTAATACTTTTGGTTCAATTGACCCCAGCTAGTCAACCGATCCCAGCGCAGGGGTAATTGAACCACTTGACGCGATAAATCATTATATGTTTTCAAAATTACCTACCCCTCTCCCCTACAATAAGAAACTGAGATGTGTTGGGTTGATGCAAAAGTTCGTCCCGTACTTTACACGTATAAAATGTTGATGTTGTTTGGCAGAAGGAATTTCAGACAGTACTAGAAAGACTAGTACTAAAAAACTAGATTATTTGGTTGTGTTTTTTATATATTGTTAGGTAGCAAAAATTGCAGCAAATAAGGATCATTTCCGACATTTTATATCGCAAATAAAAATATGTACTGTATGTGATGACGATTCCACGTATAGTAAGTGGTTTAGAAAATTTCATGAAAACAATTTTAATTTTAGTGATGCACCACATTCTGGACACTGGACAAATTTTTGGAAGTAACAAGTCAATACGGTTAACAAGTCCGATGTATGGGAGTCACATAAGTTTTAATAAAAGTATGTAACTGGTATGGCTGGGTACGTAGGTGAGAGCTTTAGATCGTGCACAGAAACAACGTTGAAATAAAATTAGATGTAAATATTAACTAATGAACTAATTATAATTCTGTATATATAAAAAAAATAAGAAAAGGGAAAAAGAGATGCTTAGCAATAACTACGCGAAAATCAAAAGTTAGGCGCCAGTGGAGGCCTATGCCAACCACAATAAGGAAATTCTTATTGTCTAAGTACTTATCTCGGTACTACAACCTTCAGGTATCAGATGTTCGGTTCGGTTAATACGGCAATGGTAATGATGTTATGATGAAAAGATGTATGGTACAATGGTACAGCAAGTTGCGTTCGATCATCATAACTGGTGACGTGACTGGTAACGTAACTAGTGACGTAACTGGTAATGTACGGAATCATTACGGTATGCTTAATGGTGTATCGTGGTTGCGATGGAGGTTGTAGTAGACCCTAAATATAATGACAGAAGAAATTACAAAAGTACCTTGAGACTCAGAAAACTCACCGTGGTTGTCGATACTAAGGGCTAGGAGAACACGCCACGCTACAGATCGGAGGCAGACAAATTCGCAAATACCGGGTTAATTCACAGAAGCAGCGCTGGACGTACCAAGCGGGACGGTAATACAAGTGACTTTAGAAGGGATAGGGATGACGAAATCTGCGTGTTTCTGGAGACAGATAAGAGAGGTCGCCGTCCATACGGATGTAAGCCGAAAATCTGTGACGTCCGCCGGAGATCGCGGTACATATGTAACGAAGGGAAAACCCAAACATTAAGTAGTATAAGTAGCATAAGTAGGTTATAATAAAAATTTAGTAAAATGTTTTCATTAATTTTCCTTAAAAAAAGAATTTCCATCAATCCAATATGATCAAATATAATTCGATAGAAGATATAAGAATAATGCAAAATACGAAAATTCTTTAAAAACTAATAGAAGCTGAAAAAGTATTAAACTTTACACAAAATATACTTAAAAAAACAGAATTATAAATTTCTATCACATATATCACATATCCAGAAAATGTTTACTTAATTATATATTAGGTTCGTATTTTAATAATATTGAAATTCATTTATTCAAAATGCTTCAATTTATTACTACCCTTAATATTTACGTTCAACGTAGGCAAATGTTTATTCAACGAATTCGAGGGCATTTTAAACAAAAATTCGGTTTATCGTTAAATGAGCTCATTTTGTTATGGTAATATGTATTTTTAATTTTGAACTATACTCGTTTCCCATACATAGTTTATTAAGCAACCAAAATAATTGTTGTAAATATTGTTTAAAGATTAATAATGAAATAAAATCCAGAAGTTAATTAATTATCCAATTTATATAATTAATGTGTACACGAAGAAATGCATAAGAAAATAATATAATTAAAGTCAGAAAAAATATAATATTTAACGTTTTGGTAAGTATTACAATTGTTTATCACTGGACGTTTCATATCTTATATTGTTTATCAAATGAGTACGATCATCTTTAGGGATTTCTAATTATCTGAAATTCAAAAGTAGTCGCACGCATGCGAACGATGAAACACCTATTTAAGACGCATTGTAGATAGAAAATAAATTAAATCTTCAGATCTTGGTAGATTACAATTTATTTTTCTTCCCTATCAACTAGGAGATATTCTTCTATTTATCTTGCCTATTCACAACACTATTTCACAAACAAATCACAATTTAAATATCATAAACTAAAAATCAATAGTGTTCAATAGTATCAATCAGTAGTAGTAAGAGCATATTCAATGTTTCATTCCCATCGTGTTACATCTCAAGAAAAATACTGCTGAAACCAAAGAAATAATTTGTGCTGCCGATAAAAAGAATGCTGTATGTCATGTTATATGTAAAAGGTAGCATTAAACTTTTCGCTAAGGATATTTTATTTTTGAAGATGAACAGCGTGCTAAATGCACTCATAAGATTTAAATGCACGAACTGTAAACATTGCTGAACAGGAAAAAAATGGCAAACTTGCAGCTTGCAGGGCAAATATTTCGGTGGGTTTACGTATAATGGGTGGCACTCACGTTGCTTTCCAGTTATTCGCAAAAAGATTTTTTCTACATAAAATCCATCATAGGCATTGAAAAGTAAATTCTTTATTATAACCAACATCAACGCCAAGGCCCAATACTCTCGTCAAAACATAAATGATACAATTCAGATCGGCATTCGGATCTACATACAGCAGATCGCGATCAACAGCAATTGAAATATTTTATAATATACTAGAGCAAAAATAGTTATTTATTGGCTGAGGAAAAGTGATCTTGCTTCATGAAAGCAACCGATAACATTCTACGATTCAGAACCATATCTATGCGTAGAGCTGAGAACTTCTCCTGCCCATGGCGTATAATATATAGCTGCGTATGCATCAGATATATACTATGATACCTAGATATATACTATGCCATCTCCATAGAATTATTGAGTAATTCTCCACAGACTCTCGGATGCAATGGAACCTCTTCTGATTCCACAACCGGCTGGGTTTACACCGGTTAATTGCTTTATTTCGCAGGAACTAAAATTAGACAACACATCGAGTATGAATTCACGGAAAGATGTATCACCAGAGCCGTCATCATAGACCTATCGGCGGCCTACGATACAGTCAACCATCGGGTACTATTACGGAATGTGTATGCACTGGGCAAGGACTACGGTCTGACACAGATGATTGGAAACATCCTGTGGGCTGGCCACGCTGCTTTTCAATAGTTACACCATTGATCAGCCACTCCCAGAAAGCACTCAAAATATCATATATGAAGATGACTGTGTCATCACTGCCCTAGCAGATAATTTTGAGACCATCGAACAGAAATTATCAGAAGCTCTTGATCAACTTGCTGCCTACTATAAGCAGAATCAATTCAAACCTAACTCCTTGAAGACTTAAACCTGCACCATCCTGATAAACAGGCAACAGACGAGGACATTACGGATAGCTTAGGAAGGAATACCCCTGGAGCAACTCAACCCCAAAATACCTGGATATCACCCTAGATAAAGATCTTAGCTACATGAAATAGTGCATAAACATCAAACACAAAGTGGCTACTGGAAACAACATCTTACGCCGATTAGCAGGCATTACGTGGCGTGCACAATCCAGGACAGTAAGAACTACAGCTTTGGCTTTGTGTTCCACGCCAAACAAGTGAATATACCACTCAACGAATCCTGTCGCATTATTCCGAGCTATCTGAGACCAACACCTAATAATAAACTATACTCCCTTACTAAACTACAATGTAGTTTACAGGCAGGAATACACCACAACAAACTAGATTAAAAATGTGGCAAGATAGAAACGCCTATGTTTCATACTGGTTTATACCAAGGAAGAAATTTCCCTTCGGCATACAGAGGAATGGGTTATATGGAAATCAGTGAATAGACTACGCTCTAAATCTTGGTCTAAATCTGGTCTAAATCTTGTTAGTACTCATGTTCTGTGTTGCCTTATTTGTTATATCTTTACAAATTTTAACTACGACACTTGACATGTCTCACTTAACAAACTAGCTTTAATTAGTCTGTCGGCCCTATTAATCGTCATTAAGTGAACAACGACTTATGCGAAATCACCACATTATTTTCCATATAAGCCAGCTTAATAAAAAATTATCCAAATATATTTATATCGCTTTTATTAACTATGAAAATGCATTTGACTCAATCTCAAACCAAGTCAAAATGAGTGCTTGCTTAATCAAAGGGTAGACAGTGAACTTGTGAGATCTGTGTACGATGAAGCTACCTCGTCAGTTAAAACGAATAATCTTGAAGTAAAAATTAAACTTCGCGTAGCGCAAAGAGGAATAGAAAGATGTACGCTTGGCATTACAAAGCGAGGAGAGAACGCTCAAAACAAGTCAAAATGGGGCATTGCTTAATCAAAGGGTAGACAGTGAACCTACTGAGATCTGTGTACGATGAAGCTACCTCGTCAGTTAAAACGAATAATCTTGAAGTAAAAATTAAACTTCGCGTAGCGCAGAGTGGAAAGGAAAGGTGTACGCTTGGCATTACAAAGCGGGGAAGAAAGCCTTGCACATGGATCAGAGAACAAACGAAATTATGTGACATCATTGGAAGAGAAAAGGAATTGAAATAGAGATGGGCAGGCCATATAGCTAGGTGATGTGACGACAGATGTATCATAAAACAAAATATCATAAAATATCAATCATATAAAATATCATAAATATCAATGTATCATAAAACAAAAAAAGGCTAATAAATAGCGCGCAAACAAGTAACTAGGTGTTTCACAAAATCCTAATAATATTCGAAGGGTGAACATCTAAACAAATGAATAACCCAAAAGAGTTGTTATTCGTTTTGATTAGCACCATCGATAACTAAGGATAAAAATTAAACACAACGCTATCGCACACCCAGTAAAATGTCATTGACTCTAATCTTTAACTTTTACTGCCATTACCACTATCGCAAATAAATATGAAATTATACGTCGATTTACGAGGGTTGATCCAAAAGTAAGTTTCCCAAAGAGCTGCAGCAGCGTTGGAAGCTGCTAGGCGAAATTCGACAACACCGCTGTGCACGGCAGATCCCCCACTCCCTTTTCCGCCCGCGAGCGCTGCGCTACGCCGCTCAGTCTTGGCTCAGCAGCCGTTCGCGATGGAGCCTCTTATTGTTGATCCCGCCAGGTGCGAAATTCGATCGGTTATTCGGTTTTTGCATGCGACAGGAATTCCACCTGTGGAAATTCATCGAAAGTTGACACAAGTTTACGGCGACAAGTGTATGTCCGTTCAAATGGTCCGACATTGGTGCAGGGAATTTAGTGACGGACGGAAGGAGGTTCACGACGAAGAGCGGAGTGGAAGACCTGCAGTTTCGGAGTCGATTGTCGAGAAGATCGAACGCGAAATGCTTCAAAACCGGAGAATCACCATCCGTGAACTCGTTGATAGGATTCCTGGGAGTTCTTACGGTACAGTGGAAAGAATTTTGACTGAAAAGTTGGGGTATCACAAGTGTTGCGCTCGATGGGTACCGCGCATGCTGACAGCAGAACACAAGGAGAAACGCCTCGATTGTGCTCGACAGTTTCTTCAAAAGTGTCAAGACGATAAGGAAGAATTTTTGGACTCCATCGTGACCGGTGACGAAACGTGGGTTTTTCATTTCACCCCCGAAACCAAAGAAAAGTCTAAACAGTGGCGTCACTCAGGGTCACCAGTCACAAAGAAGTTCAAGCAAACTCCTTCTGCTGGCAAAATCATGGCCACTGTCTTTTGGGATCGCAAGGGGATACTGCTGATCGAGTTCCTGACACCCGGGACAACAATAAACTCGGACAGGTATTGTGAGACACTCACTAAACTCAGGCGTGCTATCCAGAACCGCAGGAGAGGACGCCTGACAACAGGTGTAACGCTGCTTCACGATAACGCCCGACCTCACACTTCCCGCAAAACCCAGGAACTTTTGGAGCAGTTTGGATGGACTGTCATGCCCCACCCACCTTACAGTCCGGACCTCGCGCCCAGCGACTATCACTTGTTCCCCAAGTTAAAAGAACACCTGAGTGGCAAACGCTTCCGGAACGACGAGGAAGTGAAACAAGAGGTGCAGCGCTTTCTTAAGGGTTTGGCGGCGGAGGTGTACGACATGGGCATACAAAAGTTGGAGCACCGTCTACAAAAATGTGTTGATCGAAATGGCGATTATGTCGAAAAATAGAGGAAAGTTTCATCTTTCCGACGATGTAAATTTTAATGAAAATAAACATAGTTGTCTATTTGAAAAAATGAAGGGAAACTTACTTTTGGATCGACCCTCGTACATATAATCCTATTATTTACAAAATATTTTAAAAAATAGAAACAAACACTCTTTGATCATATCAAGAAAATATGTAGTGTTTTCTAAAACACAATGGTGCGATATAATATGTGATACATAAATATAATGTGGTTACATAAATTATGTATTCATTCACAGAGGGTACTGCGGGTCACGTAAAGATTTATCAGTTACCTTTTTCAATGGACAAACTACGATCAAACCCTAAAACAGGACAAAAATAGAATAAAAAGATCATATAAAAACCTATCTTACATAACATTTTACGTGGATCGCGTAAAAAAAGAAGAAATGAGAATAAGATAGGGATACTTGAAAATTTAAATAAAATGAAAGTAAATAACTTTCTAGAAAAACCTGCTATTTTATCCTTCTTTTTTGCCTCGCGCCAAAGTTGCTTTAAGTATATTGACTTGGTCTAATGTTGGAGAAAATAGGGGTAAGGAATGAAAATAGGACAGATCTGGATAACATAAAAAGAAGTTTACTTTTATTTTGTGAATAGTTTAACAGTAACAGAATTGTAAAAAAAATACCTCCAACATAATGTAATAGTTTGAAGGCTTGTTGAATCCAGAAAAGAATAATAATAAAAATGTTATTAATATAGGTCATTTAGTTTTAATTTATATATATATATATATATATATATATATATATATATATATATATATATATATATATATATATATATATATATACTGACTAAATATACCGCTATCCGTATCGAAAGAACAATTTGTTATTTAAGTTTACTAACCTTGACATCAGGCAGGAGTTTGAAACAACATAACTTTAAGTTAGAAATTATACGTCCTTAATAAATAAATTCATTTATTACAATTTAAAAAACAAACAAACCACTTCTGCTTTGTTCCAACACCATCTCGAAACAGAACATGAAATCAGTTTTGAAGGAGCCAAAGAAAAAGCAAATAATGAAAACTACAAAGTCCGTACAATCAGAGAAGACTTTGAAATAGAAGGAAGGGCTGACGGAATATATATATATATATATATATATATATATATATATATATATATATATATATATATATATATATATATATATATATATATATATATATATATATATATATATATATATATATATATATATATATATATATATATATATATATATATATATATATATATATATATATATATATATATATATATATATATATATATATATATATATATATATATATATATATATATAATATATATATATATATATATATATATTATATATATATATATATATATATATATATATATATATATATATATATATATATATATATATATATATTATATATATATATATATATATATATATATATATATATATATATATATATATATATATATATATATATATATAATATA
>JARFXV010001176.1:0-197500 GCA_031761425.1 Cosmopolites sordidus
TTTTGGTTATTTCCTTGATTGTACCTGGACCAGCGGATTTTAAAAGTTCAGCAGTGATTCCATCTTCACCAGAAGCTTTGTCATTTTTAAGCCGCTTGATTTGCCTAATTATTTCATCTTCATTCGGTGGTAATGAATGAATTCGGTGGGTTTGTTTGTTTAGGGTTTAGTGTTGCTAATTTGTTTAAGGGCTCAGGACAGTTTAGTATTTGTTCAAAATATTTCGCAAGTTCTTTGCAATTGTCTTGGTTATTTAGAGCTAATTGTCCGTTTTCCTTTTGGAAGCAAAGACTTTGCGGTTGATAGCCTGTTAATTTAGTTTTAAATGTTTTGTAAAAGTTTCGGGTGTTATTTTTTTGGAAATCTTTTTCTATTTCATTAAGTTGATTGTTTTCATATTTTCTTTTAGTTTGTCTAATTAGCTTCGATGTTTCTTTTCTTACTTCCAAAAAGATGTTATAGTTTATTGCTGTTTTCGCAATTTTATTGCTGTATTGCTTTACTTCGGCTTAATACTGCTCGCTCGCAAACTTCATCCCACCACGGATGTTTTCTACGTTTTTGTAAAGGGACCAACTTTAAGGCTGTTTTAATAATTTTTTGTTTCAATTCTTGCCAGTTCTGTGCTGGTTGTTTATCAAGCTCTTCTGTTAGGGCTGGTTTTATTTTCGTTGGGTCAAACTTTGGTATTAGCAGCCTCTTTTGAATAAGTTTTCGAGGTTTTAAGCTAAGTTTAATTCTAGTCAAGTAGTGATCCGTGTCTATATTTGCTCCTTTCCTGACTTGAACATTCAAAATCTCTTTATAATAGGGGTACGAAATGGCAACATGGTCAAATTGAAATTCACCCATGTACGTGTTTGGGCACCTCCAGGTCTTTTGTTTTGTTATTTTCTTCTTAAAATGGGTTGACATTATTTTTAGATTAAACTGCGAACATAGTTCAACCAATCTTCTACCATTATGGTTAGTCCATTTATGAGCGGGAAAACTGCCGACTGCTTTCCTGTACTTTTTTTCTTTTCCTAGTTGGGCGTTGAAATCACCCAATAGGATTTTTACATGGTTAGAGGGAATTTTAGAGATGATCTTTTCCATATTTTCCCAGGACTTATTTACTTTTTCAGAATTAGATTTATTTTCTTCGTTAACTGGGAGGTGTCCATTGATTAATGTATAGTTTTTGTTAGCACACTTGAGGGATAGTGTCATAAGTCGATTATTTACTGGCTCGACATTTGTTATAGAACCAAGAATGTTTCTTGAGACAGCGAAAGCAACACCGATATGTGGTGTATTTTTGAGTATTCTTTTGTCCGTTTTACTTTTAAAAAGTCTGTAGTTGCCGAATTCCAAGGTGTTATCATCTGTCAATCTGATTTCTTGCAAAGCTAAAATTTGGATTTTTGTTGATTTACTGTTCGCCCCAATTCGTGTAGTTTTCCTGGACGCAGGAGAGAATTAATATTTACCGTTCCAAAGAAAGTTTTTGTTTTCGGTTTCAGACGTTGGCCAGAAGTCTCCGACTCCCTCTGAAAGATTTTGCGTTTAAGCCCGGACGCCCCAGAATCCGAAAGTCCGGTTGTACCAGCAAAGTTGGCAGAGGATTGTCTACCTCCTGGGGTAATTTTGTGATTACTAGAACGCTTCATCTTGAACTTTGAATTAAAGGTTTGAACCATGACGGTTCCAGAGGTTAAGACTATATATATATATATATATATATATATATATATATATATATATATATATATATATATATATATATATATACATATATATATATATATATATATATATATATATATATATATATATATACATATATATATATATATATATATATATATATATATATATATATATATATATATATATATATATATATATATGCTATAAGCCATAAAGATGAGGAAATTGAGGAATTTTATGATGATGTGGCCCAGCTTTTATACAAGGAGAAATGTAGGTACAAAATCCTGATGGGTGATTTTAATGCCAGAATTGGAACAACAAGAACAGACGAAAATGCAACTGGCCCATATGGAACTGGTGAGCGAGACAATAGAGGTGACAGATTAGTTGATTTTGCTGAAGGACAAGAACTATATATTATGAATTCATTCTATAAGAAAAATATCGGCAGAAAATGGACATGGAAAAGTCCATCTGGGCTCACAAGCGAAATTGACTACATCATGACCAACGATAAAACAATATTTACCAATTGTACTGTCCTTAACAATTTTAATGTTGGAAGTGACCACCGAATGGTACGAGCAAGGGTTCGGATTGACTGTCGAAAAGAGCGCGAAAGAATGGTAAGATCAAAGAAGGGCAAGGTGGATTCTGGAAAACTGCTGGAGAGAGGAAGCGATTTTGAGATTGCTTTGCCAAACCGGTTTGCTGCGTTACAAGATCCAGAGGACGTGGAAATATCAGTTCAATATGAAGAAATCGCCAACAATGTACTTCAAACGGCTGCTTCAATAGCACCAGAGAAAAAATGTCTCAAACAAACAAAAATCTCCAGTGAGACCATTGATTTAATGAAGAAACGGCGAGCAATGAGAAATGCAGGTAGTCCTTTTGGCAGGGTCGAGTACACTGAGCTCTGCAAAACTATAAGAAAACGTATCAGAGAGGACACGCGCCGATTCAATATGCAGCTAGTACAAAAAACCCTGGAAGAAAACAAAGAAATTAACAAAGCTAAACAGAAGCTGAGAAACAAAAGAACGCAAATATATGCTTTAAAGCGTGAGGATGACACAGTGTGCAGGACGCGTACCCAAATGTTAGAGATTGTCAGAAGGTTTTATTCCCAGTTATATAAAGATCAGAGCCAGTCAGGGACAACAATACCCACGGAAGAACAATATATAATGCCAGATATCCTAGTGGAGGAAGTAACAAATGCTATAGAATTGATGAAGAACGGCAAGGCTCCAGGAAAGGAGAATGTAACTGTCGAAATGCTAAAAGCTGGTGGTCGGACGTTACATAAAACACTGGCAAAATTATACTCAAAATGCCTCAAAGAACAAAAAGTACCGGACTTATGGAAAAATGCAGAAGTGATCTTTTTACATAAAAAAGGAGCACAGGAAGATTTAAAAAACTACCGTCCAATAAGCCTCCTATCAGTGATGTACAAAGTTTTCACTAAGATAATTTCTAAAAGAATATTAAAAAAACTGAATGACGCACAACCAAGAGAACAAGCAGGATTCAGAAGTGGATTCAGTACAATGGATCACATCCAGGTTGTACAGCAGGTCATAGAAAGGCACAACGAATACACCATGCCACTGTGCTTGGCTTTTATCGACTACGAAAAAGCATTTGATTCCATCTCAAATCATGCGATAATGGATGCACTGCTTAGCCAAGGTGTAGAGAGAGCCTATGTAAACCTATTAGAATCGATATATGATGGAGCTACAGCCACAATTCACCTTGATGATCTTGAAGTGGGAATTAATATAGAACGAGGTGTACGGCAGGGTGACGCAATATCGCCTATTCTTTTCTCGGCTGGCCTTGAAGAAGTATTTCGTAAACTGGATTGAGATCAGGATGGTGTAAAGATCAATGGTGCAAACTTAAACCATCTTAGATTTGCAGATGATATTATTCTCATTTCACAAGACCCAGAGGAGCTGCAAAGACGCATACAAGAACTGCAAAGGGCTGGCGAACCATTTGGCTTGAAAATAAACCTGAAAAAGAGTCAGGTTATGTTCAATAACTTCGCTCAGGACAGAAGAATTTCAGTTCTAGGAAGGGATTTAGAGATTGTGGACAGCTTTATATATCTTGGGCAGAGGATTTCCATGGAGGGGAATACCGCCCGGGAGGTGGAACGGCGTGTTAAATGTGGCTGGCAGGCATTTGGTAGGTTCAACATAGTGTTTAAGAGCAGACTCCCACTTTGCCTGAAAAGAAAAGTATTCGATCAGTGCGTTCTACCCGTTATGACATACGGAAGTGAAACCTGGACACTCACATCGCAATCAATTCAAAAACTTCGGGTGGCACAGAGGGGAATGGAAAGATGTATGCTTGGCATTACAAGACGAGACAGAAAGTCCTGCGCATGGATCAGGGAACAAACAAAAGTATGTGACATCATTGGAAGAGTAAAACAGTTGAAATGGAGATGGGCAGGCCATATAGCGAGGCGATGGGACGATAGATGGACCAGGGCAATCCTGGAGTGGATACCGCTTGATCGCAAACGTCCGCGAAGAAGACCGAAAGCACGATGGATTGATGACATCGTTAAGTATATTGGATCCGAGTGGCAGAGGAAAGCCCAGGACCGTGAAGGTTGGAAGCATGCTGAAGAGGCCTTCATCCTGCAGTGGATCGATGCGGGCTGATGATGATGATGATGATGATATATATATATATATATATATATATATATATATATATATATATATATATATATATATATGTATATGTTTTTTTAGGATTTTCGGTCAATTGTATTAATAAAATTATATTTTTGTACTGTTTTATTAACGTAACCTCAGAACAATTTCTATATCTTGTTGAATAATTTTTTTTTACATAAAATATGATATTTAAACATTTTATAGATAAAATAAATATATAAAATGTTTAAATGTCATATCTTACGTAAAAAAAATTAAAAGATTAATTATTCAATAAGATATAGCTGATTTGTTATTGTTCTGATGTTACGTTAATAAAACAGTAAAAAACATATAATTTTATTAATACAATTGACCGAGATGCCGACCGAATACAACTGATCCCAAAAAAACAAAACTAAAAAAAAAGAGAGATGCATTCTCTCTCCTATATTATTCAACCTCTATAGAGAATGGATAATCCGAAAAGCAACTTACGACTTGGACAGGGGTGTATGTGTCGGAGAAAAGATAATATCGAATCTCGGATATGTGGATGATACAACATTGTTTGGAAACTGAGAGGAGGAAATCGTAGACCTGAAGAGGGTGGACGTAATTAGCAAAGAGGTGGCTTTAACAAAAAACTTAGCAAACACCAAGAAAATGAGTACCAATAGGTCACTGGAGGGGGAAATCGGGACAATCTCCGTAGCCGGGATTGAAGTGGTAAGGACTTTATATACCTTTATTATACCCTGATTTATATCAAACACAGGTAGCTGCGAGCCTAAAATAAGAAGAAGAATCGCTGTAGGAAAAATCAAATTGATACGCATATGGAAAGACCACGGAGAAACGGGACCAAGCAAAAACACCAAAATGAGGCTGCCAAGAACACTCATATTCCTCATCGTTACATAAGCCGACGAGTTTTGGACTCTAAAAACAGCTGATACAAGGCGTATTGATACCCTCGAACTGTCCACATGGAGGGCTGTACTCAGGATCCCGTGGACCGGCAATCGCACTTATGAATCTATTCTGGCCGAATTCAACTGAATTACTGAATCACTGAAAGACTCAGTAAAATAATTCAAAAATCCATACCGAATCCATCCATGATGATTCCTTTGAACAGCTGATTGTGCAGGGAAAGGTAGAGGGAAAAAGGCCTCGAGACAGAACACCCACACGTTACGTTGAACAAATCTCAAGACTAACAAATGTCTCCGTATATCATTGCATACGAAGGCCGATGGCCAAGAAGAATGACGAGAAAAGGTTCAGTATGTACGATCATATACATATTGCCCTGTCACGATGCTGGAAATCGAGCACGATTTTTTATTAACGATTAAGAAGAAGAATGAATATATATATATATATATATATATATATATATATATATATATATATATATATATATATATATATATATATTACATCTAATATTTTCACGGATGGTAGATAATGTTTTCAAATCATTCCGGGTGTCGATCCGTTGATTCTGCGAAGAGTCACGACGTTTCGCCAAAATCTCATTTCGTATATGTATACATACATATACAGCCTGTTTTCAAAGTTGAGTCATTTATTTTAACAGGTTGTAGGACTCGTTAAAATAAGTAATTTTACATAAAATCATTTATTTAACATTTGCAAAATAAAGAAGTATATATTTCGTAGAAGTCACTACATTATGACATTCGATATAATAAAAGAAGACCTAGCAATACTTTCAATTTTGGACACTTGCATATAGGCAAAAAAAGAAAGAAGAAAGTCAGATAAAAACAAACGTAAACCAAGTATTAATAAAAATAAGTATGCCTTATAGACACTACTTAGTAGACATTACCAAGGAATATAGAAGTTCTTAACACTTACAAAATTTGGAAATATACCTGATTTTTTGATCTCGATATACTTATATTGTAAGAGTTTATAATGTTATTTTATATTTTGCGCTTGTAGCAAACGCCAGTTAATTTTGGCAGGCTAGGTTAAGAAAAGAATAAGAAGGTTAAGTGTTTAATGGTTGAACATGTTTTAAGAATAAAATTGTTGATTTTTTGTAAATCAGCGTTTTTTTTTTAATTTATGAAGCCATCCTTACAATTTCAGAAGTGGGACTAAGGATTCATTTAGCAGATCACGGGAAAAAATCGTCCCCTTTTTATTGTGAAAAGTTAAAGTTAAAATTTTGAGGTTAGAGGTCCACACTATTATTCGAAGAACGGCTTTTGAAAACGCTCAAATGAAAGGTGTGATTAGTGAGGGAGACTTCGGAAACTTTGTGAACTCTACTGCTAATGGTGGTGCCAGTAGAAATCCCCAATTTATGAATTCGATAAGCACGCTGTTGCAACAAAATACACAGATGCCGAGGATGCTTCAGCTTTAACAAAACTTTTTTTTGACTGTTTAATCTTCAATTATAAGAAATTATTGTAACATTTACGATGTCTTTTTTTTAATAAACTCTTGTCTTATGTTATTACTTATGTACCTATTATAGCTATTGCTTATGTTAATAATTATGTTTGATTATGAAGTATTATGTAAGCCTTTATGTGAACTTATTTTATACACAAAATTACTACTTTATGCTGTAAACACAATTTTAAGTAGGTATTTATGTTAAGTGTGTTTTAATGTTATTTCGTATTTTGCGTGTGTAGCAAACGCCAGTTAATGTTGGTTGGGTTAAGAAGAGAAGAAGGTTAGGTTAGGTTAGGTTAGGTTAGGTTAGGTTAGGTTATATATATATATATATATATATATATATATATATATATATATATATATATATATATATATATATATATATATATATATATATATAACTTAACCTAACCTACCTAACTATCTATATATATATATATATATATATATATATATATATATATATATATATATATATATATATATATAGATGGATAGCAGTCTCCTGTCCATCTTTCTGCAGTCTCCATAGAGTTTCGCGTTGTTAATCTTGGTCTCCATGTTATAATTTTCGTATCCCAACGATCCGGCTGCTAACCAATTACATGCACGGCCCATCGCCACTTCGTCCTTAACACCTTTTCGTTTATGTTCGTTATGTTTTAAACAAATGACGCGACCATATTCCGGACATTCGAACTAGCCAAGAGGCGGCATGTATCTGTTTCTAGGCTTCGGTCTTTGATATTGATGCACTAGTTGTTTCCATTTGGTTCTAATGGAGGTAGTCATATTTCATTGATCATTAGCATTAACACTCTTTAATGTTTTATAGAGAGCATCCTTGTAACGAAGTACAAGGATGTAGTACATACGTTCAGTCGAGTTTAGTTCACCTCATAATATAAACAGTTCTAAACAATGATCTTCCGGCCCGGTTAAATGTTCCGCCCAATGTAGGGGCTCTCATACGAGAACATCTATCGACCAACAGTTCGCTCCATTGAGAATTTCCTTATTTGATTTTTTTACGGTACCA
Source organism: Cosmopolites sordidus (assembly GCA_031761425.1). NCBI lineage: Eukaryota > Metazoa > Arthropoda > Insecta > Coleoptera > Curculionidae > Cosmopolites > Cosmopolites sordidus. The sequence goes on from JARFXV010001176.1 coordinate 7,870, forward strand.
TCTGACCCCCATTATTTGTCTCAGATGACGTTGCTGTGTGCTCTCGAGTATCCTCAGTTGTTTCCTATTGGTTACCCACCATTCACAACCGTAAGTAAGCAAAGACACGATAACAGTTCGGTACCCGATCACCTTTACCAGGTCGTGTTTTCTGAAAACAGATGATGCTTTTAAAGGACAGTCTTAAAACTCTATGGCGAAGTTTCCAAAAGGCGAAAAGCACAGCTAATTTGGCTACGGACTTCCAAATCTAGATCTCCTTTAGAACTAACGAGAATACCCAGGTAGCTAAAAAATTCCACCGACTCAAGAGGACAGCGAGATGCATACATGTTTGTGGTGTGATTGACATAATTTTAGTTTTATTTCTGTTAATTTTAAAGCCTAATCTTTGCATATCCAGATATATGCATTAATAATTTGTTACACTGTAAGGGTAGAAGAGAAACCATTATGCATGTACGTCGATTATATTTAAGACTATTGGATAGATGGTAGGATAAAGAACAAGACTATTTTAGTGGTGGCTTCGCGTTCCTTTAAGCTGACATTAATAAACGCACAGAATAGTCGTAAATTTGAAGCGGATCGGCGCGCTTTAAGAAAATTGCACCCATAAACATAAAGGATGGTCGCGATAGGGTCCCATTTGGTCGGCCATCGATTCGGCCACTGTCCGAACGGGAAATGTTTAGTGGCGGAACGAGGATAATGAAAATTTTTCAATAAGTCCGGATGCGGGCCAAAAATTTTAAGAATCGACCATCGTAAAGCTCGTTTATGCGACGTTTTTATTCTCGATTGAGGGTAATTGAAAGCTTTCGAAAAATTCCGTATATTATTTTCACATATTTCTTGCTCTAATCCTGTTTTTGTCAACTGTATTAACTCGGTCGTGATTCGACAGTAATGACTGTCTTTTTTGGGTGCCCCTCCGATAACTGGTGATTGATGATGTTCCTTTTACCAGTCTGTTGGAATGCCATTTGATGTAATTTGATGGACGTAGCGAGCAAAACTGTGAAAGATAAGGAATACCGTCTGTTCATGTATCAACATTCACTTATAAATCTCTTTTTTTGAAATAAATGATAATATATGTTGCAAATTGGAAAGGTGGGAGGATTTTGCATTATTCTGTTGATAAAAAAATAGACAAGAAACTAAATATACTAGAAAAGAAAGGACCAGCACTCAATATACATTAGGTTGCAACTGCTGGCTGTTCCCCATAGTTGAATACCATATAAGGCGCGTCTAACGGAAAATAGGATTAAAAAGAACACAAATATTTATTTTTGGGCAAAAATCATTATTTTTATTCAAAATAGTCTCCTTACGCGTCAATACAACGTTTTGCACGATCAACCTATTGCAACATTTTGTTATAGGTTGATGAATGAATTTTTGAGCTCGGTCAATATGTCCTCGACGGCTTTTGAATTGTTTCAATGTCGGCATAACGCTGTCCTGCATCAACATATGAAGTTTATCGAAGAGGACGAAGCCGTGGGAGTCGTAGGGAGCCAAATCAGGGGAGTATAGTGGTCAAAAAATATGTGACGAGCGTCGAAAAATTGGACAACACATTATCGTGCAACAAGCGCCAGCTGGCTTGTTGGCAGTATTGTGGTCGCACAAGACAAATACGCGACTATTTATATATATAATTATATATAAATATATATCGGAAATGTATAACTCTTGACTATTATAGTCTCATTGGACGCAGTCCAAAGAAATTAAAAAAAACTTCATATATATATATATATATATATATATATATATATATATATATATATATATATATATATATATATATATATATATATATATATATATATATATATATATATATATATATATATACGTTAGAATGAATAAGAAGTATTAAATTTTACCTCGTTCAAAGTCTTAATCGTCGTTTTCTTCCTTCGAACGTGTATTTTTTTATAGCTTAATTAATAAATTTTAATTAAAGATCAAGAGGGAATTTCCATTCAGGGTGAAGCGGTCCAGAGAGATATGATGCGACCCCCCGCTTCTTATCCTTCTTCTTCTTACCAACCACTATCAGATAATTAACCTTTTTCCGATTGTGATGAAAATACCGAAAGTGGCGTAGATTCGATCATTGAATATATTAAACGCAATGAGCCTATTGCTGGCCCCTCATTTCTAGAACCGAAACAGCAAACGAGTCAATCCGCTTCATCTCATCAAATAAAAAAAAAGCGAAGCTTGCAATGGAAAAAAATCTTATTCTAAACAACCAACAAATCCGATTTTTGAGAAATTCCACTTTACCGTTTAATTTATTAAAGTTCGATATACCTATTCAATACTTTTTATCTTTTTTCCCAAAGACCTGATAAGTTTTATTGGTAGACAAATGAAACTTTATATTATACAACAAAATTTCTTGTCTAATCAAACCTTTCAAGTAACTGATATTTGATATCCAGCAGTTTATTGGAGCAATATATATGATGTCATTGATACACTTACCGAGAGTAACCAGTCATTGGAATTTATCCATTGATACCCCTATTATTCAAGAATCAATGTCGAAACAAAAGTTTGAAAACTTTTCTAAGATGCTAAAACGTAATGATCCGAATGGCGACAGACTATTCAAAGTTAGACCTATCGTAGAAAATTTGAACGAGACTCAGTAGAGTTCCCATGGAGGAATATCTTTGCGTAGATGAATAGATTTGAGGCGAAAAGATATTTGTTCTCAGTGAGCTTTTTGGATTTGCATATAAAATCGAACCCGAAACGGGAGCAGAAAATGTTGTACTTCATGAAAAACCTGACTTAGTTGTGATAATGACGCGAGGAATACCAAGGCATCAAAATTATCAACTTTATTTTGATAACTATTTCACTTCATTGCCGTTACTGGAGTACTTAGCTAAAGAGGGTATATTGAATCTTGGGATAGTACGACGTAATAGAATTCCGGATTGCAAATTGCCCACTGACAAGTAATTGTTGAAAAAGAACTCGGATTCTCCTTTGAATATGTGGGTGGCATGGATAGTATCGATGTGTCAAATGCCATATGCAAGAACAACAAAGTTGTTACTTTCGTATTACCTTTTGCTAGTGAAGACTGATGTTAGACGTTACGATAAGGCCAATAAGAGGTACGTCAACATTGATCGCCCTCATATCGTAGGAGAATACAATCGGCACATGGGGTGACGTAGATTTGATAGATCATGGGGAGATATAAAATTATGATACGGAGCAAAAGATGGCACGTTCGGATGTTCTGTTATTTATTAGACCTCATGATGTCTAATTCTTGACTCCTATACTGAAAAGTCCAGAAAGCAAAAACTTAACAAACAAATGTCTTCATCGGATTTTCTACTTAAGGTAGGGGAGACTTTATGCAAACTTGGACTGAAGCCTAACACCAAGATTCGAAGATCGACTGAAAATTAAATTGACGTAAAAAACACAAGGATCCCGCGTAACATGTTCCACTAATTACAGTACCGCAAAATCAAATTGATCACTGGCCACTTTGGGTCGAAGAGAAGATACGTTGCAAGTTTCCTAAATGCAGTGAGGTATCACAAACCATTTGTGAAAAATGCGGTGTAGCATTATGTTATAATAAACAAAATCATTGTTTTAGATCTTTTCATAGCACATAAGTTACTGTCACAACTCAATGTTACAGTAATGTCACACTCCCTAAAATGTCCAATAAATGATTAATAAACAAAATTATTGACTAAAAAGAAAACGTGTTTTTTATTATCCTAAACCAGTCCCTTTTCACAATACCTTTAAATGTTTACCATCTTGGGCGACAAAGGGTTAAACTCTGCTCCTTGATCGACTTCGCAAGAGGTGTAGTGTCATCGGCATCAACATCTGAAGTTATTTATTTTAATGTACACTCGTCCAATCCTCGAGAGGTCTAGGTACAATATATTCACCATAAATGTTGAATAGAATTGACGATAGGATGCATCTTTGTTTGATTCCTTTATTGACGCGAGATGACAAATTAAGCCAATTGACAAATTAATTAGGTGATCTGATATTTTCATTTTCTGCAAAATTTGATATTAATTTTTCCCATTTTAAGGTCTCGTACGCCATAGCATGATTGACTTATCTGGCTTCTTTTGATTATTTGTCGAATGTTGAGTACGAGGGTTGCTATTTAAGTGTCCGAAATACTAAATAAAAACAAATATTTATCATTGAAAATGGTTTTATTGTTTTTCAAAATATTCTGCGCGATGATCGATACACTTTTGCATACGTTTGAACGAATTTTATTAGTTTTTTTATGGGTGTCAGTGTCAGTGTCAATCAGAGCGAATCAGTGGTAGATCAGTAGAAGTATTAGTGTTAGTATTGGTATCTTAAAAATATATATTTGCTTTTAAATTGGAAGTTATTCTGATTAGGGTTCGGACCCACGGATATTGTCACGAGGAAATGAATAAGTACAAGAATTATAAGAAACACATTACACTTTTTCCATTCCGATTGAGGTATCTCCAAATCAAGCATTTTGAAAGCATCAACTGCCTCTTCTGGAGTCAAAAATCGTTAACTAAAGTGTGAGTTGTCATACTGAAGATTGCGTCGCTGGTTATTTTTTAAAAGACTTCTCGCAAACAAATGGTTGTGTACCATTCGGAACTGACCATTCTACGATTCTCTAGTGGCACTGTAGCCACAAGCTCATTTATCCCAAAAAGAAACAGGTGACTATTTGGTTCGAAGTGCTTCTTGCGCGAACTCGAATTTTTGTTGGGTTTGACTCATTTTGAAAGACCCATACAGTCGACTTTTGTTTACTTTCGGGCTCAAATGCATAGATCCAAGATTCGTCACCTGTGTAGATGTTATACACGACTTTTGACGCATCACCATTATATTTTTTAAGCATTTTCCTCTCAGAGCGTGCGCTGGGAGAATTTGCCATGGTAAGCAGGATTTTAAGAGTTGACTGATAATGTGAAGGAATATTTTACTTGCATGTGGAATGGGAGTGATAAGGTGGTACTTTCCGCATTTCTTTCTAGACCCTTTTTGGTATAAATGCTGAAATGGACGAATCTTCTATACAAGAATTTATCTTGGGTAAATTTTTTGGCTCAGCTACTGGATGAATATTACAATAATAATAAACGAATGTTACATAAAATTGCATAGTTTTATTTTGAAATGCAATATTTCTGATTCTATTAGAGACTAATTGATCAAATCGAATAATTATTGACGATTATGTAGTAATGCCTGTTTTCAATTGCAACTAATGAAGCAAAGCAGTAAAAATAGTGAGTCGATAGGTGCCCAATTTGAAATAAAACGAGGTCTAGGCCGCAGGATTACGCATGCGCATGCACACACGCACACACGTACCCACACTGGTAAACAGAATTGTTTAAAATTTCGCTACGACAGTCGCACTAATTGAATTTAAATACGCTCGGTCGTTCAACATTTTCCAAATTGAATTTTCCGGAATGTAAATCGGTCACCATCGACGACCCACTATTTTCCCCCTCCCCCAGTTCTCTTTTCCACTCTCTCGCCGCGGGCTAAATATTTACACATATTTTTCATAAACAATCCTGGAGTTAATTAAGCGCTTCGCGTTTTGTCAACGACAATTTCGGCGATTTTACAATTTTCCGTTTTGTTTGCGGAGAGGGTGGCAGCGATATTGTTTCGCGCTAATGGCCGGTCCAATAACAGTAATTCAAGCTTAGAGTGTAACGCGGCCTTTTCCATAAACATATTTCGCGGATTTTACTAATGACCGTTTAAAAATGGATCCTTTAATTGGTCGTTCGACCGATCGTAAATTATACCTATTTTCAATTAACACCGGCGAGAATCTTACGAGGGCCGTTCGATACTACCAGAAGTGGATCGTTATTTAACGACCTGTTATTTTATAACTGTTACTTCATATTAACGTTCAACAACTGTTATCGATGTGAAGAAATAACAGGTACACTGTTATTATTATATGGAGTTTCGTGGTCGCTGTTGTCGCGTCCCCGCTCCTAAACTAAATAACACATAACTCATCATCAGACAAATAACAGGTAGAGCCTTTAAAAACTGATAGGAAATAACAGTAATGGTCGTAGTTTTGTCGTTGTTCGTTGTTGCCGTGTTTAGCAATCTTAGAAAATAACAGTAGTGCGGTGTCCGTGGTTATTGATAAAGTTCAGTGAGTCGCTTTTTCGAAAAGAAGATTAGGAATAAGTGTGCAGTTTTATATCGTTAATACACACTTTGTTTTAGTAAAACGTTTGGACATTTACATATATTCTTTTTATATAATATCTAAGTTATTTACCTCTTTGGTTACTGGTATGTAAAAATTTAAACTTAAAAACAACCAATTATAATAATATTTCGACTCTGCCTGCATAGTAATAAGGGGAACCCCTGCATTTTAATTGTTGACTTGCAACATTTTAATTGTTGACTTACAAATTATTTGAACTATCTATATTGTAACAATCTGCAAAAGAAAATTTATATTATTATAATACCTACTAGTTACTGTTAGTAATATGCACTGGATTATTTAGATGTATTCAAAGTAAGTCAAACTAAAATAAATATATAGGGAATAGGAATAGTAAAAAATCTAAAAATCTAAAAATAGTTATTATCTAACGATTTTTTTATTGTGGTTTTATACCTACTTCTTTTTAAGGCTTTTATTAGCTCCACCTCTATCTATCCATGTGTGATCCACGGAATCTTTGAACGTCCATTTCACCCACTTCAAAGCGTCAGATTAAATTGAAAGTTTGCACATTTATCAAAGACCGATGACAATACAATAATTTAATAAGTTCGTCCCATTATCCAGAACAGGATTGTTAGGATCAAGGATTTGTTTTCGGAGAGGGAACCTGAGACACGGTTAAAACGCCCAATGAAGGCAGTAGGCGCTCAAATTACCCACTCCCGCCACAAGTAGGTAGTGACGAAAAATAAATAATAGTTTAAACAAATTAAAAAAAGACGCTTCTATAGCAGATCGAACTAATAAATGAAAAATAAATGATAGTTTGAAGAAACTAATAAACACGCTTTAATGGTAAACCGAACTAAAAAGTAAAAAATAATTTTCAGTATAAGAATAAAATGATGAAATAGAGAAAATTAATGTGTCCTTACTATCGTCCCAATACTTATCTCATCTCTGTGGGCTACAACATCTGGCCGACAGAAAAGGAAAATTATATTACAACCACGTTGCAATATAATATATCTTCCTTGGGAAAAAAGCCAAGGAAATGCAACATTTTGCCGACATAAATCAATAGTAGGCATTTCTTCCAGGCTGTCAAGGAATTTTATTGAGAGATTGGTTGAAAATGGAAAGAACAATTCTGCCCTATTCTGAACTAGGAGATGCAAGTGGATGTTGAAGTACCTGACATGGTACCTAAATATAACTGTGATAAGGATTTAACCGTATGTCCAGAATATGTATAAAGTATATAAAATCCTCGGAGAGAACGTTAGATCTCAATTTGAACTATTGTTTGACCTTATTTGGGAATTTCGGGGATACTATCATGATTAGCATTTTCAAAAAGAGAGGAGAGGTGATACCAATAATTACAGCGGTATTTCCTTGCTAGTAGCGGTCATTTCATCTAGAGTAGGTCTTTTCAGCTATGGAAGAGCATATTGAATGTTAAAAGAAATAACTAGGCTTCGAGTCATCATCATCATCATCAGCCCATGTCCCAATTTTGGACCATTCCTGGTCCCAATTTTGTCGCATCTAGCATCATTTCAGATGACGTCGGTGCTGGGTAAGGGGTCAGTGGTAACCTCAACCATGGGCGGCGGGTCCGAAAGTCCTCCCGCAGTTGACGGCGTCGAACAGAACTGAGAGTGAGTGATCGATCGAGTATAACTCCCCAATGTTGCGAATTAGACGTGATGTGGCTGTACGGTCCGTGATAGCCATTCGCACCAACAATCGGTTTTCCCGCACACTTGTACGCGGTTGAGCACCAGGCACCGAACGACGACTTGTGGTACCTTTCCGTTGCCACTGACGCCATATACGGAGAATGACACTGACCTGACGATGTAACAGAGCAGCAATGTCCCTATATAACATCTCTCTCTGACCCACCATACTACCATATCACCAGTCAAAAGAAAAGTACCTTCTTAAGTTTCATGGAAAACAGGTCAGAACTTAATTTTAATTTTCTTAACCTTGGCAACATCTCATCGTCTTAACATTATTTTTAACATTATTAAATAACATTTTAGTTTTTAAAAACTATTTTTAAATCAAACTGACAATTATATTTTCTATATAAGCACTAAATAAAGTAATTTGATGAATAGTTACAAATACGGAGTCTTAGATATTATCTAATACAATAATACTGTACTAAAGTTAAATCTTAAAAGCCTACTGGATGCATCGGTTTCTTCTATTTATACTCTTTCCTTATCTAATGCAAGAAACCAGTCTGGATTCCTCAGAGTTTTGATATTGATGAAAGAACTGTTTGGAATGCTATAGTCTGCATTCTTCTGGTTGATAAGTGGAAATTGTTTACATAACTAATGCAATAGTTTCTATTCCATACGTTTCAACATAAATTTGGGTTGTTTTGTTATAAAAAAGAAAAACTTACATAATATAATACAACATATATATTATAATATATACAGTGTCCCAATAGTGCGATATCAGTTGATATCTGATGATGGCTGGAGATAGAGAAAAATGTTAAGTATAAGAGTTACATAACTAAATAGGCTGAATAATTTAAAGTTAATTGTATTTATACAGGGTGTCTCAAAAACAAATGCGGGGTATAGTTTTGTCATTTCTTATTGAACACCCTATATGTTCATCCATTCCATTGTATTCTGCTATTGATTCTAAACAAATTTCATGAAATATGTCCTATATTTAAACCTAATGGTTTTACCGATATACGCCATTTTGTAAAACATATCGGAGTTGCAGACTCTATTTTTCAATGTCATATATCATTTATTTTTTGATGTAGGATTATCATTTATGGTAGGAATATTAGTGAAACTATGACTTAACTTTTAATGTAAACACAATTTGTCTACATTATACAGGGTGTCCAGGATAACTGAGACAAATGAAAAAAAATCAAAACATCATATCTCAATTTTTAAAAATGAAATGTATAATATTTTTTCATTTTACAATATTCCTAAGACAAAATACTTATATTTTTGTTAAACATGTCCTATCTGTCATAATTTCGAAATTTTTACATTTTTGTTTTTAATATCTCGTTTTTAATAGAATTCACTTTACACGTTTTAGTAATAACATCATATAATTCAATTAATATGGCAAATATTATTCTAGTATAGCTTTTAAACAGTTTTTATATGACACAGAGAAAAGGAGTGTACTTCTTTCATAATTAACTAGAAAAAAATACCATCGGCCATCATTCGACGTGGCCGATTTATATGGTCACGGTTTTAGTCGTTCCTCCATCCGCTCTCCAGGCGTTCAGCTTGAGCCCAGCTGATGACGGCTTAAGGCCAGAAACCGGTCTTGGGAGACACTTGCTGGCGCTTTGGATGGTGGATGAGGAAATGACAAAGTACCAACGTAGAGCACGGGTGAATTTTCTTTGTTTTTAATATATATATATATATATATATATATATATATATATATATATATATATATATATATATATACTAATATATATTAATACATATATATATATATACTAATATATATTAATCGAGTGTGTTTTCTATTTGAAGTGGTGAAGGGCATCGTAAATGCACACGGGTAAACAGAATTTGGCGAGAGAGAAACACAGATCCATACGGAGGCCGTACGGAGTGGACTATCAATTTAATAATCCCATTCGTCGGTTTAATTGGTTACACAAAAGCCGTGGCCGATACGCTCTGGACACACTCGCTAGTGTGCCGTGCCATTCGACCGACTCTCCTAAATAAATTAACGGACGCAATTGTAGGTAACAGAGCGATATCGAGGCCCAATTGGTACACACCAGTTTGCTTATCGTGCTTGAAAATTAAATGTTCCGCGGGATATCTGCGGCAGCATTCTGCAGAAAATATTCCGACGACAAAGAGGATGACCTGAATGTTGGATGAAGTTGAAACAATTGGTTAATACGAGTCCATTATGAAACATATGGCTGAACAGTACTGATTGGACAGAAAACTCTTTCATATCAGTAGATTATACTTTATAACGCGGTGATGCATAGTTTTGAATAAAGGTAACAATTGAACCACTCAATCGAAAACTTACGATACACTATAAACAAAGATTCCGAAATCAGCCCCAGTCTAGCCACTGCTGGACAAAGACCCCTCAAGCTCCCTCTATCTGTCTCTATTTTGGGCAGTCGGAACTCATCCTTTACCCGCTATTCGCTTTATGTCGTCTGTCCATTTTTATGATCTCTCTGTACTTCGTGTGGTATATATTATATCCAGTCCATTACCACTTCATTCTTAACATCTTCTCGATTATGTCCGTTACTTTTGTGTTTTGTCTAATTTGTTCATGTGGAATTTTTTTCCGGAGACTACCGCCCACCATGCTCCTTTCCATGGCTCTCTGAGTCTTATACTTTTTTTCGTTTTCTTCATATGTTCACGGAAGTATGCATGCTTTGTAAGTTTATAGGCTTGTAGGTATATCCGAGTTCTTCATTGTATGCCTGAGATTTCGAGAGGCTGCAAAACTTAAGCTTATTCGACGTGATATATCGGCGGTCTGGATTTCCTTCTCAATCTTGATTGTATATCTAAGTATACATGTTCTTCCACTATTTTAACGTTGGTGTTATCTATGTTGTTGTCTTCTACCGGACCCATTATCTTTGTTTTTTGAATATTCGTTTTCAAACCCGCTTGGCCAGATGTTCTGAGAAGCTCGGTTAGCGTGTCTTTGAGATCTTCTATACTGTTACTGAGTAGGACAAGTAACATTGTTATGCTTTCAAAACTACCAAAGCATCCAATATCCAAATCGAACATATCCAATCCTATAAGAATGGAGGAATTCTTATAGGGTTCTCCTATTTTTTTTACAATTTAACCATATCAATATATTTATTGATATGAATATCAATACGTTCATTATAACTAGAATATAGGCTTTATAATATTAAGTTATATTATTGTCGATAGAGGAAATTTGAAAAAAAAACGACATTATTTATCTATAACCCTAACATCTCGAAGCGTTGGTGATTATATTTATCTCTATATGTATTATCTAGAGTTAAATGTCTTTGAAGTTTAGTGTGTCACATAAAAGTCTAGTGTTTCTTTACAAAAACAGAGGCGAGTCAACAATAATGAATAATATAATTAGAATAAATTATTGGAATGAATCAGATCCAACATTTTTTGCGTTTAATGATGTGCTTTTAAATTTATCAATATAAGTTTAATGATATCAAATTTAATGTAATTTCGTGACGTATAACAAATTATATTATGGAATTAAATGAATATAAATTAAGTCGAGCGAAAATTTCAATTATTCTACGATAATAGAATATTAATAAACAATCCTCATCGAAAATAATTTACATTCAGATATCGTACGGCATGATCTATAATAGCGCGTGCACGAGAGCTATGACAACATTTATTACCCACTACCAGAACTAATTCCGAACAATTAATGAAACAAAATTAACCAAATCTCGTGTTGGAACAACGGTTTACAGCGCTGCCGTAACTACTGTACACGAAACTTGTGCAATTAACCTTGGCATTAACCAAAATCAACTTTTCAATCAGAGAAATAATCCAATAAATCGCAAACAATGTAGTTTTTCGTACACAATTATTACATTCCTTTCGAGAATAACATCATAATTATCTCTCTATTAAAATACTTACAGGTCAAAAAATTTTCTAAAACAAATTCCAAACAGAATATTTGGAAAATTACAAACTTACATTGTGCTCTCATAAAGAGATTTTTCGATATAGGTTTGTTATCTATTTCGTTTTTTTTTAGCTTTCTTTTTATTTTAATTTTTCGTTTTATATCTATAGTTTATATACAATTGGGGTTTAAAAAAAATGTCATAAATGCAAAGATCATATATAAGTTTTATAACAAAACTATTTATATTTTTATTTTATTTCTTATAATTAAAAAGTTATATCAAATTAAAAATTAATTTTAAACCCTGTACCGATGCCTCGCCGACAATTTCCCCTCAACATTACAGACAGCTGATACGAGTGTTTTAGTTTTTAATCAATTTATTCTTGTTATTATCATCAATGTATTAATAAGTGTATTAAAAATGTCAAATCTAATTGGTTATCGTTCCTGTTTCGTAATATTTAATACGAATAGGGTAAAGCGGGGCAAGTTGAGCAACTTTTCTTTTGACTTCCCATAACTTTAAGAATATGCATTAATATGCTTTAGAATATGATTTAATTGATTCATACTTTGTTAGGTTCGTAATTTACTCTTCTCCAAAACGTCTAGCGGTGTAAAAATGATCCGAGTACGTTAAAGTTTAAAAGTTATTTTCCAAGTTGCTTTTTGGAGTCATGCTCCAAGTTGCTCAACGTGCTACACTAGTGGGGCTAGTTGAGCATATCAACAAGCAAATATTTATTTATTAGGATTATTATATACTCATATTGTTTTTATATATCTGAAAAAATAAGATTAAAATCAAACAAAATTAAATCTTTCCAATAATTGGATTATTATTACATGTTTTATATACAAAATTATATATTTAAAAATAATTATAACGCAAATAAATATTAAATTAAAATAGTAACTAATTATAAGATCAAGAATATTGCTAGATGATAAATAATCCCAAATTATTAATCATCTTTGTCTCTATCACAAGTAATACAAACATATCTCTTTAAAGTCATCCTGTTAATTTTAAAATGTTTGGCTGCAGTATTTGCAATAATTTTTTCCTCCTCTACAGCTTTTGCTGCATCACTCAATTGTTGACTAGTAGCTAAACCTTTTGAGGTTTTTCTTTTATATGAACATATCCTGAAATGTTATAAAAATCATTAATACAATTATCAAAATAAGTAATTTTAACTAGAAACTTTGTATAGAATCATCACATGTACAAATTAATTGATAGTTATTAATTTATTAAAGAAAAATTTGATTTTCTACAATGAACATCTAGTGGGGCCAGTTGATCAAGCATTGGACGCGCGTTGCTCAACTAGCCCCAGTTGAGGCAAAATAAAAATTAAGTTATAAAAAAATCATAAGAGTTAAAAATAAACAACCATCTGTAATCGAAAGAACACTAATTAAGTAATCTTTAAATACTTACGTGGTTGTTATTAAGTGTTTTTATTTAAGTGTTAATATATTAAGTATTTAATAGATATATTTAATTTCTTATTTAAATTTACCTTATTATTAAAAAAAAACTTAAATTCATGCTTTAGCACCTCGACCTTCAGCTTCAGCATAAAATATATAGCAGGTACATTATAGTAGAATTGATCTGTATGAATCATTTATCACACATTACTGAATTAAATTAGTAACCAACAATTATTTTTTGCACTAAATTTCAATAATTTGGAGAGAATATACATAGGTAAAAGTCGTTGACAGTACTTACGTGAAAACACTTTAACATAATGACGTCATAAACATGGTAGCCAACAGTGGCGCTTTCGTAGTCACGTGATTTTATTTTAAATTTTATAAATTGTAATTCATTTATAATTAATTGCAAATAATTTTTTTAATGTTTTTGGCATCAATTATCAATATTATTTATGATAAAGTTTTAAAATAAAATTAAAAAAAAATTATATTAGTTAGTTATAAGTATTAATAGAATTTTGAAAAACCTTAAAAACCTAGACTCATTTTTGAAAAGTTTAACCTCATTATCTAGAGATTTAAAATGTATTATATATATATATATATATATATATATATATATATATATATATATATATATATATATATATATATATATATATATATATACAATAAGCAAAAAATATTAACAAGCAAAGAGAATTCACTATTCACTCCTGCTCCCTCCACATGGGTACTATGCTCATTCCTTCAGCCACCACCAAAACATCAGCCATATGGTCATATGGCTTGCTTATTGCTTCAGGCGCTTTGCAAGAGTTCAGCTCGACTGATGACGCCCTAAGGTCTGAAACCGGTCTCAGGGGATATTTGTTGACGTTATCAAGAGCTGAACGCAAGAAAAATTACACAAAAATAAACATTAAACTGGAAGAGATTTGCCATTAAGCACCAAATCACTTTAAATCTGATTAAATCATCTCCTGATGATACTAACATGGTTAATCAAAAGCGCGTCGAGAAGTTTAAAAAAGTGATTTGATATTTAGTTGTAAATCTCTTCTAGTTTAGTGTTTCACAACGAAGGTTCCAATAGAATTGAAAAATACATACTTAACATAATTAAAACATAATTAAACAGTTAAAACATATTAAAACATAATTAAAAAGTTGTACAATAACGCAGCATCCACGTCGCTTTTATCGGCGACCACGTACAAGTTAGAAATGGGGTACGTTTGACAGAAACACGCTCTCGCTCTCGCTCTCCCTTTTTTACTTTATAATATAGTACGGGATTGTGCTCTTGTAAAAGTAATGAAGGGGTCAAGAGGAATAACCCTAAACTTATCTTCAATACAAACGGACCTGAAATACGCTGACGATACATGCCTACTATGTCATATCTTAGAATGTTGACAAATTAACCAGATAACCCAACAAAATAAGTCTTAAGATAATTGTCCAAAAAACGAAATAAATGATATGTAAGAGATTGATATTGATGGTAAAGAGATTGAGAGGCTTGAACAACTTTATATATTTAGATGTTTACATAGATGAAAGAGAAGACATTACAAACTGAATTAGAAAAGCTAGGTATGGAACTCTACGTTTCATATGGTCATCTAAATTTTTTTGTTTATTCCCAGAATTGATATATTGGGAATACTTGGCGAATGGCCGTTGTTAAAGCGCAGAGGTTGAGATGGAGGGGTATATTCAAAAGATGCAGTCAGACAGTATATCCAAGAGTACTTGAATGAAATTTGGAAAGACTGAAAATAAAGATGTCTAAAGACGAGGTGGAGAAGGATTTACAGAAAATGAAAATTAAAGACTGCAGGAAGACAATGGACAATAAAATAGATTGGAGAAGAAAAATTGCCAATCAAACCAATGACAAACTATAATTTATACTACTAGGATCAAAAAGTAAGATAACTTTTTAAATAAAACACAAAGTATATATTTATTCATCCAAATTTAGTTTGTCCCCTTCAAAATAATCGCCTCCCACTGCAACACACTTATTTCAACGTTTTTCGTGTCTTCAAAACAGTTTTTTGTATTCGACCTTTGGTATTTCCTTCAAAGTGGCCAAGGCGAACATTCTTAAATGGTTTCTTAGACCTAAAAATTGGTTTCTTCTATCGAGCCGACAGGAAAAAGTCACATGGTGCCATTGCTGGTGAATATGGTACTTGGGGAACGGCATTAGTTTAGTTTTTAGCGGAGCATTGAATAATTGTTGTGGTGTACAATGGTGGGTTGTCGTAATGCAATAACATTGAATCTTATGCACAAATCTGGATGTTATGTATCTAATACTTAATAGCCTATTACTCAGAACAAGATCCTTGATTTTGCCAATATTTTAACAATTTGCTTTTTTTTTATAAAATTTAAAACAAAATCACGTGGCTATCGAAGCACCACGATTGGCTGCCATGTTTGTGACGTCATTGCGTTAAAGCATTTTTACGGAAGTACTGTCAAGGGTTTTTACCTGTGTATATACTATCAATATTATTTGAGTATTGCAAAATAAATATTGTTGCTTACTAATTTAATTCAGTAATGAATGCGTGACAAAGGGTTCATAAAAGCCAATTTTGATAATATACTTGGTGGGGTATATTTATGGTCACAGATTTTCACAAAAATGACAATCGGTTCAATTAAGCTGAAGTTTGAGGTGCAATTTGAGTTAAAAAAAAATAATGTAAATGTAAATAAGAAAAAAATATTTCTATTAAATATAATTAAATTATTTGTAGGGTGTCACGCGAAAGTAACGATGACAAGGCTGTGGGTTATGTTCAATTTAACCGAAAAAATTGTATTTACACAATCAATGGACGAATGTCCAGCACATACAGTTCTGAGTAAAGCTTATACAGTTATCTTAGTTATTAATGAAAAATTAAGAAAAGTTCAAGACATTCATTGTCATGATTGTGTAGCTTCAGCAGGTAATAAATACTACTTCAGCAGGTAATAAAATTTCGTAATATTCGTACAAAATGATACGAAACAGGTACGATAACTAATTAGATTTGACATTTTTAATAAATTTATTAATACACTGATATAATAATAACTGATAATAACAATAATAAGTTTATTAAAACCTAAAACACTCGTATAAACTATCTGTAATGTTGAGGGGAAATAAACATTGTAACGTCACGCGGGTTCGGGTTTTTTTCGGGAACTGTGGTTTTTTTCAGGTGCATCATCAGTACCAAGTTTAAAAATGTATTTTCAATTTGATATAACTTTTTAATTATAAGGTAAAAAATATAAATAAAAATACTTTTGTTATAAAACTTATATATGATCTTTGCATTTATGACAATTTTTTTTCAAAACCACAATTTTATGAAACTTCTATTAAGTTCCATGTACAGTCCACCAACTTAAAAAACGAATGGTTAAAAAACATTTTGTGTGAGTCAAACAGATATAACTCTATACTCAAATATTGGACTCTAAATCCGTTGATGCAGATTAATCAATTATTTTATTAATTAATCAAATATTTTAATCTATAAATAACGTCCTGTATGTCATTTTCCTAAAGACAGATTTGTTGATATAGAAAAACGTCAATGGCATTGTTTTTTTTCTAGAAGAGTATTTTTCAAACTAGTATGGGAGCTGGGTATTTAGTAGCAACTTAAGACGTTCCTTCATAACAAATATGTAACATAAATCAGCGATAACATCGAGAGAAAGAAAAAAAAAGAACAACTAATAATACCGTAATAAATGTAGTAATTTATTTTGCGATTTCGTGAAACTTCCCCCTTCGGAATGATTCATATAGATATAAAGTTGTTCGAACAATATTTGGACGAAATAACATAAGCCGGAAAATAGAAACAAGGAAAAGTTTTTCGGGACGGAACAAACGGAAAACAGACTCACAAATAATATCTGCAGATAGAAAAAAAGCGGAATGCGGGCGGGGGAAAAAAGTTAAGTGTCTATCGTGGCAATTCAGACTCGAAGTCTGAAAAAAAATAAAGAAACTGTTTATCAACTTAAAGTTAGCTCTGTTTGGAATCTCAAAACTAATTGAAGAAAATTATCTTTTAAATATAAAGAATTTTATTGTTACATTAGAAGAGAATTTTTAATATACAATATAACGTTCTTTACGTTTTTTTAACCCTGTTCTCATAACGTTAGGTTTATATTTAGAACTCGGGTTAGACGCAGTAAAAAGCAATTTTTC
Source organism: Cosmopolites sordidus (assembly GCA_031761425.1). Lineage (NCBI taxonomy): Eukaryota > Metazoa > Arthropoda > Insecta > Coleoptera > Curculionidae > Cosmopolites > Cosmopolites sordidus. The sequence continues at coordinate 25,506 of JARFXV010001176.1, forward strand.
TTGAAATTAATAGTTTGTAATTTAATTCCGACATTTTTAGAGTAATTCATGAGTAGTCGAGATAAATGATCTATGTGCCAAAATATGGGACAGTTTCTTTTTTCTGTTTATATAAAACACAAGGTGCGGCACCAAAAAAGTTTACAATTTGTTTTACTAAATTGTTTGTAAGGTTATAAAGAACACATTTATTCAATATATTCTCCCTCTGCTTGAATGATCGCCTCCATTCTCGGTCTGAAACACTTGCAGGCTCGTTTTAATTCGTCAGGGTCCATATCGGCGAATGCTGCTACAATAGCGGCTCTCAATGGTGCGACGTTTAGATGTCTGGCCTTGTTGGTAATCCTTTCAACCACGCTCCATACATAGAACTCCAAAGGATTTAAATCTGGGTTGTTGGGAAGCCACAATTCTTTGGACCAATATATGTCGACGTTCGACAATCAATTTTGAACCAAATGACTTGGGTGGGTGGGCGCACCGCCTTGCTGAAAAACATACGGCATTCCAAACGACACAGTTTCTATCCATAGCTTGACTACATCTGTCAGAACAAGCAAATAAACTTCTTTTGTGGCATTTTCCCCTTTGTTAAAGAAATGCGGTGGCATTATATCACACTCACTGAACACAACACTTAGCACGTGAACCTTCGCAAGAAATTTTGTTCTGGAAAAGATGGAAACATCTTTAGGGTCATGTGCGAGCCAGCAGTCGTCCTTTCGATTGATTTTCGCAGAACTGAATCTTAAGGAACACAAAAGCAGTTTGCAGCGTTCAACTCGCTTTGTCCTGGCAGCTTCGGAAAGTATCTGTTTCACATTAATTGAGTAAGACTTGTAGCGGAGGTCCTCCTCGACGATTCGACGCATAGTTTTTTCATTCATACCGACAACCGATGACAATTTTCGGATCGACTGCCATGAACCTTCAAAAATGACCTCCTGAGCCTGCTGAATGATGCCGGGCGCCCTGACAACGCGCTCCTTCGAATGAATTTTCCTTGTCGGTATTGCAAAATCTTCGTTGGGCTTCTCCGACTCATTATATTTCGCGACGACATCATACACAGTGGATCTCGGATACCCAAAGAACCGAATGATTTCTGTCGCAGAGCGCCCAGCGCGAACACTCGATAATCGCGGCTTTTCGGTTATACTCCGCACTTGGTTTCAACAGTGCGACTGTTTCGAGGTTATGGACTGTTTAGTACATGCGTCAAGCTATTTGGAAGCCAATCGCGATATCTACAAGTGGTATAGAACGACGGGAAATTCAAATTTAATTTTATCCGGATTTTGGCACAGAACCTTGTATGTACCGGCGCCAATGTACTGCTATAAGATCTAAGTGTTAACTTATATATTTGTTAAAAAAAGTAAACATAGATGGTGATAATAGATGGTAATCTGTACTAAATGACCTCAGTGCCAAGCCGTTTGTTGATGTTGTTGTCATGTATTACTAGCACGTTGTTGATTAATGCTGTGTTACCTGCTGTTAATGCTGTTAATGCTGTGTTAAAAAAATAATACCAGTTCATTTAGTGATGGTGCGCAAATACCCAAATTAACAAGAAGTATTTAAAGTAAGGCTAGGCTGAATGGAAAGCCTTATATCACACAAAAAAGCAAGAAACAAAAACCTGGAAAATCTGTTCCAATAATGAGGTTAGTATAATTTATTGCTTTTATTAATAGGAGTTTTACGGCTTTCTTTAATTCCTAAATACCAAAAATATAGGGTTTTTGTTTTTCTATGTTGATATATTAAATATGGTTTCAGGTCATCTGTAAATGTAAATATAGCTGTACAGATGTGGTTGATATGAAGGTGAAGCTTTTTGATATGTACAATGAGCTGCCTTATGGGATTATTGCAAATTTTATCGATATAAAGTCACCGCCATGGTACTTATGATGAACTTATGATGACTCAGCACAAGACAGAAGGCAATGTATCATAAGTTTCGTTGTTTCAGACGGAAAAGGAAATGTAAATGTAAAAAAAAGGATATGTAAAAACACCTTTATGGAGACGTTTGCTACCATTCCTAAAAAGATTACATCACTTGTCAGGCATAAAAAGGAGGGGTGTGCTACCTTTACGGATCAACAAGGAGGTATGAAAAAGTTTATATATAACCTCTATGATAGGCAGATGCTAGAGAACCACATCAACTGTGTCCCAACGGAAGAGAGCCATTACCGCCGATCAAGAAATGAAAAAGAATATCTCAGTCCGGCTCTCAATATAAATAGGCTATTAATAGCCTAAATATAATGCTTTTAAAATAAAATATCCTGAAAGTAACATAAACTATAAATTTTATAGGATGGTCTTCAAAAAGGATTTTCCTAAGTTTTCATTTAAAAAAATCACGAGTTGATGCAGGCAATACTTGTGAATTACATGATTTAAGAAATAAGGATAGAGATGTTAATGATGCATGAAAAGCGAACACTGAGTTAGAATTGCATCACAGAAAAACAGAAAATGCTTTTACGGCTACTCAAAAAGATAGTATAAATAGTACTCTACCAGGTAGTAAAACTTGTACTGTTACAGTGGCGGCTCCTGAGGGAGGACGTTGGGGCGTCGCCCCTCCAGCACTAATCACAGTAAACAATTTTTCTGAGCAAAACGCCATATTTTATTTCTGTTTAGTTCCTTTCCTTTAACTCATTTTCCTGGTTCACCTCCTGTATAGGATTTCAATAGCACGAAAAGTAAAAAGGAGGAAAAGAAAAGCAAAAAAATCTTCAGCAGCACTATTTTCTTCTACGCCTTCCCACTTTAAAAACCCACGAGCCGCTACTGTACTGTTACCATAGACTTATAAAAAGTTTTTTTCTAAATTTTCTTCCGAAATTGATGCATTGTAACATGTATTACAGTCGGCAATTCTCGTGCTACAAGTTTTGGAATACATTGCAGATAATTCAGATGGAATAATGTGTATCTGGCATAAAGGACAATCGGGTCGAGATGGTAACCAAATTGCATCGCGCCTGCTACAAGCCATAAGTGCTGGACATCTTTCACCTTAGAAGCACCTACTGCAACTGCACAGGACAAATAAAAACAGAATGTTTTTCAAAATAAATTTCTAGTTTCTGGCCATAGTTTTTCTTCCTCATACAGAGATTTTGCTCTGATTGAAAAACGAGCAAAACGTTCCAAGCTACAGACTGTAGAAGACGTATAAACAGTAATTTCTGCTGCAAGATCTTCCAAACCATATACGTTCTTAGATATGGGTGAATGTGTTTTTTTTAACTTTGACAAACCCTCAATGCATATTATAGGTACATCAAAACTAAATAGCATAAGTCAAATATCGTTACTACGTGTGACCAACGAAGAACCAGACATGATACAATACAAGAAAAAATTTAGAGACTTAGTTTTCTAGGAGAAATGTGTATTGAAAAAGGATGTGACTATAGAAAATATAAGGTCAGCAAAGCTCTTGACCTTAGTTGGTATTCAATCAATAAATGAGAGTAAGCAAAAAGATCTTCATGCAATGCTTGAATTTGTTGATGAACAAAAAGAGCTTTCTTTACATCTATTGTAGATACTTCAATAGATTATCTGTGTTCTTCAAGTATTTTAAAAGTCCTTAATAAGTGGACTTAGATCATTTCCATTTTTTTTTAGTTTATTTCTTACAAAAAAATTTATACGTTGAATTAACCCGCAAGAGAAGCACTTCTGTGCTTCCCGATTCAGGAGCACATGGGTATGCCGTACCCGTATGTCTTTGATTATTAATATCTTTTGATTAAATTATCCAATTTAATAATTATTTTAAATTTAAACCTCAATCTCTCAAAAAAATAGTGTTCCTAATACCATATACTATCATATCTAGGCGAAATTAATGTATTTTCACATACTTATTACATAATTTAGCTTTATTTTAAAACATATATTTATTTAGTGAGGTAAAGTTCATTGGTATGATGCTCTTCAAAAACCGATTCGATCTCGCTTCCACTCTCTTTGTCGTCGAAAATATCAGCTAACCCATGTAACGCTTCTACTTCAGACGCACCTCGACTACGAGAACGCGTGTTCATTTTGAGCTAAATAGAAAATTAAAGAAACCGATTAATAAATGTTAAAAAAATCAAAAATCAAAGTTTGCAATAAAAATTCTATAGAAAATATAATATTTATGATTTACTTACCACAAACTGTGTAAAGATCGAAAAAAACACACTATTTGTGCAAAACGGTTATTTAACGGTTTTTATTTATTGACAAAATACTGACACAACAACAGCACTGGGTGGCGGTACACTGGGTATCCATAGACTAACACGACACCGCTTTATCCCGGGTATCCCTTATCCAGTGCTTCTCTTGAGGGTTAATATTAAAATATTCTTATATTGTATCTTTAGGTGTGTTAATAATATATATATATATATATATATATATATATATATATATATATATATATATATATATATATATATATATATATATATATATATATATTGTATATATATATATGTATATATATATATTGTATCTTTAGGTGTGTTAATAATATATATATATATATATATATATATATATATATATATATATATATATATATATATATATATATATATATATATATATATATATATATATATATAAAATATCAATAAAAAATATATAATTGTTTTATTTCTGGCATTAAAAAACAGATTTTTGTAATTAAAAGCAAATTTTGATTTTAGCGCTTAGCTTACCCACTCTATACTCTTACTCTTTTTGTTAAAAACCTACGCAAATTGGATAAACTTGTTAAAATAAACCTTGATAAAGCAAACCATTATTGATTTCCCCTTTGAATGAAATGCAAGCTAACAGCTGATGCGTCTTCAGCACGACTTTCAATTCTCTACAATTACTTAGCGATTCATAACATTTTTTTTGGTTAACACGATTTTTCTAGTGCGTTCTGAAAATGAGTCGACATTTTCGAGCAATGGTACGTTGTCATGTTTTGTTTCAGGCTTGGGCATAGTGCAACGAAAACTTTTGTACAACGGTATTCAACGGTATTCTCAGAACGTCTACACTCGATTGAAGATGAACCTCGCAGTGGAAGGTTTTCATGCAAGAAGTAATGAAAATGTCCAGAGAATCTGGGATCTTGTGTGATCGGGAATGAGTTCAGTTTACCTCACACAACCGTATACCAGATTTTGTTGTTCACCAGTTGCTTCTGTATTATAATTTTGTAAGGTTACTAATCTATTCCTTTTCTAATCTTTAGTTATTTCTTTATACTCGTTGTCGAAGCACACTTCTTGATTTTTGTTGTTCTTTCCTAGTTTTATCATTTAGTACAAACCAAACGTTTTTAGAGATCACTGCTTCCCAACCACAAACAATTTGAATCATTATAAAAGTTTCTGTGGAAGCAACTACCAGGTGTGGCGGTTAATCATTATTATTTTTTTAAGAGATGGCGCTGGAAACAAGGATCGATTTACAGTACCTTTTACGACAGTACCTTTCAAAACGCCAATGATGTGTAAATGATTTCGAGTTGGCGTCATATTTTTTTTGTGTGGAAAACATATCAAGTTTCGAGCCAAATAAAGGGCATTTGCGGCACGTACTGCTTTTCTTGTTCAAGAGAAACGCGAGCGAAAGCCGTCGTATATTTGTGGAAACTTACAGTGACAATGTCCTAATGCAAGACCGTTTGTGTACGTTGGTTTAGACGATTCACAACTGGTGATTTCGTCTTGAAAAACAAAGAAAGCTCAGGTAAACCGAACAAATTTGAAGTTGCTGAATTGCAAACGTTGTTGGAAGAAGATGATATCGTGAATGGAGACGAAAAATGGATATATTTCCATAATAACCCAAAATCCAGAAAATCATGAGTTGAGCCAGGATAACCCTTAAAATCGACCACAAGACTGAATCGCTTTGGAAAGATGACAATACTGTGCATTTGGTGGAAATGTGTAGTGCACCATGAGCTTCTCAAACCAGGTGAAACAGTTAATACTGTTCGTTACCGTCAACAAATCATCAGCTTGAACCATGCATTGAAAAGCGACCAGAATGACTTGATGACCAACTCAAAATATGTACGGTTTTTCTTGGAGTGTCTCACAAATTGCCAGAGAGATGGAAAAAATGTGCAGGTAGCGATCGCGCATACTTTGAATAAACCATTTTTTACCTTTCTCCCGGATTAAACGTATTTTTAAAGAAAAAAAAGAATTATTAAACGCCATACCTGGTAAGGGTTTTCAATTTTTCCGTTCCGTACTATAACAGATTATAGTATAGTTTTAAAAGATTGATAAGAACAAGGGCCAACATTTTAATGAGCAATAAAATGCCTCAGTATAAAAGTTAAATCATCGTAAACACTTTTAAAGTATTGTTACTTATTTCTAAACAAAAAAGCGATCTGTACATGAGATTGGATGTATTTCAATCAACAAAAACTCGAATTTGGACAATGTTGTCGTCGCATCCCCGAAGAGAGCATCCTCTCATTAATTTCGGTAGCAATTTTTAGCTCGACCCCCTTTTTCGATGCGTCACTCGCCAAAGAAACGCGAAAGCAATCGACGAAAACAATTGAAGTGCGGTTTTTGGTCGTCGCTAATGGTCGGCATCCTCGGTCGAAAATGACCTTTTTTGCTAATTCGCCTCCGGCGTCCGAGTCGAACTTTAGCCGAAACTCGCGCGAAGAGAGTTTCTCTGCGAACCGGTCGGTCGGATTGTTAGGGAACTTCCTTTCGAATTAATCATTCGGTCTCTCGCTCCGCACGAACTCGGAGAAACAACTTCGGAATTGGTCCCGTGGATGGAACCTGGATAATGTTAACGGGACCTCCATAATTATCAATTAGTTCAAACTATTTCCCTGTATACGTCATTATAACGAAATGAAAACTCTGGCAAAACTTTTATTGATGTCTTTTTGTAGAGAATGACAATTAACGAGTTGATAAAAGTATATCTCTGACTATTACAATTAATTTTACTGAAATTTGTTTAATAATGTATACAGTATTGGCCAAAAAGAAGAGGATACAGCTTACAAGAAGTTCAAATATAACAGAAATGAAACTGATTCGAATAATTATAAGAGGAAACGCAATAAGAATAATTAGGAAACGCATTCATATTTTTAATGGTGATTAAAAAAGAAAAAATGGCATTTTATAAACAGAACATTAGAGCAGCGTAATAGAGAAATGTTGAAGCAATGGGGGGAGTTTAATTTTTCTATTGGAACTTTCGGTGTGAAGCACTAAACTCGAAGAGACTTACCACTAAACACCAAATCACTTTTATAAACTTCTCGACGCCCATTTCGCCATTTATGTTAGCATTATCAGGAGATGATTTCTGATTAAATCAACGTGTGGCCAGAAGTTTATAAAAGTGATTTAGTGGTAAATTTCTTTGAGTTTAGTTTCCGAAAGATTGTTGGAAAAATGTGGATAATGTCGATTTTGCTAAGAGATGGCGTTACTAATACATTTGTTGGTATAGACTAATGACGTTTATGGTGTTTTGGAGAGTAAAAATACGCCATCAAAGGCCAGTTCGTTGTTAATTGTCATTGTGTAAAAAACAGTTTTTCATAGCTTTGAAAATGTCTAATTATGTACCAGAAAAAAGGCGTTTCATGGGGAAGTTCAATAACCGTCTTTCATTTGAAAAAAACGGCTGATGAAAGTTATCGATTATTGGTTAAAGCTTATGGTGAATATGCTCTAACCCAAAAAATTTGTGAACGATGGTTTAAATGCTTTAAAAGTGGTGATTCTGATATAAAAGACAAGGAGCGTCAATAACAGTCGAAAAAGTTTGAAGATGCAGATTTGCAAGCATTACACAGGTCGACATGATTTTTGTAACACTGATAAGACTATTAAAAGATAACTTTTTGCGTTTCATATAAATAGTCATTAAAACACGTTTTTATAAAAATAGTTTAGCTTTCCCCATTTTCAAGTACTTGATCATGGGATAATTGAATTTTTTTTGTACCTGACTTTGGACTGAACAATGTAGGAATTACCACAAAACCATAGAAGGGGTATTTCCACAGTATTTTACGATCCTTTAAGGACAGTTTTATTGTTTTCTACAGTTTAGTTTGTTTCTATTTCGTTTACAAAACAATCAAGTATTTAAGTTGATTTGATATAAAATGGCAAGTTTAAGTCATCGATTTTGCAAAAATTCAGCGGATAAGTTTATTTTAAGCGGACTATTTATTTTAAAGTCACAAGCTAAGATGCAGTGGATGTTCTTCTGTTTGCTGTTCCTATGGTGTAGAGAGAACTTACTGACCATGTAAGTGATTGTTACTTTTGTATCACTAAAACAGAAGAGATTTCAAAAACGTAAAAAGACAAAATTCAGTACCCAAATTTGCCTTCTGCACTTAGGTCGGTTCCTCATAGCCAGGAACTACCGGTACCAATTGCGCCTTTAAACCTGGACAATATGTTTTCCGGTAATTCTAATTTTAAGACTTCAACAGTGCAACTGTTGACTACAACAGTGCAACAGTGCAATAGTTGATTGCAACAGTGCAACTAATAATGTAAATGTTTCACTTTATCGAAAACGGAATGTTACATTATCAAGTTTTTATAAAATGGAAGAATCGCTATGTGTCTGTTGTGATACTGATGGTATAATGAATGAGCTTAATATGGAACATGCAGCACTGTATGTGTTACAGAAATGAACTTATCATTTTCGGATTTAGGACTACAAAGTACTTCATATACACCTATTTTTATCAATATTATCTCAAAAATATTTAAATTTGTTGATCTGTGTTATTGGATGAACTCAATTCATACGTTGAAACAATTGGCAGAAGCATAGAATGTTGTCCAATCCACCATTTCCGAACATCTGCATGCACTGGGAAAGACCCAGTAGAAAGGAAATGGGTTCCATATGGGTTGAAGGAAAGAGACATTGAAAGGCGAAAAACCACTTGTTAAATTTTGCTTGCCAGACAGAAATAAAAAGGTTTTTTGCATCGAGTTGTGAGAGATGATGAAAAGTTTTCAGACCAGCTTTCAACATCACAACCAGTGCGCAATATACATGGAAAAAAGGCTTTATTGTATATTTGGTGGGATAGTATATATACTATATATAATATATATAATATATATATATATATATATATATATATATATATATATATATATATATATATATATATATATATAAGAATGAAATTAGTATGGGCGCAAAGGAAGGCTAACGACAACAAACGCCTCTAATTGTACTTCGCGTGGTCCACCAGGGCCCATACGTGAATAATAATAATAATAATAATATATATATATATATATATATATATATATATATATATATATATATATATATATATATATATATATATATATATATATATATATATATATATATATATATATACATATATATAGTATTCGTATTCACCGGACTTACGCCCTTCAGACTACCACTTATTTCTGTCGATACAGCACGGACGAAAGTCCGTGCTGTATCGAAATGTTCTGAAAATATCGATGTTGTTCTGAAAAGAGCAACACTTTAATTCTTATGAAGAAGTGAAAATTTGGCTTGATGAATGGTTGTCCTCAAAAAACCAAAAATTCTTTTGGCGCGAACTCCATTTTATGACACAAATATGGGAAAAAGTAACAGCTAACAATACTTTGATTATTCAGGTAACTAATTTTGTTTTCTTTTGTTATTACGTTCAAATTTTGCGAAAAAATCTACATTATTAAGCGAAATTTCTATTAACAATTTTTATGCTGCAAGTATCCGGAAGATGACTCAAACCATTTCAAATCGGATTCGAAAATATTTGACAGTGCCATACATCCATTCAAGTGAAGAAACTTTAGATAACTTTGATTTGTTAACATTATTCCAATAGAAATATTGAAATTAATTTGAGAAATAAGTCAACAGTCATCTTATATTGCACCAACATATGTAATATAACTTTTTTAAGTGCGTTTTTCTGCTAGGGCTATCCATTACTTAGTCTAATCACTACGTCGCTCTATAGTGGTTGAGTTTCAAGGAACGTGAAAGTTATATCATTGTTCTAATACCAAATGTTGAGAGTCCGGTGCTGCTAGAGGATTTTAAGCCAATCAATTTCTTGCTGACTGTTGACAAAATATTGGAAATTGTGGTATGTAGACAATTGGGATTTCCTGACAACATTGATACGAGTCGGCACTGCAACAGAATTGTATGAAAGGGCGCCAAGATATCAGTGACGGTAATGTTGGTGTATTTGTGTAGACCTAAAACGTGCCTTTGAGACCATCAATAGAGAAGATTTGATTAAAAAACTGCTACGGGGTGACATCTTATGCTAAAAAGTGGCTAGAACATTATTTGAGTAGACGCCTTCACCAAACGAAAATAAATGATAATGAAAAGAACTGTGACCAGATGGTAACAGATATGAATTTAGAACTCTGTTAGATAAATGGCTATGCGTTAATAAATTAAAATTAAATTTAACATAAAATTTAATTAAACATAAGCAGGTCGTTTGTTGATAAACATTATAATATTTACACCGGCAGACATAAGATTGGAATCATTGTTCAAATTAAATATCTTGCGATAGTTCTTGATTTTTAATCGAAGCTTGCTGCTCAGATAAATTACATTAGTAAAAAATAGATCGAATTAAATTTCTGAATAAAATATATCTAACTACATCTACAGATATGTACATACATAAATAAAATAATGCCGGGCCGGATTGATGACACTGATGGGCCGGATTTGGCCCGCGGGCCGTAGTTCGGAGACCTTTAGTCTAGATGTTTGTCATTTAATCACCCTCGAACGGATGAAAAGATTTTAATGAAATTTGGCATAGAAGTCGATTAGGTCGTGGAACAGGACATAGGATAATTTTTATAACGCTATGAAATTCCGCCGAGGGTTTACATTGATACATATAGGCTATATATACACAATATAAAACAAACGTTTGTTTGCAAATTTCGACTTTATTCATCAATATATTCTCCTTGAAGAGCAATATAATCTTTCCAACCTTTTTTTATAGAACGATTTCACTTTGCTTTCAAAATATCCTTAAGTTTCGGCCATTACCTTTTCATTGGAGCGAAATTTCTTTCCAGCGAACATTTTTTTGAGGTCTTAGGGACGGGAAATAGTCGCTGGAGGTCAGATCTGGAAAATACAGTGGTCAAGGAAGCAATTCGAAGTGCAATTTAGCCATTGTTGCCTACGATTTGTGACACGGTGTATTGTCTAGGTAAAACAGCACATTTTTTTGTTCATTTGCGCTTCATCAAGATAATCGATAAAAAAAACCCATGAACATCCCAAAATACAGAGGCCACAACCTGTCGCTGTAGACAGCTTTCATCGGCTGCTGTTCACTCAGCTGACTGCCGATTTGACTCCGGAGAGTTGGATCCATGTTGCATCTATTGTCATATCAAATGAAAAAATTATTTTTATTTCGCTTAAACAGCCTCAAGCATTGCTTAGAATCATCAATACGTTGTTATTTTTGGTCGGCTGTGACTAAACGCGGGACCTATATCAATAACAATTTACGCATTCCTAAATGTTCAGGCAAAATTGTGTAAGCACTTCTGATTCGATATCTTCTGACTTTCAATATCGTTATAATATCAATTATGACCTGCAGCTTAACTTTACGGTTTTACGAAATAATTTTTTGAATTTTTCTGATGTTCTCTGGTGTAACCACCTCATTTGGACATCCAGAGCGTTTAGCATAATCGGTGCTCGTCCGTCCACGTGGAGCAGAGTCTGGGTAATGAATATCAAGCCATTGTTTTGCTTCAACGGTATTTTTCTTTTTCTAAAAACAATGCTTAATCAACAGACGAAATCCTTTATTTTTAATTGTTTTGAAAATAACAAAAAGAGTATCAATTAAAGCACAACAACTCAGAAACTAGTAGACAGATTGTCATGAAATTTTTACACATGACGTTTGGAGGTTGGCACAATTGACCACTCGAAAGAGTAGTTTGGTACGTAACGACATCTATATGTCATACCGGGGACTTATTGACCGATGTATTATATAAGTAAGCAAGTACTACTCACTTTTCGCGAATTCTCCGAAACTAAGACCTACAAACTTAAAATTTGGGAGGAATTTTCCTCATGCACCCTAGATGTTGGCTAAGGAGGAGGGTTTATAACAATCAACTCCTAAGGGGAACTGCGGGGGCGTAAAATATACATATTCGCCCGTTTTTGAAATTTAAGCCTTACAGACTTAAAATTTGACAGAAATGTTCTTCATGCGTCGTAGATGTTTGCTAAATAGGAGAGCTCAGAAAAATCAACTCCTAAGGGAGGTTGCGGAAGCGTAAAAGATATAAATATACTCCGAAATTTGGGATTGTATCGTTGTGAAGTCCTGACAATATTGTCTTCATTAAATTTATAGAAAATATTATCAAATAGCATGTAAAAGCTATGTCGTTCTAAAAGCAATTTTAATCATAAAGCTACTATAATAATATAAATGTTAATTTAAAATTAATTTCCATCAAATATTGCCTACCTTAGTTAAATATATACTTAGGAGAAAGAAAGTCAACCACAAGGTGATACTGATATATAATAAGACAGTGTTTTTACACAAGAGAGTAAATATTACAATAGGGATTAAAACAATCCATTTAAAATAATATAGTCATTGGTTTTATATTCTATAGGTTAAAAATCTTCCTCGGGCGGACGTGGCGCCGCCAAAGTTTTGTCGAACGACAGCTAATGCGATTAGATTTTTATGGGGCTGCTGCCGTCTGGTCTTCTTCTGTTTACAACCTCGTGTGTATAAAAGTAAATATGTTGCTACTCAATCGGAAAACGGTTCGTTTTACGGTCTCTCCCCCTCCTCATATTTCCCTTCGGTTTTATTTCTTTGTTTTTCCGTGATCCGCGAGCGTGTTCAGATTTATGCGTTTTAATAAAAACACGGCCAATTTCGCCGATTCGATGTGTTGTTTGTTCGTTGCCGTTTCATTATTTTAAAGCGACAAGACGTAAAACGGAGATATTTCGGGCGGATATACGACGGTTTCTCGATTATACTCTCGCCAATTCATCGTAAAATACGTACGAGGACGGTCCGAAATATTCCCATGATTAATATGACGTTATGACCGCCATATTCACCAAATTTGGTATCAAATTGTTCTTACTGTGATGCTTCAGCTCATCACTGAGCCTTGCAACAATCCCTTTTCAGTCTTTGGTGTGAATTGGGGTTTTGGAAAAAAAATGTCATAAATGGAAAGATCATATATAAGTTTTATAATTAAGCTATTTTTATTTTTTTCCTTATAATTAAAAAGTTATATCAAAATTAAAACACATTTTAGACATAGTACCGATGACGTGCCGAGATTTTCCGAAAAAAAAAACACGAGCGCGTGTAACGTAACGTCACAATGTTTATTTCCCCTCAACATTACAGACAGCTGATACGAGCGTTTTAGTTTTTAATCAACTTATTTTTGTTATGATCATCAGTGTATTAATAAATTTATTGAAAATGTCAAATCTAATTAGTTATCATGCCTATTTCGTACCATTTTGTTGGAATAGTACAAAAACAACTCCCGAAAAAAATGTTAAAATGTGCCACAAGAGGTTAAATATCGAAATCAATGGTTCCAAGCACCACGACGTATTAATCCTAATGCATCAAGTTTTTACAACCACCTGTCATCAAATATAGACAAAAGATTACACTGGGGAACAATTTGAAAAATAATTTCTGTTGAGTTCGATATTTAAGCTGTTTTATATGTAAATTGACATGCTAATTCCAAAACTTTATTTAGTTTTTTTCTATCACGTCAAGTTTTTTCTCTACAGTTGTTGCGCATCCGACTAAGCTTGGCGAATCACAAAAGTCACTACTGCTCTCCTACCGGCGAACCTTCTTCGACCTAAGAGTGGGGGCGTGAGTGACGTTGCGTCATCCAAAACTAGTTCGGTCAGTCACGCATGAGATGCTAAAGTACGCAGGTCTGTGTCGCTCTGATATAGTGAAGTCAAAGTATACATACACAACTACAGATTTTCGTTATGTCTGCCTCTGGTAGTTCTCGTCGTAAGTGCTTAAACAGCCCTGATTCATTTTGTTATATATGTGGCAGTTTTACCATCCCCATTCAACTAATATTAGTACATTTGTCAGGCAAGCCTATTTTGCTTATTTTAAAGTGAAAATAGGTGACCAAGATAAATCATGGGCCCCTCATAAAGTGTGCAAGCAGTGTGTAGAGAGTTTACGAATGTGGAGGAATAGAACACGTAATAAACTTTCGTTTGGTATACCAATGGTTTGGCGAGAGCCCAAAGTCACTTAAGTGATTGCTACTTTTGCATAGTGAAAACATCGGGGTTCAACAAGAAAAACAAACATAAAATTGAGTACCCTAGTTTACTGTCAGGACGTACTATACGCCCTGTGCCTCATTCAGCTGAAATTCCAGTGGCAGTTTTTCAAGAATTACCTTCTTTAGAAATATAAGAATGTGAATCAAGTGAAGATCGAAGTGACTCCACGGACGAAGAATTAAAAGTTAGCAATGATTCTGTTCGTAAAGGATTCAATCAACATGAACTAGAAACGATTTAGCACGAGATTTGGGACTATCCAAAAAAAGCATCGGAATTATTAGCATCAAGATTGCACGAAAAAAATTTGCTTGTCAAAGGAGCTAAAGTTATTTGCTATCGATCCAGAGAAAGTGAATTTAGGCAGTACTTCAGAAATAATGACGGATTTGTATATTGCCAGAACGTAGAAGGTTTAATGAAAGAATTGGCCATTTCTAACTATAACGCAACTGAATGGCGATTATTTATAGATAGCTCAAAGCGTAGCTTGAAGTGTGTTCTCCTACATAATGGACATTTATACGGTTCAGTCCCAATAGGTCACTGAGTTTCTTTGCGTGAAGAATATGGCGACATAAAGAAAGTCATTGACTTGTTGCAATATAACATGCACCAATGGATCATCTGTGTTGACCTTAAAATGGTCTGTTCCTTCTTCTGGCCAGCAACGCGGGTATACCACGTATCCCTGTTTTTTGTGCATGTGGGACAGCAGAGCTCGTGAGAAGCATTGGGTGCAATCAAACTGGCAGCCAAGATCTGAGATAAGACCTGGTGATCCAAAGATTTTAAATCAGCCACTTGTCGACAGAAAAAAATATTGTATTTCCGCCTTTGCATATAAAACTAGGTCTCATAAAGCAATTTGTTAAGGCTTTGTCAATTGAAGGAGACTGCTTTAAGTATATCATTTCGGCATTCCCTAGCCTGTCATATAAAAAGATAAAGGCTGGTGTGTTTGATGGTCCACAGATTCGGCAACTCGTTAAAGATGAAAATTTCCCTGAAACAATGACCGAACTTGAAAGGAATGCTTGGTTGGCTTTTAAAAATATTGTTAAAGACTTTCTTGGAAATACACGAGCCCTGAATTACATCGAAATTGTTCAACAGAGTGGAGAGCTTTAAAAAGCTTGGTTGCAACATGAGCATCAAACTGCATTTCTTACATAGTCATCTTGCTAACTTCTCAGAAAATCTTAGTGCTGTTAGTCATGGAAGCGCGGTATCAAGGTAGATGGGATGTCAGTATGATGGCTGACTACTGTAGGAGCATCAAGCGAGAATATCCACAAACTGAACACTCCAGGAAAAGATATAAGAAGAAATTTTTACCATAATATCTTTTATATATTTTTTGTATAAACACAATTTAACTTTTAATAATATATTAACCTCTGTATGAATAAAATATTTTAATCTATTTGGTCAGATCTCACCTTATTTCCTTTCGTATGTACACTTTTAAGGTAAAATGAGGGGTATGCTGTAGCTTAAGAACTTGACGTGATAGAGAAAAACTGTGAATATTTTTGAATTCAGAGACGAAAAATTAGTCAAAAACAAGTCAGAGATCCAAGTCAACAAAATTGCTGTTCCCCAGTGTTATTATTTATAAGATTATATCAATTTTTTATGTTTTAGAATTTATTACCTGCTGAAGCTATACAATCGTTGTATTGAGTGTCTTGAACTTTTTTTAGTTTTTCATTGTCTCCTGTTTATTGTATGCTTCTTATATTTTGTCTATTTACCTTTTTGGAACTACCATTTTTTGTCTTATATACATGTTATAATTCTTTTCTTTGCCCGCTTGTGAGTTTTTGAGTATATAAATAGTGTACCAATAAGAATAATGGAATTTCAAAAACACACATTTTTTGTTCAAAATCGGTTCCGATTGCTTTATTTAAGAGATTCAGACATGCAATTTATGGATTGAACAAGACTTCAGCCAAATGGCCACCACGGCTCTTTTTGCAGACACTGATCCGCTCGCGCCAATTTTCTATGACCCTGGTGCACATTTCGGGCTGTATGGCGACTATGGTTTGAGGAATATCATACGAGACAGTTTCGTGACTCTGATGATACTCCTCTATAGCTTCTCACATCAAGCATAGTAGAGTATGGTGTGATGTCTATTAGGACATGACCTATTTGGTTTACTGTATGTTCCTCAGGTGAGATTCATGTTCGTTTATGGATGTTTTTGCATGGGAATTTCGTACTTATTACCCTAAGAACCTTGTCATACCATATTCTGATTATTTTCCAATTTGGGCATTAAAGTCCCCTAAAATTAATTTAATGTTTCTGAGGGTATTGTTCACCTCGCTTTCCAGCGGTGCATAAATTTCTCTTTTTTATCTTCTGGTAGTTGCTAAGTCGACAAAAGTCGTGAGTGTATTGGCATAAATCTGAATTTTCGCATGTCCCCAGAGAAAATAATCTAAAGCAGTTAAATCGTATGATCTCGGCGGCGAAGCGATGGGGCCATTTTGTGAAATTAACGAGTTGGCGAACTTGGCCCATGTTTGAAATATGCTCCTGTTGAAAATAAAGGTCATCCGCATCGATTCCATCAAATTCCGGAAACAAAATCTTCCAACATGCATTGTAGTGCTCGGTATTGATGATAACGGTGACTCCTTCCTCATTTTTAAAGAAATAAGGACCGATGACTCCTCCATGCCAAAATCCACACCAAACTGTGATCTTTTGCGGATGCAAAGGACTCTCATGTATCACATGTGGATTAGATTCGCATCAATACCGACAATTTCGTTTATTGATGAAGCCATTGAGCCAGAAATGAACCTCATCAGAGAAGACGATTTTGCGATGATATTCGTTGTCGGCTTCCATCATTTCGAGGGCCCAATCGGCAAATTCAGGACGAAAACGATGGTCGGTTGGCTTCAATTCTTGTGCCAGTACCATCTTATACGGATGCAAGTCTAAGTCCAACCTTAAAATTCGCTAGGTTGTCATTGGCGAGAGGCTTAACTCTTGCGAGCGGCGAGTAACCGAGAGGTTGTCATTTTCGGCTACACTTGTTTGAACGGCGGCAATATTCTTAACACCACTGGCATTTTTATCGCACAGGCGCCACGCTATCGTGGAGAGTGTGGTGCCTGTATTCACTTTCAAATTTTCTAATAACACGATCAAAAGCATGTCTGATAGGTCTAAATTGCTTGTCTTGTTGAATAACACGATGGGAGTGCGAATTTGCGTAATAAAACTGTACAATTTCCAAACGTTCTTCTAATGTGAAATGAACCATGATTTAATTGCAAACCTTTCAGAAAACAACTGACAAGACATGTCAAAAATCGGCAAACAAATATGGCCGTCGTGAGCTGTCAAATTTCCATCATCCCTAATGGTATTCTTCAGTTCACCTGTACTTCAGTTGGATAGAGTTTATATTCTCCATCACATTTTTACGTTAATCGTCGAACAATTCGCTTTTTTGGGTTTTCCTTCATTTCGGGTCCCAGCTGTTTCCTCCGTAGCGTACCTTTACTAATACATATTTTATTGTTACCCATCCATCATCGTCTACCGACTTTGCTAGAGCTCCACAAGTCACTGGTTGCTTTAGTTCCTACTTCATTCTACGTTAGTATTTCTTCTTAGCGCTTACCTCTATTGTTAATCTTTCAATGTGTTTTTTTGTATTGGTTCCTGTATCTTTGTTCGTAACACAGATCCTTTGTCGTGTTTTTGTTGCCATTAGGCAGTTCTGTGACTCTGATGATACTCCACTATAGCTTCTCATGTCAAACATACTAGAGTATGATGTGATGTCTATTATGACTTGATCTATTTGGTTTAGTGTATATTCATCAGTTGAGACCCACGTTCATTTATGGACGTTTTTGCGTGGGAACTTCATACTTAATAATCTAAGAACCTCGCATACAGCGAATTATAGTGCCCTTTTCATTTTGTCATACCATATTCTGATTATTTTCCAATTTGGGCATTAAAGTCCTCTAAAATTAACTTAATGTTGTTTCTGGGGACGTTATCCACCTCGCTTTCCAGCGGTGTATAAAATTATTCCCCTATTTTATCTTCTGGTAGTGCATGCACAGATAACATTGACATATTTTGAAATTTTTACATATTAAAAAGAAGTTACAAATGCCATATTTATCGAGTTTCTAAAAAGCAGTAGGTGTAGAAACGATCACTTACAGGGACAATGGTTCAGAAGGAACCTCGTTTCTGACTCGTTGATTATGAGATTGTGTTTTCTTTCTGAAATAGATTTTCTTTCCATCTATTCTCCTCGCAAGAAAGAGAAAAATTCAAAAATGGGTCGCATATGGAGAATATACCCCTCTCACGTCGGATATCGTTTACAACCATAGTCTCCTATCCTCCCTTCTCTTTATTTAGCCACCACCCTTTGTTTACCCGGCCCATGTTTCCAGAAAATATAGATTTGCTTTTTGTCAAAGGTTTATGGGAACGGGAGAGAGCGACTGGGTGCGGGGGTGGGCGAAAGATATCAAGTTCCTTCTCGAACGGGCACGTACTGAGGGTTCGGTTTTCCCTATCGAAAGACAGGGTCGTATTTAAGATAAACAAACCTTCCATTCGCAGGATATCTGCATGAAACATGAGAAAAGGGAAAAAAGGAGAACGCTGTGAAAAAGTCTCGATTTTAGTCCTAAGAGGCGAAGTCAGTTTTGTTTTATGACCATTTATTTTACACTGAAGTGTGAATTGTTAACTCATTGTTAATAAAGGGAAATGTAGTTCCATATTTTTACACCGATCAATAAAGTCTCTGTGTGACTAGAGAATATCTGTTTTCTTTCGCTTTCGCACAAATTTAACGCTTGGATTAAATAAAAATTGTCATATTTGTTAAATCATTCTAGTAGACATTGTTGACTGTAAACTTGATTTGATCTCGGCTATGGCCATTAATTTTGCTGGGCCATTCTTGAATAATTATAGATTTTATAGTAGCTATGTCCTTAAAAATATCAACGAAGGTCAATTCGTCACTTCGGACCCTCAATTCTAGCTTAAAGGACCTTGAATACGCGGATGACATATGTCTTATGTCGCATCAATTCAACAATATGGTCCATATGCTAAACAGACTTATAACGAAGCCCAGAAAGTAGGCTTGAAAATTACTGAAACAAAGAGCAAATCGCTGTGAACCAACACCAGTGTGAATCAACACCAGAAATTTCAGCCCTTTCTTCCTCAACGGGTCTCCCATAGAAGATGTGGAGAGTTTTATATATTTGGGCAGCATTTTCACAAAAAATGGAGGTGCAGACCATGATGTCAAAAACAGAATGCGAAAAGCTCAAGGGGTTTTTGCAGCTGTAGCACCTGTATGAAGATCAACACAATACTCAACGCAAACAAAACTTCGTATATTTAATACCAATGTTAGGGCGGTCTTGCTCTACGGATGCGAAACGTGGAAAATTACGAAGATAATAGCAAAAAACTTCAGGTCTCCAAAATAAATACTTGCGAAAAATTCTCCGAATGTTCTGACCGAACAAGATTCGAAATAAAGACTTTCTCCATAACATAAACCAAAAGAAAATTGAACACGAGATAGCACTTCGCAAGTAGGGATGGATTAGGCACACACTCAGAAAACAAAACAACCGGTCAGACTTTTTCCGGTCAAACACGCTTGACATGGAGTTCTTTAGAAATTTTATAACGTCTTTGTATTTTCTTTGGACCTCTCATATTTAATTTCTTGTTTTTTAATTCCCCATATAGTATCTGCTTCAGCAAGGCATTGTCCTGCATCTTGTGGCAATGATTTAATGATTTCATAAATGATTTTATGCTCAACCTGTTGGCTCTTTCATGTACCTCCACTTTGGTTTGCGAGTCTTGCCATTTTATTCTCAAGATTTTTCGGAGACATTCTTGATGAAATATCTCGAGTTGTTATATTTGCTTCCGATATAGGACCCAGAATTCGGCTCCATACAAAAGAGTGGGCATTACGTTGGAATTGTAAATACTGATTTTAGTTTGTTGCTTTAAGTCTCGGTTACCACATCCTTCTCGTAAGACGTTCAACATTGGGACCAGCATCTTTCGTTACCCATGTAATTTATGGGCCCCGTTAATAATGGTATGCTCTAGTCTTATCAAGATTAGTTTTTCAAATCATTTAGATAGTATTGAGAAGAGGTTAATTATTATTAATTAACCTCTCCCCAATGGCTGAGATTTATTATTTTTAAGACTTAAACGGAATACGAGATAAAATAGAATTTAATTCGCTAGATAGAGGAAAGTAGCCAAATATGGAATAGTACCCATAATATGGATTACCACTGTTTCTCGTAAACAATCAATTAGGAATACGCGACCATTTTTTTATCTCACTTACTCACTTTAGCGTCGTACTCATTTTATCTCGGCACTCGGTGTTTTGTTTTGTCGATGCCTAAAAACTTTTCAAGTTTGTCACCCTTATTATACATCTATCGTATTGTATTGATACTTGTTTTGGTACGTTTTTTTTGCATAGCTATTGTTGTTTATAAAACACGGCAACAAGTTTGAGCCTGTTTAAAATTCCTAATATGGACAGTCACTGGTTGAGCCTGTTTAAAATTCCTAATATGGACGTACATGTTGGCAAAACTTAACAATTTGCAAAATCCATTCGGCAAATCAGGCATGGTCGGAAAAAAAGGTTGAAATTATCTTTGAATCATCATAAAGCAAAACTCTCCATAAGAAGACCCACCGGGACATCTTTTGCAAGAGCTTTTGGATTTAATAAGGATAAAGTGAACACCTTTTCTTATCTTCTAAAAGAGGTGTATGATAAAATTAACTACTCACCAAAGTGCATTTATAATGTAGAAGAATCTGGCATTACAATTGTGCAAAGCAAGATATCCCAAGTTGTTGGTCACAAAGGAAAACGACAAATAGCTTTACTTACATCAGCTGAAAGTACTAATCACAATAGTTATTTCTATGAATGCAACCGGTCATTTTGTGCCACCTTTCATTATTTTTACTAGAAAAGTATGAACCTCTAGCTCATGAAAGTATGAAAGGTTGCCCACTAGGATCTGTAGGAGTTGTTCATCTATCAGGATGGATTCAAATGCACGTATTCACAGATTGGTTTAAACAGTTTCTTAAACATACCAACCCAATTTCAGAATCTAAAGTTCTATACATATCAGACGGTCACTTCAGCCACATTCGTAACATCGATGTAATAGAGCTTGCTAAAGAAAATAACGTAGAAATTGTATCCATACCTCCGCATACTACCCACAAGCTCCAGACTTTGGACAGAACTTATTTGGGGCCGTTAAAGGTCTATTAGAGTGAAGAAATACTGGATTAGAAACAATAACAAACCATTAAGTCCTCTTGACATTGTAAAACTATTTGGCAATGCTTCTTTGAAAGTATAAACCTGCCCGACTGCAGCAAATAGGTTACGGGTTACAGGACTCTGACCATTAAATAAAAACATATTCAGCGATATTGACTTTATTGCTGCTCAACAAGATGCTGTAAAAGATGGTTGTACAGCAAATATCACACCGATAAAATCAAAATATTTGATTGAAGAAGGACCATTCATTACCAATCCTAGTTCACCGGGTAATAATTGTACTTCAAATGATATTTCAGTCTTGAAACTGAACCTATCATGAATCATGAATCTGAACCTTCAACTTCCAGACTTGATCGTAGCAGTTCAGTTCCAACAAAAAAGAGGAAAGTATCTAACCGAGGAAGGAAAGCTGCTGTGGAAATAGCAATAATTTATTCACCATACAAAAATGATCTCATCCAGAAAAGTAAGACAAAAATAGAAAAAGAAAGGAAATTGTCCAAGAAATAGAAGAAGAAAAAAAACTGGGGAGGGAAAAAGGGAAAAAGAATACTAAGGCAGATCCTGAAAACTCTGATGACGATTCTGAGGATGAAGCCCGACCTTAGTTTAATACAGAGAGTGAGCCTGAAGTTACAATAGGAGAATAAGTTCATCACTCAGTCGACGGTGAATGTATGTTCTGCCACGGAGTGTTTTCTGAAGATACTCTGGCCCCATAATGACGCACTGGTCCAGAGAATGAAATTAAGGGTTTGTAATTTTTGCAAGTAAAATAAATTAATTTTTACAGAATAAGTTACTTTTATTTTTGTCTCTTAAGAGTCTTAAGATCTCTTATAAAAAGAAATGACTCTTTTTGTTATTTTTTTTAAGAAATTTTGTGTCTTATTTTCATATACAATATTTGGGTGTCTATTCCATAAATAGCTACTATTTTGTTTCTTAGATTATTAAATAAAAAAAAGTTAATTGATATTAAAAAAACAAGACCGTCACTAAGATAAGCCAAAATATATGACTGACTATGACAAGCCTTCTAAACTAATAAAAAGCCTTCAAATCATGATAGTGTGTTTATATGCTACAAAAACAAAATGGTATTCCATATTTGGTCACTTTCCTCTACATTTATGTTGAAACGCTTGATAATGAAAATAATAATAATCAAATATTTGGAAAATATCAATATTACTTTGATTCCTGACCTGTAAGTGAGCACACGTACAGTTGAGATGAAGGCGCGCGCCCATTTGGATTCATAAATTCGGCAGCTTTCGCGTCGAAACAGCATTAGTTCGAACACGGATCCCGGATCTCCGAGATGGAACAATATCAATATCGCATTACGTTGTTTGTTTACAATATGGCGCCTCCAGTGGCTGTAAAATTGGCAAAGTTACCGTCTGGCGGAAAGTTTCGCACTCCAGACCCCTTCTCTCGATGTTTCCTAGTTCTGTTTAGGTTTTCTTTACGGGCCTACGTCGGGGGGTTATTGCAGAGGTGGCTCTTTGTTTTCCAGTCTCATTTTCTTTAGAGAAACTTCGTTTTGCCTGTTTTATTATCGATAAAATAAACAGTGTTAAAAAAAGTATAATATAATAAAAATATACTACCACAATCAAAAAGTATTGTGACTTTTTGAATAAAACACAAAGTATTTATTTATTCATCTAAATTTATTGAGTTTAACTAATACGCTCTCACTACAATACACTTATTCCGATGTTTTTTCGATAGTTCCTTCGAACTAGCTTTTATATTCGACTTCTGGCTTCCACGGACTCAATGTAGCGTCCACGAAGTGGTTACTTCAATCGGGGCAGCAAGAAAAAGCCACATGGTGCCATATATGCTGAATATGACGTTTGTGAAACGGCGTATCTTTTTGAATAACTTCTAGGAACTCAAAATACAACAAAACAGCGCACTTAACACAAAAAGTCATACGGTGTCATAACTGATGAATATGGTGCTTGTGGAATAGTGTTTGTTTGATTTTTATCGAAAAATTGACGAATAACTATTACGGTGGGCGACGCTGCGTTACCTGGACGTTTTTTTGCGAATAGGCTCACGTAAACGATACAATATTTAATTAATTTTATTGTTTGTTTATTGTACAATCTGTTTATGCAACAAAAACAATAAGTACATTTTAGGAACTGAAAATTGCCATAAGAGAGAAACATTTCGTCGGAAAATGTTCTTTATCTTAAGTTTTACGGACATATAGGCTAACTAGACAAATAGTCGAATTTTATGAAAATAGGAATATAATAGGAATAGGAATAAGGAAGGCATTAAACCATCCGTAATATTAACTCGGTTGAAAGTTCAGTATGGAGACAATACCCCGTCTAAGACCCACGTGTTTGGTTGGGCCAAGAAGTTTAAGAGTAGACAAGAAAGTGTAGTAAATGTAAGTCATAATCGACATCCCAGGTCAAGTGTCACTGCTGACAACATTACTGCTGTTCGCGATCTTATCGAAGGTGACCGGCGGCTCACTATTCATGAAATCGCTTGATATCGGTGGATATTAGCTTTGGAAGTGCTCAAATAATCATCTTGTCTTCAATAAAATTTGTGCTTGATGGGTTCCGAATTTGTTGATCGAATATCAAAAAAACATCCGATTGCAAATCAATAGAGACTTCTAAATTGATTTCGGCGGGAAGGAGATCCTTTTTTGAAGCGTATCGAAACGTGATGAAACGTGAAGAAAAGGCGAAACCTGCCCCGTAAAGGCCAAAAACCCGTTTCTCAACCGGTAAGGTTCTCGCGACCGTTTTTTTCGACGGGAAGCGAGTTTTGCTGATTGATTTTCTACATGATCGACGTACGGCTACTGCCAGCTGTTGGATGCAACAAAATAGGCTTACAGGAGTAAAATATGCGGAGTCTCATCAGAGACGTCCTCCTTATCCGTGACAACGCAAGGCCACACACAACGGTTTTGACGAAGGCAAAACTGGAGAATATGCATTGGAAAACCCTCCATAGAGTCCAGATTTGTCACTCTGTGATTATTTTTTGTTGCACTTGCTATTGAAAGATGCACTTGGAGGCTTACGATTCGACAACGATCAAGATGTTGAGGACTTCGTGCGCAATTGGCTGATGACCCAAACGTAAAGTTTCCACGAGGAAGGAATTCACTAGCTTCCAAACCGCTGGGAAAAAGTGTGGAGCGAGTAGGAGACTATGCCGAGAAATAATTAATAGTTATTTCGTATTATTTTATAAATAATAGATATGTATAAAATAATTCCGGTTTATCATTGATTCATCTTCGTATTCCAGTAATATCTAGAATGTCTCTAATACTTAATTGGCCATTACTCGATATAATATCCTTGATTTTGGTAATGTTTTGTTTATTGCCTGACGTGGAAGGTTTTTTTGAACTAGGGTCACCTTCAACTGTTTTCTACCATCACTAAAGCCCTTATGTAGTACGTTTTAAGATATATCGTTGACCGATTCGCTGCAATAAACTCTTAATAACCCCTGCCGTAACGAAACCCGGCAAAGTTACAAGAAACGTAAACAAAGCCGCGCCTCATAAAATAACAGGTAAAAAGATGAAATTAATTTTATATCTCGTTTATTAGTTTCGAAATATTTTAGTTTAGTTAGCATTCTTTTCTTAAACAATGTAGTTTTATAATTTCGATTTTGTTATTCCAAACGTGTGGCGTTCTTGTTTCTTTATTGACTAGGGGGTTTAATGTAAATGCAGCCGTAGCAGAAACGTCTTCATTAATAAAAACTCCGGTGTCTATAGTTAAAAATATTGTAACGAAGCCAATTAAAGCCAAAAAAGTCCGTAGTGCTTCTTGTTAAAGCAAATGTGTTGACAACAGCGACAAAGACTTAATTCGAAGCAAAATTTATGCTATGTATGAAGAGCAAACTCTGCCTACCTTGCATTCATTGCAACAGCGACTAAGGAAAGATGAAACCAATATTCTTTGCAGCAGAACTCCGGATAATATTATCTCAAATGGATTTTGCATATCGGAACATTAATAAAAGACAAATATTAATAGAATCACAACGATTGCGCAAATGGCGGTTTGACTGCTTAAACTCTATAAAAAAATACAGATGAGAAAATCGTCCCATTATCTACCTTGATGAAACATGGTTCGATACACATGAGACGCCAGCAAATACATTAAGATATATACATTAAGCCAGATATATACATTAAGAAAATGCCAAGTCAAAGCCCTGGCGAACAAGGGAAAATAATTAAAATTTTAAATTCAGGTTCCGAGGATGGATGGGTTCCAAATTGTTTACGGTTGTCCTCCAAAAGTATTAAACATTCATCTTTAGACTACCATGACGACACCACAGCAGAACTTTTTGAAGATAGCCTTTGCCCAATATGCCTAAGGAAAGCGTAATTGTAATGGACAATGCTAATTATCATAACTGCCAAAAAAATTAAGTTCCTAACACAAATAACACTAAATTGGAAATTCAGAACTAAACGATATATACTTCGAAAATACATATAAAAAATGTGATCTAGAAATATGTATGTGATACAATTGTTGCCGATATGGGACATACGGTTTTACGCTTTCCCCCGTATTACTGTATTTTTAATCCAATTGAGCATATGTGGCATCAGGTAAAATCCAATTTTAGAGCAAAAAATATTTCTTCGACTCTAAGTGCAAGTGCTGCAACATTAATCAGGAAGGTTGTAGATAGTATTCCCAAAAAAAGTTGTATAAATTCGATTAACCATGTTATTAAAATAGAAAATTCCTATGTCCACTATTATTAAGATAGAAAATTCCTATAGAACCACTTATTATTAAAGTAGATTAAAGTGACAGTGAGAGCGAAACCGAATTAAATTTAAGTTATAATTTTTATTAATAAAATATTAATTAATAGATACATTTATTTATTTTTATTGTACTAATAAATTCAAAATACACAAACCAATAAACAATGTTTTTATCATACATAATAATAATTATTATTAGTATTTAATCATAATTTAACAATATTTTATTTTTCCCAAAATTATTCAGAAGTTAAACCACTCCGGCTCTGGCGCCTTTTAAGAGATTTTTATTGAGATTTATTGGGGCAATTAACATTTTGCCGAAGGGCAACGAAATATCTTGAAACGGACTTTACCACTTTATGTTTTTTAATTTTTAATGCATCAATATAGGGAATTTCGTTTTTTGGACAAAATTTAATGCAAGTTCCTTTTTCAGATTTGTTTAACAATAACAAAAAACGCTATAATTTCTAACTTAACAAGTAAAATGATATGGAACTTCTGTCAGATATCAAGAACAGCGATGCCAATAAAAAAAACAAGTGGTTATCGATACATAAAGAGTGTACATTTTTCACCTTACTTTTGGATTACAGTAGAATGATATTATGATGACAAAAGTAAATCATAAAAAATATCAAGAAATGGTAAATGTTTCTACTCAATGTGTTAGTAACAGCAATAAAATTTAAATTTGTAGAGTTCGATAAAATAAAGTTAAAATAAATATAATAACATCCACTATCTTTTTCAAGTCGTAAATAAATTTCAACAGTTAACAATCGTACACACGTTCGGCAAATAATCAAAACAGACTCCAATATATCTACTACTACTTCAACTGAACTGCACAAAGATAAATCAGCAATAATCTATCTCAAACAGATACTGAACGGTGCAAAATCAGAGTCACGAATGCCGTTCAAAAAATTAACAATTGCTCCGTTTGCCGGCCGGTTTTTTTCGTCGTTTTCCGTCTCTCATCCCGTACACCGATTTCCCCTTTTTTCTTTATTTTCCCCGTTATTTTCCGACCGTTAACCGACGCGTAGTTTCCATTTTTCGCTCGTTATTTCCACTCGAACGTGCAGTCGGGCTTATCTACAGAGTCCCCCGGTACCCCACCGGGATCCCCCACCTCGGCGACGATACATGGTGCATTGTACGGTATCCAAATGGAGACCAGCCTTAATTTAATATTATTGAGTTCGTATTTTTCTTGTTGGCTTGGGCGCCAGCGTTTATTTTCGCACCGGAGGTATAGATAAACGTAGGGTTGTGCGGCAACACCTGGGGCAGGATGTAAACGCGAATATCTTAGACGTCTCGCTTAGTTAGGTGATGAAATTTAGGGTGTTTCTCCTTAGAAAATGTATATTTGAAGAATTTGTTAAAGTTTTCTTATCTGAAGATACTAATATGCACCACTTCCTTTTTCATCAAATATACTAAATACGTAAACACTCCGCGCTTGCATTGATGATCCATTCCAGTACCGTGGCATGAGTCAATCAGAGCGCTGATTCGGTGTTCGGCGAGGAACGATCAATAAATTTGATTTATAAGTCCTAAGCTGTTGGGTAGTCAGCGAGTTTAAATATGCATTATTCAAAATTGTTTTAAAAATAGTATATCTTAGGCAAGTACTATTATTTTTCATTATTTAGTTATATTATCAAATCAATTAGATTTGTAGATATTTGTATTGTATTTTATGACATTATTTTATGAGTAAAATTTACGAAAACCGACGAGGACATAAAAGTACCATCAGTGATGACGTTGGTTTCAAAATGTAGGGTATTTTATGCTAAATTTAAATAATGAATGTAGTTTTTTTTCGTTATATTTGCTGGCAGTTATCTTTTAAATTCACGTTTAAATTGTTGTTTTATTTGTTGTAGATGTACTGAATGATGATGGATATGATGGATATTTTAAAAAAATACTGCTTTCATTGAGGCTTTGTTGTTGGAAGACCTTTCAGACTGTGACGATAAATTTGATGCGGATTTTTCAGACGAAGAACCACATCGACAGAGATACAGACACAGTAACACAGACCCATATCGAGAGGCTTTGACGACATTTTTGAGGCTGTTGAAGGGCTGGGTTCTACGAAGTCTAACCCTTATCGCCTACAAATGAAGAATTACCACCAGAATCTTCTATTGATCAGGTATGTACATCGCCTGTCTCTAGTCCCAGACCCCGAGATTGATATTCCGTCACCAAGTACATCCTTGCCGATAGCTACCCGATAACAGGTTGTCGAACTAAATCGTAAGTGGAAAAATCGAAACTTAAAGACAAATTTACCGGAATTTTCAGTAGATACCGAAGTAGTACAACAATGTCTTGCTCACTGTGCCACACCGACTGATATATTTCTAATATTGATTGACGGAATATTAGATAATATCTTGTACCAAAGCAACCTTTACGGTACACAAAAAGACAAGATGTTGCACCTAAAAAAGGAGGAGCTTTTAACATATATAGGCATACGTTTCTACGTGGGATACAATACTCGACAGCTTCGATATACCATTACTCATTGGCACCTGATCTAAACAATCCACTTTTATTTAAAACCATGCCAAGAGGCAGATTTGCAATTATTTTATCACTTTTACATTCTAATGATAATACTCAATACTCAAATGCCTATGATCTGTAAGGAAAAGCTGTACAAAATACGACCAGTAGTGGATGCGCTAAACAAAAAATGTCAAGAGTGTTATCATGGGGCCTGAGAAATGAGCGTGGCTGAGTTGATGATCAAATTCAAAGGTAGGTGTGTACTGAAACAATACCTACCCATGAAACCTATCAAAAGAGGATACAAGTTGTGGTGTTTGGCTGACCAGAGAGGCTTTATAAAGAAATTTCATATTTACCAGGGAAAAGACCAAAAATGAGTTACAATTTTTTAAATTGTAACTTAGGGGAATGAGCCGTTTTCGAATTGACGAGAATTGATTGAGAAAAGGCAAAATTGTCGATTTTGACAATTTTTTCCTCTATTGCTTTGCTAGACTTTGCTAAACTGAAAATACCCATGTCTGTGGGACAATCAGAAGTCTTCCCGGTAATATGCTTGCTCATTCTAAAATATAAAAAGGAGAGAACGATTATCGTTTTTCAAACTTAGATATTGGCTATTGAAAATGGAAATATAACAAAATGGTACATTTAGTCTCAAATTTTCATCGAAACGAGGAGGCCACAGTGTCACATAAGGAAAAAAATCAAAGTCTACAGTAATTTGCTCAGTGGCAGTCAAAGATTACAATGCCTATATGGGGGGGGGGGGGGGGGGGGGGGGGGCTGTATACAGTTGATTGATTGAGAGCCCTATATTGCGTTGACCGAAAATCACCAAAATGGTGACATAGATTGTTGTGGGATGTCACAGACATAACATTTGTCAAGGCATTTGTTGTTCATGGTCTTATATTTGAAAAAACTACCGTGAAAGACTTCCAACGATCTGTTACCCAAAGGTTGATTTGATGACGATGAAAGGTGCTGGTTAAAAAAAGGGCTTCTATAGATATCGTTTTAAGTCCTGGTCCTTCTAAAGGGCGCAAGTCCAATTATTCTAGTGTGAAAGATGAACGTCTGGCAACAGAAGAATACATTGGCCTATATTTGCAGAGAATAGAGGAAGGTTTGAGGTTTGTAGCATCAAAAAGATACAATCGAAACCACCGTTTAACAAAAAAAAAACTGTTTTGTTGAATACCACGAACCTTTGATCTCATATTTGCTTTTTTTACTTGTATTTTTTAACAACGTTCCTAACATTGTAATTCATAAAGTTCCTGACGGTACAAATTAGTCCAGGTTATAGAAATAGTACTAGGCACAATTAACATTTAAAAATTTGTTTTTTATATACCTTAGTAATATAACAGAGTACAATTGCAGAAAAACATAAAAAATGGATAGTCCGGTAAGAAAGGGTTAATTCAATTATTAATTCTTCATAATACCCTCTGTCTCATTGTTCTCGAGATACGAATATGTTCCTTCCCTTAACATATCTGCTTAAAATTCGTAAAAACATCGTAGATCCTCAACTTAATTCTCGACTCTCAAAGCGCCATCTCTCAGCTTCAAAGCGAGGTATGTGAACATAATATGAAACATCACTGAAAGGCACTACTGTATTTTCACCTTTCAACTAGAAAAAAATGTTGCGGAAAAATGTTGCGTGATTGAGTTGGGCTGTGAGATTTTAACGATATATTTCGTCCCTTGTTGGCAGCTACTTGATGAAAATTCATCATAAATGATAATTACAAGTTTTTCTTGTCTACTTTCTACTTTATTATATTTATATTTAGTACAGATTGATGCGCGTTTAAAAATTTTGTCACTATTCTGTCAACATTATTTCAATGAAGCTATAGTGTCAGCAAAATACGCCAATCTACATTTAATATACTACGCTAGTCTGAAAAGTTTCCAGCCGCAATATGAATATTGCGTTACTCGTCAAAAATATCTTGGTAATAAAATTGCGCTTGTGTTGAAAGATAACCTTAAAAAAATCCGCCATTCAGTTGTTGTTTAACAGTTAAATAATCAGTCGATGTTAGTGTTTCCGTAAAGTTGAAAACTGTAGTTTCTGTAACATAATAAAAAGTATGTTACATAGTTTTTATGTGTTTTCTGGCTAAATTTGTGTATTTTATATCGGCGATATGTTCTGTTTTAGATGAGTTTAAAACGAGATCAAGAGAAAATCTTGTAGATTTTGAACGAGTCTGACAA
Organism: Cosmopolites sordidus; assembly: GCA_031761425.1. Classification (NCBI taxonomy): domain Eukaryota; kingdom Metazoa; phylum Arthropoda; class Insecta; order Coleoptera; family Curculionidae; genus Cosmopolites; species Cosmopolites sordidus. Next base: position 56,957 of record JARFXV010001176.1, read on the forward strand.
CGACGATAATGACCAAATAATGGGAGGGCTGCCAGGTGAGCCTTCGGATTCTGAACCCGATGACAACTTGGAAGAGGACTTACGTGTAGATACCGCTGAAAGTGAAGAAGATTCTTCGGTCTCTTCCGCTGATGAGCTGAATGTTGTCAGCCAAAAGAGAAGTATGATTATAGATTCTGATGATGATCCTCCGAAGGTTCGCACCCATGCCTACCTTCATCTTCACAGGAAAACATGGTAGTACATCCAGATAAACACTACATTTATGGAAAAAATAAACACAAGAGGGCATCCACTCCACGCACCTTAAATATCCGTACATCAGTTCGAAATGTTATTCATTCTATACCTGGACCTTTTAATGAAGCAAGTTATTTCCGATGAAATGATTGATCAAATTGTAGTTCACACAAGTGCCGAAATTAAGTTGAAAATGGTGAAGTACAAATAATTGTCTCATACTAATTCTTCAAGATCAATAATAAAATGAAAGTTTTACTGGGTCTCTTCTTACAATTAGCTACAAATAGCTAACCATCTTCCAACGCGAACGTTATTCGACACCAAACGATGTGGCAGCGTCTTCAACGACGTGTATGCGTACTGAGAGATTTGACTTCTTGTTAAGATGATGTCGCTTTGACGAAAGAGCTATCAGACAAGAACGAAGAACGTCAGATAAGTTCACACTAGCAACAGAATTTTGGGAGAAATTCATTCAAAATAAGGTACAACCTCAGTTCCTATCTGATAATTGATGAACAATCAGTTGGATTCAGCGGTTGCTGCCTTTTTAGAATATACTTATCAAATAAGCCTGACAAATATGGCATCAATATTGTAATCTTTGCAGGTTTATACTGAAAAGATGTATGTAATGTCATATTTGGGTAAAGGTACAAATTGTAGCGAAAACATGCCTCTTGCCACACACTTTGTGAAACACCTTTGTGAGCTTTTCTATAGGACCAACAGAAATAAAACCATGGATAACTGGTTCGTTTACGTTCATGCCACTTGTTTCAGAACTGTTTAAGCCTTCTTACAAACTAACAATGGTTAGCACATTACACAGTAATAAATGTGAGATCCCATCAGAAATGAAAAACACCAAAAATTAGAAATGTCGGCACTTCAATGTTTGGTTTTGATGCTGAGAGGACCCTGGTCTCATATAAACCAAAGTCAAACAAAGTAGTTTTTCTATCGACAGTGCATGAACAGCCAGACATTAACTCCACCAGAAACAGTACGAAAAAAGCTGTTGATACTATCGATTAGATGTGTTTAGATAATTGCCTGAAAGGTGGCGAAAGCATATAGAAAGTGACGGAGATTACTTTAAAGATTAAGTTTGTATTATTTTTTCATAAATAAACGTCAAAGGTAGATAAAAAGGGTTGATAATTAAATTGAAAACCCAATGAACGTTGTTAATTGAAATTATGGTACGTCTTCTTTTATTCGGGAAGCGAGATAAAGCCAAAACTAGTCGCAAGGAAGATCTTTGTAGTGTGGAGGTAATTTGACGCTGGCGCGTATCTCCGAGATGAAGTGCGGCGCCAGCCAACCAAACTAACCCCATTAATCGGAAATATATTAAATTATCTCTCCGACAGGGGGCGCCCGTAACTGCACAATCTCCGCTCGACGAAAACCTTCAAAGCAAACGCTAATCCGGTTATCCTTTACGTCGGCAAATGCATGCTAATGGATCGACTATTGGAGGCCGCAAATTGTATTAACGCGCCAAGTGCCCCGTCGCCCTTAATTGTAACCGTCTCTCTCTCGGCCGGAATCAGAACTCACGACTCTCTGTCTAGAATAAACAAAAATAAAATATACGAACTTAACGATCTCCGGCATGGATTCCAATAAAGCTTTTCCACTTTAAAGGCTTGTGATTTCTCCTGCTTTACAAATAAAACTTTTATTTCATCTTTTTTTAACATGTTGCTTTCTAAATAAAATATTATTTTAAAAATAATATTTCTCCTACTTTATTTTTTTTTCTTTCTGTACAATTAAGTTAAAAAAAAGAATGATGATTTTTGAAAAGAGTAGTGGATTAACCTATCGGAGTTACTTCAAACAAAACTACTTCAGTTAATTCAATATTTCCATACTTTTATTTTACTTTATTTTTAAGCAGTTATCTTAGTTTTAAGCAGATTCATCAAAAAAGCCTATCTTTTATATTTTAAGTGACAAATTGGAGATCAAGATAAAAGTTGGGCTCCTCATGTTCGGTGTGTGAATTTACGTAAATGAGTTTTGTACGTAAATTTAGTGCTGTGGATACATGGCAAAAAAAAATCTGTGCCGTTTGTTGTTCCTATGGTGTGAAGAGAACCTACTGACCATGTAAGTTATTACTACTTTTGTATCACTAAAACAGAAGGGATTTAAAAAAAAGCGAAAGGACAAATCTCAGTATCCAAATTTGCCTTCTGCACTTAAGGCACTAGCTACCGGTATCGATTGAGCCTTTAAACATGCACAACATGTTTCCCCGTGATTCTAATTCATCATGAGGATCTGATCCACAACTTCCTAAGAACACCAATTGTGATCCAATATTTTAAACAACTACCATGAACCTCACTTAATAACTCAGAATGAATTAAATGATTTGGTATGTGACCTGGGATTGTCAAAACAAAAATCGGAACTTCTTGGTTCCAGACTTCAACAGTGGAACCGGTTAGATAAAAATTAAAGTATTTCACCTTACCAAAAACGGAATATAACATTTTCAAGCTTTTATAAAATGGAACAATTGCTATGTGTCTGTTGTGATATTGATGGTTTAATGAACAAGCTTAATAAGGAACATGTACCTTCTGAGTGATGCATTTTCATAGATTCGTCGAAATACAGCCTAAAAGCAGTCTTGTTTCACAATGGAAACAAAAACCTATGTATTCCTTTAGCCCATTCAATGACAAGGAAAGAAATCTATGACAACTTAGCAAACATACCAAATCACGTTAAATATGAACAAAATGAACTTTAGCCCATTCAGTGACAATGAAACAAACCTTAGCAACCATACTAAATCTCTGTAAATATGATCAGTATCCGTGGGATATTTGTGGGGATTTTAAAAGTGATAGGTATACTGCTAGGATTTCAAGGGAGTTTTGCAAAGTATTTGCTGTTTTTTTTGTGTCTATGGGACAGAATGTTAACAAAAGAACATTACAGTAAGAAAGATTGGTCTCACAGAACTTCTTTTGAACCTAGTACCTCAAACATAAAATATGCCTTCCTTGTTAACCAAAAAAAGATGCTTCTTCCACCTCTCAATATTAAGCTTGGAATAATAAAAAACTTCGTCAAAGCCATGGACAAAGAAGGTAATGGTTTCAAGTACCTAAAAAAATATTTCCTCAATTAAGTGATGCAAAAAAAAATAAATGAAAAGGAATTGGCAGCTTGGAAGTGTTTTGTAAGTGTAGTGAAGGAATTTCTGGGCAACAAGAAAGATTAAAACTATAAAAACCGCATAAATGAACTCTTGAAAGTCTATGAAATACTAGGGTGTCGTATGTCATTAAAAGTGTATTTTTTACACTCTCAATCATCATCATCGGAAAAATTTGGGTACTGTAAGTGCGAGCAAGGAGAAACGTTTTACCAGGATATCAGGACGATGGAAGCAAGATACCAGGGACGTTGAAACCCATCTATGTTGGGCGACTACTGATGGGTTTTAAAAATAGATGTTGCTACAGAACACAAGAGATAAAAGTGAAAGTTTTTGTCGCTGTATGACATCTCATGTAATATATTTTTTGTTCACATCATCCTCAGTAATGTCTTTGCATAGATTTAAGATATTTTACTTGTTGTGTTAAATGTTAAATAAATATTCGATTGTAAAAATATGTTGTCTCCTTTTTTTTCCCCACCACCGACCTCCTGTAACAAAATAACTGCACGTGTTACAGTAATTAGCTTATCATTTTCAGATTTAGGACTACAAAATACTTCATATAACCCTATTTTCATCAATATTACCTCAAAAAAGTTTAAATTTGTTGATCTGTGTTATTTTTGGAACGTACTGGGGTAGGTCTAAGTAAAACCATTTCATTTCTCCGAAAAATATGCTAGTTTTTTTTTTAATAACAGTGAATTATTTCCATAAATAATTGTAAAACTTCTTAAAATGTTATATTAGCTTTTATCAAGAAGTGCTTTTCAAAGAATGATAATGAATGAAACTCTTTCTATTCATGTCTCCTAAGACGTGTATTTTGTAGGTGTGATATATTCGCGTTCTGGGCATGCTAACATTTTTTATTGTCCTCCCACAGAACCTGGAATTTACTTCAGATGTGGAGAGTGATATCTTCGAGCCCTAGTCACATTGTAATGCAATCCTGGTTATTGACCAATTACGAATACTGAAGTGGTCCTAAATGGAATCTTCGAAGTAGCTTCATAACAAACCATGTTGATGATTCATTTTATTTCTATATATATATATATATATATATATATATATATATATATATATATATATATATATATATATATATATACATATATTTGCGATTTAATAATTTCATTGAAAACGTCTCAAAAATATTATAAACAAAAAAGTTATGGCAGCATTTACCAAGAAGACACCCCTATGTGACGCCCCTGACTAAAATATTCAATTACTAACACAAAAAACGTTTTTCCACTCCAACTTATTGAAGTATACCGAATTTCACAACTTTATATAAAAATATTTGCGATTCAACAATTTGAATTACAAAATTAAAAAACTTTACAAACAAAAAAGTTATGGCAGCATTTACCAAGGAGACGCCCCTGACTAAGATATTCAATTATTAATATAAAAAGCGTTTTTCCAAGTATATCGAGTTTTACGACTTTAGCATAAACCGTTTCGAAAATATTGCGAAAAACCCATCTTCAGAGTTCCTCCTTTAAGGGGCTCTAGCCCCTTTAAGTAAGAAGCAATTTTTTATGTTTTAATCCTTAGAGTCACCTCCCAAAATATTTCGACCTTATTTCCGGTCACCCTATATATATATATATATATATATATATATATATATATATATATATATATATATATATATATATATATATATATATATATATATATATAGGGTGCTTCCATAACTTTTTTGTTTATAATATTTTTGAGACGTTTTCAATGAAATTATTAAATCGCAAATATTTTTAGGTAAAAAAAGTCCTCCTATTTCATCTCGTTAGGAAAGACCATTTTCCAGAAAATTGACTTTTTCTAAATCGATGCTCGAGTACATGGGTATCGAAATGCATCTTAATAATTAAGTAAGCGGCTGTTACTGTTAATCTTTGTGTTTGACGTTTCGTAAAACTAGACCATTTACGCAATAAAGTCTTGATTTTAAATTTTTAAACTGCAAAATGGCCCATTATTCCTTCGAAAAGATGACGAATATGCATTTTATACATGGGAAGGCGAATGGGAGCGCATGTGAAGTTAGAAGATTGTATCCAGAGGCTTTTTCGGAAGAGTACTTCCTTGTACAAAAATATTTACATGGTTATGTGAAAAGAGATCTTTCATGCTTTCCAAACATGACTGTACAAAAAGCCGCAACACCAGAACTGTAGAAAATAAAGAACGAATTTTAGAAAATGTACCAAAAAACCCAGGAATAAGTGTCAGACGAATTGCTGTTCAAGAAGGCATTCCTAAAACTACCGTGAGAAAAATTGTTAGAGAGCAAGCGCACTATATATATCATTTGCAGAAAGTTCAAACCTTAAAGCCCGATGATCTGCCACAAATAATTCAGTTTTGCCAATAATTAAAGGAGCCATCGCGTTTAACTAAAAATTTCGTACAGAACATTTTATTTGCCGACGAAGCTATGTTTACACGCAATGGAATTTTTAATTCCCACAATACTCAAGTGTGGGCGGAAGAAAATCTACATGAATTTTTCGAATCGTGGCATCAGGACAAATTTTCTATCAATATCTGGGCAGGGATACTAGGGAATTTTTTGATTGGGCCGTTTGTGCTTCCCAACCGTTTAAATGGACGACAGTATTTGAACTTCTTGGAAAATCATTTGCTGGACAAAATGGAAGATGTACTATATCAGTTCAGATATGGCATACTTTTTATGAACGATGAGCCTCCGCCTCATTTATGTGTAGATGTAAGAACGCATTTAGATCAGACGTCGGGGACGTTAGGACGGACATCGAGGACGATGGATAGGACGTGGTGGACCAGTGCATTGGCCACAATTTTCCCAGATTTAAATCCTCTCGATTACGTTCTGCGGGGATTCCGGGGGGCATTGGCCTATGCTTTCCCGATTTGCACTGTAGAGGTATTGCAGCAATGTGTATTTTTGGTATTTTCGGCAGAGTAAGATCGTTTTTGAAGAAAAGAATTAAAGGGTTTATTGAGATGAATGGAGGTGATTTTCAACATCTGTTGGGAATAAGTGCTAAATCCTTAATAGTAATTAGTCTTGATTGTTGGCTACTAAATAAATATTTTCGTACAAGGGTGCCTACTTAATGATTAAGATGCATTTCGATATCCATGTAATGGTGCATCGATTTCGAAAAAGTCAGTTTTCTGGAAAATGGTCTTAACGAGATTAATAAGAGGACCTTTTCTACCTAAAAATCTTTGCGATTCAATAATTTGATTTAAAATATTTCAAAAATATTACAAATAAAAAAGTTATGGCAGCAAATATTACAAATATCAAAAAAAAACGCAATTTTTGATGTATGTTTATAGAACCTTTTTTATGTTTTAATCCCCAGAGTCACCTCCCAAAATATTTCGATCTTATTTCTGGACACCCGGTATATATAGAGTCAGCTAGCGTCTCCCGAGGCCGGTTAAATATAATAATATAAATCAGACATGTCGGATGGTGGGTGTAATCACGTACAGCTCACGCCATCCTGCAGTGAACATCCGCAACCTTCAGATTGCGCGAAAGGTCTGGATGGGTACCATATATACATAGTGGGTCCGTGGAAGTAATGGCAAAGTATATATATATATATATATATATATATATATATATATATATATATATATATATATATATATATATATATGCAGACTAAAAATAAAGAACTCGTTCTTAACATTGCTCAAAATAGTCTAGACAAGAAGCTGGCGGTTTCATTTTTTCTAAGACTAGGACATTAACAGAATAAAATCACTAGCAAAATCACTTTGTGTTGCCTTTCTTGATATTCTGGTCGTTTTTGACGCAAAGCTTGATTCAAATCGATCATTTGTTGTCGGTAGCGTTCAGTATTATCGGTTTCACCAGGTTTTAGCAGCCCATAATAGATCACACCCTTCTGATCCCACCAAACACATAGCATTTAACCTTGCAGTCAATGTCTCAAAATCTCAACTCAAAATACATCCACTTTATATCGCTAGTCATAATTCGATGAATACATATAGAGACGGCTTTTCTTATCATATTTAATTGATCCGCGAATTGTTGCATTTGGGCGTCATTCTCATCCAACAATACTTGCAATTCGTTGTGTTCAACCTTTTTTGGTGGTCTTCCACTTTGTCTTCTCTTTTGTATTTGTTAAACCACTCAAAGCACTGTGAGTTACCAACAGGATACTCACCGTAAGCTTCCACAAGTATTCGATGCGATTCTGTAATAGTTTTCTTCAAATGGTAATAGAAAATCAATGCTGTCCACAAATAGTAGTTTCCAGGCACAAAATTCGACATGTTCAACGCTATTACAAACTGAAAATTTTTGTCAGATGTCAACAAGGAAATGGCGCTAATGACATGGTTTGACGGCAACTACATTGACAGCTAGGCCCATCTATGGGCAAATTCCGGTTTCATATTTACAGACCTGGTATATTGACGAGATTGAAAGATGAAAGTAAAAGAGGATTATCTCGTCGAAACTGAGCAATAACAACGTTAAATACGGCCCAATGAATATCAAATACGGCCACGCACGCAGAGATACATCGGGTTAACGGGTAAGTAATCAATCCGCCAATAAATCCTACTGATTAATTCACCGCACCAAGGAACACGCCGTGTTCCATCCCTCCCTCTCTCTCGGCGATCCTGCGGACGTAAATTAGGTCATTACCTGCAATATTATCCGGTGTCCGGCCGATTACGGCTTGCGATACCATCTTGACACTCTTCTCCCTTCGCTTCACCCCTCGATTTACAGCAATTAATTGTAGCCGATACTAATAATTAGGGATACGACCATTATTAAGCCGATAGGTGTGTCGTGGTCTGTGTTGGAGCTGAGAGGATTTTGACGCTTCGATAGTCGAATGCGGCACGTAATGAAATAAGGTGTTAATTACGCGACAGCATCACAAATCGAGAGCTGATAAAATTATAATGATTTGCAATTGCATGATTACAAATATGATCACTTTTGCTACTGTTACTCCTGCTACATTGTTCATTTATTACTGATGCCAGCTATGGCTCTGAAAATAGAGAGATATTTATTTTTAGATATGTATTTCAAACAATTCAATTTCTCTTTCAAATAAAATGTATTTGAATATTTATTTTTTGAATTATTGAATTTTCGATTGAATCGATTTATTGAATTTTCTATTCAGAAGTAAAGTGTAATTTACAAAGACTTTCTTAAATTAATTCATGGCGAATATTTTTGACCTGAAGGGAATTTTTCACAAAAAAAAGTACATGTATACAGTAAATTCTAATTAAAAAAATATTTCTACATATATATATATATATATATATATATATATATATATATATATATATATATATATATATATATATATATATATATATATATATATATATATTCTTCTTTTCAAGGACTAGGACATTAACAGAACGATTTTGGGGTAGGTTATATCGCCAGCAATTACTCTTACGGTTTCGCTCACCATCCATGCTACAAAAAATTTCGTGAAGGGCAAGAAGAGAAAAAATTTCGTGAAGGCCCTCGCATGAAGGGCTTTTGGTTTGGATTCAATTTTTTTTAATGAAATTTACTGTATACATGTACGTTTTTTTTGTGAAAAATTCCCTTCAGGTCAAAAGTATTTGACATGAATTAATTTAGAAAGTCTTTGTAAATGACACTTTACTTCTAAATAGAAAATTCAATAAATCGATTCGATCGAAAATTCAATAATTAAAAAAAAATATTCAAATACATTTATTTTGAACGAGAAATTGAATTGTTTGAAAAATATATTTAAAAATAAATATCTCTCTATTCTCAGATGCATAGCTGGGGTCAGTAACAAATGAGCAATGCAGCAGGAGTAACAGTAGTAAAAGTGATCATATTTGTAATCATGCAATTGCAAACCATTATAATTTTATCAGCTATCGATTTGTGATGCTGTCGCGTAATTAAGACTTGATTTCATTAAGTGCTGCATTCGACAATCGAAGCGTCAAAATCCTCTCAGTCCCAATACAGACCACGACACACCTATCGACTTAATAATGGTCGTATCTCTAATTATTAGTATCGGCTACAATTAATTGCTGTAAATCGAGAGGCGAAGCGAAGAGAGAAGGGTGTCAAGATGGTATCGCAAGCCGTAATCGGCCGGACACCGGATAATATTGCAGTTAATGACCTAATTTACGTCCGCAGGATCGCAGATAGAGAGAGGGAGAGAAGGAACACGGCGTGCTCCTTGGTGCGGTGAATTAATCAGCAGGATTTATTGGCGGATTGGTTACTTACCCTTTAACCCGATGTATCTCTGCGTGCGTGGCCGTATTTGATATTAATTAGGCCGTATTTAACGTTGTTATTGCTCAGTTTCGACGAGATAATCCTCTTTTACTTTCATCTTTCAATCTCGTCAATATACCAGGTCTGTAAATATGAAACAGGAATTTGCCCATAGGTGGGCCTAGCTGTCAATGTAGTTACCATCAAAACACGTCATTGGCGCCATTTCCTTGTTGACATCTGACAAAAAATTTCAACTGACAACAATACAAATTTCATACAACAGTACAGTTTGTAATAGCGTTGAACATGTCGAATTTTGTGCCTGGAAACTGTTAGTTGCGGACAGCATTGATTTTCTGTTACCATTTGAAGAAAACTGTTACAGAATCACATCGATTGCTTGTGGAAGCTTACGGTGAGTATGCTCTTAGTAAATCATAATACTTTGAGTGGTTTAAAAAATTCAAAAGTGGCGATTTTGACGTGAGAAATGAAGAACGTGGAAGACCACCGAAAAAGTTTCAAGACAACGAATTGCAAGTATTGTTGAATGAGGATGACGTCAAATACAACAATTCGCGAATCAATTAAATATGACACGAAAAGCCGTCTCTATATGTTTGAAAGCCATGGGAAAGATCCAGAAGATGGGAAAATGGGTTCCACATGAACTGAATGAATATGGTATCCTTCCAGGATATGGTATCCTTCCATATCCTTGAAGGATATGGTATCCAGGTATAAAAGAAAGTTATTTCTTCATCGAATTGTGACTAGCGATATAAAGTGGACATATTTTGAGAATATTAAGCGTAAAAGATCATGGGTAACGCCAAGCGAACCATCGACATCGACTACAAGGCTAAATCGCTCTGGACAGAAGACAATGCTGTGTGTCTGGTGGGATCAGAAGGGCGTGATTTATCATAAGCTGCTAAAATCTAGTGAAACCGATAATACTGAACGCTACCGATAACAAATTATCAATTTGAATCATGCCTTGCGTGAAAAAGGACTAGAATATCAAAAAAGGCAACACAAAGTGATTTTGCTTCATGATAAAGTACCAGCACAGACAGCAAAACTATTCAATACGTTTAGTTGAGAAATATTTTCTCATGCGGCTTACTCACCAGACTTGGCTCCGTCCGATTACTACTTATTTGCATCGATGGGACGCGCACTTGCTGGGCAGCGTTTTACTTATTACGAAAATGTACGAAAATGGCTCCATGACTGGTTTGCCTCAAAACAACAACTTTTTAAGCGTGGCATACACCAATTGTCAGGCAGGTGGGAAACATGTATAGCTTCGAATAAAATACTTCGAATAAAATATTTTTTATAATTTCCATACAATAAACGTGTATTTTCTATACAACTATTCTGGTCTCATATTTACATACCTTGTACAAGAGTTTAAAACCACTACAATTATTTTGAAAGACATTTTAGATGGCATTACATTGCAAAATTGAAGTGATATTTAGTTCAAATGTGTAAAGGTTTGATGTTTGATTTCAGCGAGTATTAGGGAAAAAATTGTGTTTATTGCATGTTGTTTAAAGTTCTCGACTTTAAAATCAGTCAACAGAGTCAAGGCGATTACATCAACGTGAGATGGTAAGCAAGGCCGATGTATGGGTACTGCATTCGTTCACAAAGAAAAATTTGATAGGCCGAATTCCTGCTTGCGAGTTTCGATTGAAGTGCAACGAAATCAATGCAATTTTAAAGCTGATAAAAAAGAGATTGTGTATAATAATGTTAAGCGTAAGAGATCATAGTGCAATTAGCGCAAAATCCAGTTTATATTCGAAGAAGGTTATGGTGCATTTGGTGGAACTGATGATGACAAACCATTAATCCTGAGAAATACTATTCACAACTGCATGGAGTGAAGCGAGCAAGCGACCAGAAGTGGTCTGCATTAGGCAACAGAAAGGGGATTACGTTCCACCGATACAATGTTAGAATACACAAGTATTCCTCCGGAACTGCGCAGGTTGAAGGTAGCAAAAGAACAATGGAACATAATTTGCAATCTATGTATTTGCAATCTATATCTCAGAATTGCCCCTACGTAAGGCCCTGAACAATCGGCCATGGTATACGTTGAAATCGCGCCATCCAATCTGGATAGATATCGACTTGAAAAATGGTGTAGACATTACTGACAAGCGGACATCTCTCCTTCCAAACAACTCTACCAGAAATGTCGACCTTATCAATCTGCGGCATAAGGAAATGCTGCACTGAAATGGCTCGACGATGAAGGCATTTTCAGCATGTTTCGAACTTTCACGGTCCTGGGCTTTCCTCTGGCATTCGGGTCTTATATACATAACGATGTCATCAGTCCATCGAGCTTTCGGTCTTCTTCGCGGACGTTTGTGATCAAATTGTGTCCACTCCAGGATTGCCCTGGTCCATCTGTCGTCCCATCGCCTAGCTATATGGCCTGCCCATCTCAATTTCAATTGCTTCACTCTTCTAATGATGTCACTCACTCTCGTTTGTTCCCTGATCCATACGCAGACCTTTCTGTCTCGTCTTGTAATTCCAAGCATACATCTTTCCATTCCCCTCTGTGCTACCCAAAGTTCTTGAATTTATGTGAGTGTCCAGGTCTCACTTCCGTAAGTCACAATGAGCAGGATGCACTGATCAAATACTTTTCTTTTCGGGCAAAGTGGGAGTCTGCTTTTAAACACTATGTTGAGCCTGCCAAATGCCTGCCAGCCACATTTAACACGTCGTTCCAGGGTAGCATACCCATCCATTGAAATCCTCTGCCCAAGATATATAAAGTGGTTCACAATTCCCAAATCCCTTCCTAAAACTGAAATTCTCCTGTCTACAGCGAATTTATTGAACATAACATGACTCTTTTTCAGGTTTTTTTAAGCCAAATGGTTCGCCAGCCCTTTGCAGCTCTAGTATATGTCTTTGCAGCTCATCTGAGTCTCGTGAAAGGAGAACGATAGCATTTGCAAATCTAAGATGGTTTAAGTTTGAACCATTGATTTTTACACCATCCTGTTCCCAATCCAGTTTACGGAATACTTTAAGACAAGCCGAGAAAAGAATAGGCTATATTGCGTCACCATGCCTAACACCTCGTTCAACATTAATTCCCACTTCAAGATCATCAAGGTGAATTGTCGCTGTAGCTCCATCATATATCGATCCAAGTAGGTTTATATATGCTTTGTCAACCCCCTGGCTAAGCAGTGCATCCATTATGGCATGCTTTGAGATGGAATCAAATGCCTTTTCGTAGTTGATAAAAGCCAAGGACAGTGACATGGTGTCTTCATTGTGCCTTTCTATGGCCTGCTGTACAACCTGGATGTAATCCATTGTGGTGAATCCACTTCTGAATCCTGCTTGTTCTCTTGGTTGTGCGTCATTCAGTTTTCTTAATATTCTTTTAGATATTATCTTAGTAAAAATTTTGTACATTACTGATAGAAGGCTTATTGGACGGTAGTTCTTTCTTATCTAAAATGATCATTTCTGCATTTTTCATCATCATTTCTGCAAAGTCAGGTACTTTTTGTTCCTTGAGGCATTTTGAATATAATTTTGCCTGTGTTTTATGTAACGTCCGACCACCAGCTTTTAGCATTTCGATAGTTACACCGTCCTTTCCGGGAGCCTTGCCATTTTTCATCGATTCTATAGCATTTGTTACTTTCTCCACTAGAATATCTGGTATTTGTTCTTCCGTGGGTATTGTTATCTTTGATTGGTTCTGGTCTTCATATAACTAGGAATAACATTTTCTGACAACCTCTAACATTTGCGTACGCGTCCTGCATACTGTGCCATTCTCACGCAGTAAGGCCTATTTGCGTTCTTTTGTTTCTCAGTTTCTATTTAGCCTTGTTAATTCCTTTGTTTTCTTCCAGTGTTGTTTGCACTAGCAGTATGTTGAAACAGCGCGTGTCCTCTCTGATACGTTTTCTTATAGTTTTGCAGAGCTCAGTGTACTCGACCCCACCAAAAGGACTATCTGCATTTCTCATCGTCCGTCGTTTCCTCATTAAATCAATGGTCTCACTGGAGATCTTCGTCTGTTTGAGACATTTTTCTTCTTGTTGTATTGAAGCAGCCGTTTGAAGCATATTGTTGTCGATTTCTGCATATTGAACTGCAGAATCCACTTTACCCTTCTTTGACTTTACCATTCCTCATCCTTTACTATATATAGCAAGCGTCTTCCAAGCCTTAAGCATTCATTAGTTGGTGCCAAGCTGGACACCTGAAAAGTGGATGAAGGAGCGACTAAAGCCATGATCATTTAAATTGGCCATGTCGAATGGAGGCTGCAATCACATGCAGCCACGCCATCCTGCAGTAAACGGTCGCAGCAGTCAGACTGAGCGAAACTGTTCGTGACCCGTTTAACCTCGGGTAAGTACCAGGTATGATCGAAAAATTGTGAACTGGGCCCGTGAAGAAAAGTATTAAAAAGCTGAGGAAGTTCGCCCGTGCTCCACGTCGTGCTTTGCTATTCCTTCATCCGCCATCCAAATCACCAGCAAGGGTCCCCCAAGACCAGTTTCTGGCCTTAAGCCTTCAGCAGTTGAGCTCAAGCTGCATGAAAAGTGGATGAAGAAACGACTAAAGCCATGATCATTTATATTGGCCATGTCGAATGGATATATGGATATATATATATATATATATATATATATATATATATATATATATATATATATATATATATATATATATATATATATATATGTATATATATATATATATATATATATATATATATATATATATATATATATATATACATATATATATGTTGACCTTATGTGTACTTTGTATTTATATGTATCTTTATATTTATTCTTACTACTACTCAGTTCATGTTTGTTTTTATATGTTTTTGTCCATAGTTTTTATATGTAGTATCCAAAATTGATTGTATTGTATTGTATGTTAGCAGAATGTATTGTTAGCTTTTATTATATATTAAATGTCAAAATGTAATGTTTCATACGAAATGAATTGCTTCTAACTTTCTCTATGATTAGCATGACTGGTGCAAGACGTATCAAGTGATTGCAAAGAAATGGAGACCTAACTACAAAGAAAACTAATTTGCCGATTTATAAACTAGAGTAGAAATAAAAACCATTTTATAAATAAAAACATGACGAGAATTTGACAAAAGAAAAAGACAAAAAGCCACTTCGCTGCACATAAAGGCAACATCGTCTCAATATTTAATTCATTTTCTATTTTTACGTTTGTCCTGGCTCATACATGTTACACAAGCGTCTTTTCCGTGCTCCCCCCACCGACAAAATCCATATCTCTTTCCGCCATTTCCGAATCCGCTCCGTTATTGTTATAGCAGTGACCATTTCCAGACTTTTACAATCTTTAAGGGGCGTTTTTCCTGCGCCTTTTCTACGTCGCCCATCCCTGACGCCCCCTCCCCCTTTTTCTGGATTATTAATGGATGTGCCATTTAAATGTATCGCGCATTATCTTACAACATTCAGTCGTACGAGCACGATATTGTCGAAACGAAGCGAATGGGCTCGCAGTCTTATGGATTTGGGATTTATGCTCGTCCGAGGCACTTCGGAAAAACTTTTCGACGAAGACTTGCATGGGAGAGGGCGAGAGGTGGGTGACACAGATGTTACCGACTAGCTGATGTTTATATTTATGCAAACATGCAGGGCATATGTTACGGTTCTTTCTATTTCTTGGCATTGGCAAACTCCTGCATTTTTTATTTTTTTTTTGTTTGGCTGCTTGTTAAAGGGTTAAAGTTGGATTGAGCAAAGGTGATATTTGTTCTGGTGTTCTTTTTTGTATATGGATTTACTGCATACAATCCATTTTTCAACTCTAATAATAATTTGTTTAAGAAAAGGATCTTTGATAATAATTAAAACACTTGGTATTTGTTTCACAACATATTCATGATATTCTCTGACATGTTTCGGTCTCACGACCATTCTCGAAGAAAGTTATGTAAAAAACTAAACTAAAGTTTCAAAGTGCTGCC
The DNA here is from genome assembly GCA_031761425.1 of Cosmopolites sordidus. NCBI lineage: Eukaryota > Metazoa > Arthropoda > Insecta > Coleoptera > Curculionidae > Cosmopolites > Cosmopolites sordidus. The sequence continues at coordinate 72,749 of JARFXV010001176.1, forward strand.
TAATGGAGGCCGGTTCTTTTTTGTCTCGTTAAATTTATTACACTCCCAATAATTGGGGTATTTCCGAAGTCTAGCTGGATGTTTGTTAGGTTTTTACCGTCCTATATGGCTTCTTTAATTTCGGAAATTTCCAAATAATTTAACAGCCTGCTTTTATTGTACCTATATATACCTATTGCACTTACGTATTTATTTGGCATTATTGGCGTTAAAAAAATGGTTCTGGTCTATACAATGTTCGGCAAAGCCCGTCTTTCTTTGATTAGGTAAAAATGAGTATATATGTTTTTTAGCCTATCATTGGAAGATATGCCCGTTTGGCCTATATATATATATATATATATATATATATATATATATATATATATATATATATATATATATATATATATATACTAATATATAAATCTATAGTGGTTTTTACGGATGTTCCGTTGTAACTACTGAACCATGCATCCGATTGACTTGATACTTGGTATCCATGCAGAAAATACATGTACTTAATGGATGGGCTAATATTTATATGAGTATTGAACTCCCTACTCCAGTTGCGGGGGTGTTAATGATGAGAATCGCTAATTATCTGATTTTATAGCTTTTATAAAATTATCATTAAAATGAAAATTTGAAATGATTTTTTTCTTTCTTGGACTATATTAAGACTAATTAAGAACGCCTGCAACGCAGTTCAAACTCCTAAAGCAGTTGTGAGGGCGCTAATGATCAAAAACGCTAAATTCAAAATTTCAGCTTTTATCAACTACTATTATTATTAATTTTACTAAATTAATTAATAATTAAACTATTAACTTAATATTTTTCTGCAGCATTAAAATTTTGTTTTTTTCTAACCTAAACAAATTTTTACCAAATGTCAATTGACTGATTTAAAAAGATATTAAAAACATATATATCTATATGTATATGTTTATATTTATATATGTATATGTTTATATTTATATATGTATATGTTTATATTTATATATGTATATGTTTATATTTATTAATTAAAGAAGAAAAAGAAGAAAAGAAGGAAGCGTGGAATAATTAGATTAAAACGAAAAATTATTTTCCCAGCATTAAATTAGTAAGATATTTATTTCAACTTTTTATATTGAATTTTCGGTTGTCAGTCTCAAGATAGTTTTTAATTATTTCCAATTATTTGTTGTAGTCATAAATGCCTAAAAAAGGAAAGTCCCAAATAACATCTGGTAACGTCTAAATCAAAGTATATGAAAGCTAAGCGTGCATGTGAAAGTCAAGATGAAACGGAAAATAAATTACAAAAAGAACAAAAAAGGAAAGAAGATTTACGACGTATAAAATTAAAAATTTGTTGGAAAGTAAAAATAAATTGTGGTTTTTCGTATGATCCTACAGTTGATTATAAACAAGAATCAAAATTAAGTTCAATGACAAAAATTTGTAGTTATTGTAAAGCATTAAAGTGGATTGGTGAATGTGAAGGTTTATGCTGTTCAGCTGGGAAAATAAAACTAGAACCTTTGCGACAACTTCCAGAGCTATTAAAATCCCTACTCCATGGAACACATGTAAAATCAAATGCATTTTTAAAATCTATCAGACCTTACAACAATGCTTTCCAAATGACATCATTCGGTGAAATGAAGAAGATGTCGTTTTAATTAATAAGTACATGGGGCTCATGAAGGTTTTGCGGCCAATCGAAACTATCATCGAAGAAGATGAGATAGACGACAAAGATTAATTGTTAGGAAGATTAAATACTATATTTGAGGGCACTTTATGTAAGCTTGATTTAAGAAAGACGGGGAGGGGTAGAGCTAGTATATATATATATATATATATATATATATATATATATATATATATATATATATATATATATATATATATATATATATATATATATATCTATAGGGCGATTTACGGTGACTGACACATTAGACGTTTAGGGAGGTTTAGGGGTTAACTACTTAAAATAAAGATTTGAAATTTTAGACACTTATGTAAATAAACATGAGCTCTTCACTTAAAATATTTTCTGAACTGCGGTGTTGCCAAATCTACTCGTAGCTGATACCAACTTTGTTTATATAAAAAATATACACACCTATATATACATATATATATATATATATATATATATATATATATATATATATATATATATATATATATATATATATATATATATATTCCGGTATGGGCCCTGGTTGACCACGCGACGTACAGTTAGAGGCGTTTGTTGTTGTTAGACGTTTAGGGAGAACTACTTAAAGCAAAGATTTAAAATTTTAGTCACTTATCTAAATAAACATGAGCTCTCCATTCTCCCCAAATCTATTCTTAGCTGATACCAACATTGTTTTTTTAATGGAAGACCCTATATAATGTTACATTTGTACATTCTATGAGGTATTTTGAAACTTTTTATATAACATATGCTATATCTAGATATCTGATCATATATAGATATATATATATATATATATATATATATATATATATATATATATATATATATATATATATATATATAATTATATATATATATATATATATATATATATATATATATATATATATATATATATATATATATATATATATATACATGCGGTTCCTTAATAGGTTGCTTTATGATAATGTGATATGAAAATTAATTTATCGCATCCAGGGTGTTTGCAAAATAGTGCGCATTTAATAGAACTTAAAAATTCATATTATGTAGGAATTTTAAATGGAACACTCTGTATTTTATAGTGGAGCACAAAAGAGAAATAAATTCTATGTCTAAAAGTGTTAAGTGATGATATACCTATCTTTAGCGGTTTTCGACTTATAAGCACATAGCCAAAATAATGCAATTAGTGCAAAGATATTGGTTTATTTTAGTAGTGGGCCGGCTAGGGTGACATTACTTCTAAACAAATATTATGAAAATGTATGTATTTGACATTATTGGTTTGATAATTCATAATTAGCGTGTTTAAGTAAGTGTCACAGTCATGTCTCAGTAAAGAATGGAAATAATTGAGTATTCGAATGCAGTGATCATGAATTTATTTATTTTATATGGACAATTTATTGCAATGTATCTATATTTAGCACGACTAAATAAAAAAAAATTAGACGGGATTCAAACAAATTTTATAAATTTTGGTTTTTCGAAGGCACCCCGGAATTTGGCCACGCCAGTAACAATCTTTTATTAGAAGAGCTGAAGACAAGCTGCATATAACATTCTCCTTAATTCACGGGATACTGAAAAAACACGGCATGCGCCCTTACAAATTTTCTAAAGCCCTCACAGAGTGGAATTTTATGAAAATTTATTAGTTAATTTCCAGGAAGATGCACATTTTTTACAAAAAAATTTCGAGAGGAGTTTTTAACAGACGAAATTGTCACTTCTGGGTCAATAAAAATCCTCATTTTACCAGGGATTCTGCATTCCAAGAGAAATTTAGTTTTAATGTTTTTTTATTTAATCATAGACAAACAAATTCGATAGTTTACGATTCACAGTTAATTTCACGAAAGTATCTAGAAATAGTAACAACAGTAGTAGAGAATTTGACAGAAAACCTTCCACAGGAGGTGTATCGAAGCAGCTGGTAAAGCTTGATGGTGCTCCGGCACACTGTACAGAAGATGTAAGCAGGCAACTCTATGAACTATTCCATGACCGATGGTTTAGTCGTTTGGGTCCTTGGAATTGACCACCGAGATCACCCGATATAACTCCCTTTGATTTCTTTGGGGTACTATAAAAGACAATATCTACAAAACGCCAGTAAACACTAGAGAGGAGCTAAAACATCGGGTGAATCAAGCATTCACAACCTTAGATCCTATTGAGATAAGAAGAGCCGTCACTGAAGGAAATTAATGTGTAGTGTATAATTAGTAGTGTATACATTAATTATACAAGACAAATACATTTTTGGGCCTGGTATGTCGATGATATTATTTGCATATGGACGGTTACCGAAAGATTATTGGGTCAATTTCTTGAATATGTAAATTGTGTAAATATAAAAATCTAGTTCTCAACTGAAATAGAGATGGATGGATGCAATTCATTAAATTTCTTAGTTTTAAAAATAATAGGAACACCGAATAAATTAAAATTCGAAATATTTAGAAAACCCACGCACACCGATAGAACTATTCACGCTCAAATCAGTTATGGAATGTAAAAATGCCCACTTTTCGTAGTATGACACACAGACTTCTAACGATTCCACTTAAAAAAAGACAGTTATGAAAAATAACTTAATATTATCAAAAATATCGAAAAGAATAATGGATATCAATCCAGCATTATAGATAAAATGATAAAAAACAATATTAAAAAAACATCAAACATTTTTACGCCCCAACACCTGAAAAAGACTCTAAAAATTGGCATGCTATCAACTCTATTCATAAATTAAGTTCCAGAATCACAAATCATTTAAAGAAAGAAAATATTAATATTATCTCTGTTAATAAGAATAATCTTGCATCGAAAACAAAGAAAGAGCAAAATGTTGTGACAAACCTCGAGTATATATATATATATATATATATATATATATATATATATATATATATATATATATATATATATATATATATATATATAGACAGACATTCTGTAGACAAGAACCATTTTTTTAACACCGATAATGCCAAATTAATAGATAGCTCCAATAAAAGCAGGCTGTTAAATTACATGAAAATTTCCGAAATTAAAAAAGCCATATTCGATGGTAAAAACTAACAAACATCCAGCTAGACTGATGTTTATTGAAAGTGTAATAAATTTAAGGAGACAAAAAATCCGACCTCCATTAGAAAGTACTTTAAAATTTTAGTTTAGTTTATACATAACTCTCTTTGAGAACGGTCGCGATACCGAAACATGCCAGAGGATATCTTGAATATATTCTGAAACAAATACCAAATGTTTTAATTATTATAATTGTTAGTATGCTTCACCAAGAGTCAACCACGCAATCAATCGAAACAAAAGGATCTCTACCTAACCTAGAAAAAAAAGTGCATTGCAGATGGTTGCACGTTGTGCCAATCAGAAATCCTTATTAAACTCAACAGACTTTCCCGATTTTATACCGTCAAAAAATTGAATCACCGTTCTTAAATGTTTTAAACCAATGCTGACATGTTATCCAATACACCAGGATAAACAGCATTAAGGACATTAGTGCCGTTAAGTTATGCTTTCGAAACTCATAAGACATAAAATTTCTAATATGGAACTTATCCACACTTTGCTCTTCCATTCTTATAGAGTTCAACTGATTAATGTTCAAATTTAACAAAAAACAATCGAAATATCAATCTTAACTAACTAGATATTAATATTTAAATAGGATATAGGTTATGTCTTATTAAGTTAAATTGTTATCAGTAGAAGATAATCTAAAAACTTGAAAAAAATGATACCACTTATGGATGGATACACCTGAATTGGTAACGTCTTCTGATTTCCAGTCTGCACTCATCTCTGTTTCTCCATAGGTATTCTATCTTGTTCTTCGGTATTCTATCTTCCGGTATTTTCTGAACATGTCTATGTATCCTTAACTACATTTTGATTTTAAGTCATCCAGTATTGCCTTTTACACCCGAGGGTATACGGAAGTGCGGGAAACTTTAAAAAATCTCAAGCCCGCACAAACTCATTTTTACGGACGCAACCTACACCGATGGCTAATGAAAGATATGTACTTGCATGCACCAGCTCCCGGATTGGGTTAATACTTGTTGGTATGTGTCCAGAAAAGGTACAAGATGGCTGCGTTTTTCGATTCACGCGGCGGCAAATGTAAGTATTTTGTTTTTATGTTTATTGATGTATCGAACTGTAATTTTTATTTTGTTTTATTCCTCAAACATTAATCAACCTAACTGTAATCTATTGTTGCTATTTCATTGGGTAAATGAATAACTAATTGTGACTACAATTTAAGTAGCACGAACGTAGCCCCTCAGTTGTAACTCTACTAATTCATTTCGAACTAGTTTATTTGTTTATTGGTTAAAAGCTGAAATTGAAACTAAATTATTATTTGTAATTATTATTTGAAACTAATTACTATTTTAGTGACTGCAGAAGTTCAGTCTTGGCAATACTAGATGATGGAATCGAGTCTGATATAGAAGATTTCCATGACGAAGAAGACTTGGAAGCAGAATCGCGAGTTGTTACAGACCAGACGAAAATAGCATATCTGAGTGTTCAGAAGATGCGGTGGAACCTGAACCAGTACCAGCTAGACTAGATGTCTCGTAACACAACAACTCGGCAGGTACAAGCTGAAAATAGATGACATCAGCAGTAACATAGACATGGGGAAACTTGGAAAAATATTCCTTTTCATGATAAGCCACACGACTATCCACTTCGTATAAAAGAATCCAGTTCGTACACGAACAGATTATGTTCATGATTATTTTGATGAAGATTTTTATAAAGAGATTGCTAGGCGCACAAACATGTATTTCATGATTGTTTTGATGAAGATTTTTATGAAGAGATTGCTAGGTGCACAAAGAACTAAAAACTACCAAAACCGAAATTGCTAAAGTTTCTAATGTCCATATTCTGATGGGATGTCTTCCTCACTCACAATTGTCGATTTACTGGCGAACTAATATGAAGATAGGATTGCTGACAAAATTGCTCGTGACCGGTTTATTACCTTACGCAGTGCTCTTCATGTAGTTAATCATGCTCAGCCAACTGAAACCTAGAAGAATAATTCACTCTGGAATATGTAACCGACGATCAAACAAGTTCAGGATGCCTGCCGTAAACTGGAAAGAGTTCCATCTTATTATTCCATAGATGATAATATACATCATAGATGATACCTTTCTCTGAACCAAGTTGTAAAAAATAAACCCTGGCCTGCAGGTTTAAAAAACTTCGTATTAACTACAAGTGAAGGTTTTATGCTTGACCTCGACATTTACAGAAGCGCTAAAACAATCTTTGCTGAAACAACACTGGGTATGGGACCTTCTGTAATCCTCCATTTGATCAGAAGTGTCCCGCCAGGTAGCTGTGTATTCTGGGATCGATACTTCGACACTTCCATTAGTGGAAGAGATGGACCAGAGGAATATACATAGCATGGACACAATCATGTTGAACCGTATTCCAGACCGAGCTGCTTGTAAATTCAAGAAAGATTCTGATATGGTTCGAGACGAAAGTCAAAATTATACCAGAGGCCGTCATCGTCAAATGAATAGCTGATTGATATAGCTGCTCCTAAAATTATTCAACATACAATCAACACATGGGTGGTGTTGGCGGTGGCGACGATACAAAAATGATTGTGTGGCAAATGTACACGTTAACAAAATTTCCTGGAAAAGAACGTTGCAATATTGATAGCGATTGTTTAAACGAGCCCCCTCCTACGAATAAATAGTAGAGACCCATACGCCAATCAGAAGGCAAAGTATTCGATAGATATGACCACCTAGCTGTATTTGACAATTTAAAGGCCTAGGTCTTGCATATACGAGAGATACCACAGCAGCTCAAAAATTTAATGTTCGAAGCCGAATGTTCGAAGGCGTCGTAATTCTGTGTATTTTTCGAAATAAAAACTGCTTTCAATCGTATCATCTCAAACCATAACTAGTTTGTACGCTGTTTGATTTTTAACTGTTTATGACACAGTTATTTTCTATGTCTTTTGAAATATCTACTTTGTGATCTCTTTTTGTTTCTAAAGTAAAAAAAAAATAAGAAATGATATTTACTTTTAAGTTTATCTGAGTTTGATAAAGTTTTATTTAAGTTTTTTATTGATTCATAAGGGGGAGTTTGATATTTTTTTTTTTGTGAAACGATAAAGACTGATAATAGTAGCGACTCTGCTATTAAATAAATTAAATAAATAAGTTCTTAAATTCGCGGTTTTTCATTGATACATTAAGTAAAAAATATAGATAGTGTCGCTATCGTAGGGCACCTTTTCAGGAACCAAAAATTCAAGATTTTTTACATTTTTCCTAGTCTTTTTAGAATCCTAGATAATATTTTAGTTTACTTTTTCTTGAATATTTGCAACTTTTTTTTCGGGTGTAGAGGGATAGTAAGGTTTGGATTCTCTGGTCCTGCTAAATCTTCAAAACATGACCTTTATATATAGCATTTTTTTTCAGCGTTCATTCGATTTTCCATGAAAAACTGACTGTCCAAACCACAACCTTTGCTATTTCCTTAAACTGTGGTGATAATGTTGGTTTCCATCTGGACCATCGAGGTTGAACTTTTTCTCATCGCTAAAAATATCTTTTGGCGTAATATAGGACATGCGCTGGTCGGAGCAGAAGGAAGTTACGGACATTTGTTGCTTAGGAAAACTTTCCTAATCGTTCTAAATATTAGAAAATTGAATTACGTCAACATTCGATCCATGAATGACGTATCAATCCGACCGACAACTATTACTAATTGATGTTTTAATTCTGGAATATTTCGAACGTATTAGAATCGAGGCTTCGTCCCCGCACACATAAGCGCGCGAATCCACGCTAATTAAAATCGCATAGATTTTAGACGGCCGATTCAGTTCCAATAATCGACATTTTGAAATAATTAGCGACGGATAATTATATTGTAGCTCGGTAATGGGACCCGTCGATATTCGGAAACCGGATGAAAACTGAATGTATGTTGATGCGTCGTCGGAAAACACAATTTTTTTAACATCATTTGCTTCTTATTCCTCTTTTTAAACGAACAAATTCAATACAGTAACATCATTGATTTTATAATACCTTACATTATTTATAATCTTCGTTTTATGATAGATAATTTAAATATTCAAATGAGGTCAAACTTGAAAGATTATTTTTATAATGTAACATAATTCTGTATACACCAGTGAATAATAATAATATAATATAATATAATATAATATAGTTATTTTTCTAAGCTATCTGTCTGTAACAAATTATTTATAAATATAAGGAAACTAAACATAAGTGTAGAAAAAAAACAGAATATACACTCCCCGACAAAAAGATAGAGGCACGTATTATTTATTCGACAAACCTTTCAATTATAATTATTTCTTATTATTCTCATTCTAAACCTTAAATGGAATCTGCTACCAGGTCTGTAAATATGAAACCGGAATTTATCCATACATGGCCCTAGCTATTAATGTGGTTACCGTCAAATCTGACAAACATTTTCAACTCACAACAATATAAGTTTCATATAACAGCATAGTTTGTAATAGCACTGAACATGTCGAATTTTGTGCCTGGAAACTACGATTTGCGGACAGCATTGATTTTCTGTTACCATTTGAAGAAAACTGCTGCAGAATCGCATGGAATGTTTGTCGAATCTTACGGTGAGCATGCTCTTGGTAATTTATAGTGCCTTGAGTGGTTTAAAAAATTCAAAAGTGGTGATTTTAATGTGAGAACGTGGAAGACCACCGAAAAACTTTGAAGACAGAGAATTGCAAGCATTGTTGAATGAGGATGACGCTCAAACGCGACAATAGTTCGCTGATCAATTAAATGTAATACGAGAAGCCGTCTGTATATGTTTGAAAGCCATGGCAAAGATCCAAAAGATGGGAAAATAGGTTCAACATGATCTGAATGAAAGACAGCAGGAAAACCGAAAAACGACTAGCGAAATGCTGCTCGCCAGGTACAAAAGAAAGTCATTTCTCTATCGGATTGTGACTGGCGATGAAAAGTGGATATATTTTAAGAATCCTAAGCGTAACAGATCATGGGTAACTCCAGACGAACCATGGATAACGACTGCAATGCCAAATCGCTATGGGCGGAAGACAATGCTCTGTGTTTGGTGAGATGGGGTATTATCTATTATTACCTATTTGGTGAGGTGGGGTATTATCTATTTTGAGCTGCTGAAACCTGGCGAACCGTTAATACTGAACTCTACCGACAACAAATGATCGATTTCAATCAAGCTTTGCGTGAAAACGACCAGAATATTAAAAAAAGCAACACAAAGTGATTTTGCTTCATGACAATCCACCATCACACACAGCAAAACTGATTAAGCAAACGATTGACGCGTTTAGTTGGAAAATATTTCCAACTACAGATTTCGCTCTATCGGATTACTACTTATTTGCATCGATGGGACAGGCACTGGCTGAGCAGGCTTCACTTCTTACGAAAATGGCTACATGACTGCTTTGCCTCAAAAGAGCGACAGTTTTTTTGCCATGGCATCCACAAATTGTCAAAACAGGTGGGAAAAATGTATAGCTAGCGATGGGCAATACTACGAATAAAATATTTTTATCATTTACATACAATAAACGTGTATTTACTATATAAAAATTCCAGTTTCATATTTATATTTACAAGCGGTAAATCTTAAATGGAACTCTTAATCCATATAAAGTAAATATTTTTCTAAGAATAGCCAGTTGTTATTGATTCCGCGCAAAACTTAGTGAGAAAGAAAAAGGACGAATTCTTGCATTGAAAGAAAAGGAATTCGTTCGTTGAAAAGAAAAATTCACTGGTGCCTTAGTAGTTGACCATTTTAAAGCAATTATAAAGCGAGGAAAGTCATTAATTTTCCGAATATCTTAAAATTTTGCTCTATCAGCGCGTGCCTGGAAGCATTTGCCCAAATAAATGTCCTAAACGTCCAACGTCTGAAGAACTCAAGCTGTCGGAATAGTCGCATCGCGGCGAACATCAGTTTTCGATAACTGAAGTTAAGCGACGTTCAGCGCGGTCGAGACCTGGATAGGTGGCTATAATATACAAAACCATACCCATGGGCGAACTCGGCGTGAAGATCTAAAATTTAATTAACTTAGAGAAAATATAAATAATTTTTTTTTCCTTGCTCCACATCAGTCGAGCTCGAGCTAAACGCTCGGAAAGCGGCTGAAGAAATGTCCCAAGGTACGATCGTATATATCGGCTTTTTCGGATGTAGTTTGCAATATTATGAAGCTTACGCCATTATGTGGTGAACGTCCGCAATGTATATTCCCCACTTCAGCAAAGCTAGTCTTTACAAGATCTTTAATTAATATTTATTAATCGTATAGCAGCAATTCTAACAGTTCGTCTGATGTGCTTTTGAACTTTTTCCAGTTCCACTAATACGTTCTTGAAAATTCAATTCGTTAGACCTATATGTCAAAATATATTTGCTTATCCTTTCGGTCAATAACTTTCACAAATTTAAGCATTATTTTGAACAAAAAGTTTTCTTAAAACATGTGTCCAAAACACGATTATTTCCGCGGAAAACAGGTCAGAACTTTTAAAAATTTTCTGGTATTAGCACTGACATTGGTACCACTACAGAAGAACGAAAAGAACGGCCAATAATTCGAGGAACACCGTCTGAGTACAAATGTTTTAAAAAGCGAATAACCTCAAAAAGTACCTAAAAAAATGCAAATATTTTTGTTACACCCCCACTGTCTGCCATCTATTACTTTTTTATCTCTTTTGTGGGAATATTTTGTTGACACTCCAAAAATACACCTTTCCCATCGATTTCTCTTGACCAGAGAACCAATCAACTACCAACAATAACCCTCCGGAAACCCTCTGAAATATTAATAACCAAAAACCGGAGCTTCCTCTCTGACTTTACCGGAAAGATTTACTGAAAAAAAACCACTATTTTATCCGAAAAATGTAACAGAACGTTTAGATCCTCGAGGACGGTCACTAAAACTTTAAAAATACAACATCAATCTTGCGCAGTATGGAGTAGTGAGGGGTCAAAAGGGGGATCGGTGGCGGCAGGAGCAACGCGCGTCCGAATGCGGTGCTGCCACAAAGAAATAGCCGATGCAAACGGGATTGTCGAAAAAGAAACCGACCGCACAAAAGGGCGTGACAGAAAGATATATATAAGCCTTTAGGAGCCCTAAACATAAAACAGGAAAAATACGTGGTCTTGAATACATCGGGTCTGATTATTTGCTATTTATGGTTTTTGGCCCTGGAAGGAAAAAATGCAGTATTTGCATCTATAATTCCGACGAAACTAAATATTTTTAGTTCATAATTTATCACTGAACAATGAATAAGAGGTACAGACTCAATAACGAACGAATAAGCATGATATGCTACGCGGACGATAAAAATATTTAAAAACAAGGGTAATCATTGCTCATTTTTCAGTTTAGTTTAGTCACCCCCTAAACGTCAGCAAACGTCTCCCGAAACCTGTTTATGACCTTAACCCCCTATCAGTTGAACTTAAGATGAATGTTCGGAAACCAATTGAAAAAATTACCAAAGTTAAGACCGTATATGTCGGTTTTTTCGGATCAAGTCTGCAATAATATGGATCTCACGCGATTTTATGGTGAACCTTTGTGGGTTTGCTGAAAAAAATGAAAATTAATTAATTTTCATATACTTTAATAATTATACCCTTTTATTAAATTAAATTTTAAATTAGCAGATACATTCACTATAAGACGTATAAATACATTTAATATTATGTCCTCAACAATTTTGTTTGTTTTTCTTCTTTAATGTATACATTTATTAATAGAAAATATAATAGAAACTTAATTTTCGAACTAATGTACCTCATTTTCTATTCGACTTACAAAGTGAAATACTAAACTCGAAGAGATTTGCTACTGAACACCAATTCACTATTTTAAATTTCTCGACGCGTATTTCGCAAACCATGTTTGCATCACCAAGAGATGATTTAATTAATTAATAGTTTGATTCATTGATTTCAGGTTAAATTATCTCTTGATCATGAAACACGCGTAGAAAAGTTTAAAATTGTAATTTGGGTTCACTGGTAAATCTCTTCAGAGTTTGATCCGTCAAACTAGTAAAAAATATAGCATGCTCAATCGACTGTATGACCTTTTCCAAGGAGCGAATTGAACAAGTAATGACTTTTCGGCACTTAGGAACTGAGGCATTAAGTATCAATGACCCTAGTAACAGCGGGAAAGGCGCTTAAGGGGGAACGGGAAACAGCGAGTAGGAAACAGCGATATAAGAGCACTAAGCAGAGTAGAGGATATAGTGAAACGGGGTAGAAAGCGATGGGGAAATTGTCGAGACCCTGTGAAGAGGATGGATCATTATAGACTGGCTCACATCATTAAAGATGGAAAACTAACAAGGTGCAGATTGGCTAGGAGACCACCTAAGAGAAGGAAAGATACCTACACCTCAAGAAAACTATTAGAATTGAACAACCCTCTGATGATTAAACAGATCATCAGGTTTCCTTAACCCTCCGGTGGTCGGGCTATGGACTGTGAGACCTGGTGTAGTGAAAATTGTTAATATTTAAAAAACCCGCTGCTAAAACCCTATGCTCCTTCCAATACCTTCTTAAAAGTCGTTGTGGAATGTTAGTATTAATAGATTTATTAGAAGAAATGAAAGAAATTAATTAGAATGAAAGTATTAATAGATTTATTATTATTTACAGATATACTCTCTCAGAGAGTGCGAGTAGTCGTGCCCTAATTTTTTAAATTGTCTATAATTTCATCAAAATTATAAAAAAAGTAAGAATAGTTGCATTGGCGGTTGATCCATAAGGGCACGTGGGCATGTGCCCTAACAAAACAAAATTAAAAAATGAATTAATTTATTCTCTATTCTCTCTATGATCACGCTTCTTGCGACTTCTGTAGTCTAACATCCGGTAACGAAGTAGGTCGTGGGTTGCCGAAGTACACCGATTAAAGAACACGTGCTTTGGGCACAGATAAGCTTGAGCCGTTAGTATTTTTCTTTACTATCGCGTGCGAAATACAAAGACAGCAATGTATCGTTTCGCTAGTAACCCGGAGATTAAACGCATTTATAACGTCATATCTTGGGTGCTGCCCCATTCTCAGACATCCTAAGCGCTGACGTCAGTGATGGGCGGAGCTTTTATTAGAAATTTTCTTCTCTTTACAAGTTTAATAAGCAATTTCCCTCACAGTTTCGTAATCCTCAAAGTACATTTTACATTTAACATATTTGAATTGCTCGTAAAACGTTTTTATTCAGACCTTTTCTTGTGTGAAAGTAAATTTAAGGTTATGTTACTTATGTTACTTTGCCCTTTATGAGTGTGAATTTCAGTTTTTTGGGAGGATTTTCAGGTATATTTTGTTCAATTTATTAGTGGTTGATTTTTTACAAAATCTGTTATATAAATTGTATTGACAATATTGGTGTTTCGGTGTTAGTTGAAAATGGTGATGTATTTTGTGACAGACTGTAAACATTACAATGAACAAAAAAATTTGTAGATTTTTTACATTTCCTGTCAATTCACCTGAACGAAAAAAAGAGTTAAATCTTGTGAGGTTAAATATTTATAAGATGGCATGGATGTATAAAAATGATTGCGTAATTTTTAGGAGACTAGATTGGAAACTCTCAAAACATTCACTGGTCTGAAGTTGCTATTTTGTCAACAATGTTAGAAAAAATGGTCCCAACATATTTGATTTAAATATTAAAAGAAAATTTGCGTTTGAATGTCCGGGAAAATGGTATAATATGTTCATATATATATATATATATATATATATATATATATATATATATATATATATATATATATATATATATATATATATATACACACACAAATGGTAAGCTTTCAGAAAAATTGAAAGCTAAAACTAGTTATATAATATATTACAATGACAGTAATGAAGTAATTGTCAATGGGAGCCACAATTACTATTATCAATCCATGGAAATTTTCACATTTTAAAGCGATCCAAGTGTTACTTATGTATATGGACATTGCAAGAAGTTGCAACGGTTCTTATTGAATATGATCAATCATGGGCAGAAAATTTAGAACTATTGGAAAACGTTTGTTATCAGGAAATTTACTGATAAGAAGGACCTCAATCCCAATGTCAGGATAACCATAACCATACAGGTTCATAAAAGTTTTAGTTTCGATGTATACCTAACTGTTACAAATTTATTTGAAACTGAAAAATTTGGTGAATATCGAGCCGTCTTTCCAAATGAATACATTAAAATTGTGTGTAACCTGTTTGCAAATGTAAATGACTTGAAATTAAAAAAATTAACTCTCGGTAATGTACGTACGTGACGATTTTATGAAACACAGTGAGTTTGTGCCGCTGTTACAAATTCTTATCCAAAACAATTTAACATTTAGTGAATCTGTGGAATTACTGATTGTTTTGTGTACCATCACCTATGACGACTGTGGAAAGCGAAAAATGTTTCTCTACCCTCAAACGAATCAATACATTTCTAAGAAACACTATGGGCCAGGAACGACTGTGCGCGTTAGCAATGCTATCTATTGAAAAAAAACTTGTAAAGTCAATTTCAAATTTTAATGATCAAGTCATCGACCACTTTGTTGCTCAGAAATTTAGGAGGATGGACTTCAACTACAAACAGATTTAATGGTCAAGGTCCTATGGTGAGTTTAGCAAATTTTTATTATTTAGGTACCTATTTGAAAATTTGATGGCTGACAGTTATACTCGTATTTCTACACAGCAAAGTATGTGTATGACACTAAGAAATGTAAAATTGTTGGTTGCGACGCATTTCCCTATCCCCATTCCAAAATTTGATTATATGTGCCCCACCTGTTTTTTCTCCCACGAATCGCCGCCGAATGGACCAAAAAATATAATTTTACTCATATAGACTATGAAAAGGAAATAAAACGCTTAGAACAATTGTATAATGAAGTATGTGGAGTAGAAGTTCCTGAAAATAAAAATCAAGCAAAAAATGTTGAAAAACACGGAAGATGCAGTTTTTGTGATTGGTGAATGAACAGAAAAACGGAATATTTTTGTAAAAGCTGTGGTACTGGGCTGTATTTGGAACATGTTAACGTAATTTGTAGTGACTAGTAGATACTGATAGTTGAAAATTAATGCCTAATTTACTAAGATATGAACTACAAGAAGACAATTTTTTATATCTATTTACGAGGATAAAGTTTAATTTTTATTTGTTTTTTTATGAATATTATTTTTATTTAATTGTAATATTAATAATATTTAATTATAAATTATTACTTATTATTTAAATATTATATTTTTTATCGAATAGAAAGTGAAAAATATGTTTAAAATAATTTACCCAACATAATTTATTAATCATTATTATAAACACCTAAAATCGCAGTAAAAATTAGCTTTTATTTACAGTACATAAACTTTATATTAAGTATGTACTATAAAACACTGAATTGTGTGAGATTTTTGAATTTTATAAATTGTTTTGGCTTCACGGTCTACGTACCGGCGCCACCATTCACGTCATAAAATTTTGCACGCCTACAGGAAGATTAAATAATAAGAAGAAAAAGAAGATGAGTTTTAGAACCCACAAAAAATTATTCGACATGAAGATATCCGAGTAAAATTTATCTTTTAATTTATTTCAAATTTTTTAAACATAGTAATTTTAATTCAGAGCATTTTTTTTCTAATTGTGTTTATGCTTTGTTAGATATTATTTGAATGAATTATATTATTGTGAATAGAAATTGCAACACTAACAAAAGAGAGTTGTTTACTGGGACTAAAGTAATACTACCCACATCGTATTTCTCAACTCAGCGGTTCACTACCATCCCGGTAAATTTTTCAGTTACCCTAATTTTAAACCTTATTAGACTGTAATTGTAATCATTTTATACGTGTTATATAATGAGCTTTTCATCAAATTTTCATTTAATTATCTATCTGTTTTCTTGGTGTAGCACTCTTTATTCACAGTAGTGTATTTATTTCCTATACCAAGGATGGCCTTTTTATGTGACGTGCCAAAAATTACAATTATTTTTTATCAAATGGTGCTGGACATGCGGGACAATTTCTAATAAAAAATAACTGATACAAATTACAAGTGGACTTGTGGAAAACATATAGAAAATATAAAATATTTAAAAAACAATGGTAATTATTACTCATATTTTCAGCTGCCCCCCAAAGGTCAGCAAGCATATTCCGAGCTTAACTTGTCTCTGGGGTTAACCCTCCATCAGTTGAGCTTAAGCTGAATGTTCAGAAACCACCTGAAGAAATGACCAAAGTTACAAGCGTATATATCAACATTTTTCGGATGAAGTCTGCAATAGTATGTAGCTCACGCCATGTTATGGTGAACGTTTGGGGAGCAGCTGAAAAAATGAGAAATAATTTTTCATATAATTTAATAATTATTCCATTTCATTAAATTAAATATCTCGGAGAGGCCGAGATGCGATAAATGTGGCGCCCAAACCTAGACCCTATACGAAGGTTGATATTTATGTATCCGGAATAATAAACAAAAACAAATATTTATCATTGAAAATGCTTTAATTGTTTTTGAAATTATTCTCTGCAATGATCGATATACTTTGAACCAATTTTCATAGCATTTTTTCCATTCCTATTAAGATATTTCCAATATATGCACTTTGAACAAATCAACCGGTTCTTCTGGCGTCGAAAATCGTTGACTACCTAGTTTATTCTTCACGGATGGGAACAAAAAGAAATCATGGAATGCGAAGTCAGAACTCCACGGTGTATGATCCATCAATTGGATGTTTTGATCGGCCAAATATTAAGTTGTTTGGTCGGATGTGTGAGTGCTCGTGTTAGCATGGTGAAGAATGATCCTGCGTAGCAGGTTGTTTTTCTAATTTCTTCAGACTTCTAGCAAACAAATGGTTGTATACCATTCAGAATGGAACCGTTCTACGGTTCTTACGTTCTACGAGCCATATCCCCCTTTATCTAAAAAAAAAAAATAGGCGACCATTTGCTTCGAAGTGCTCTTTGCACGAACAACTTTTGTTGGGTTTGGTTTATTTTAAAAGACCCACCCAGTCGACCGCGGTTTACCTTCAGGCTCATACGCACAGATCGAAGATTCGTCACCTGTGTAGATGTTATACACGGCTTTTGACATACTACGGTTTTATATTTTTGAGCATTTCTTTGCATCAATCGACAAGATCCTTTTTTGAGCGATTGTCAAACTGACATGCAAAATCCAACGCGCATAAGTCTTTTTCACGGCTAAATATTCATGTAAAATCTTGTGTATGCTTGTCATACTAATGCCCAGAGATGCCTCAATCTCACGGTATGTCACATGTTTTCTGGCACAACAACCGATTCCCGACGACCGTCTTTAAATTCGTTCGTAAGCGAATGACGGCCACGATTTTATTCATTTAACCATTAACATACACTGGCTTTAGTTGGTACTTTATCGTTAAAAGTCGAAGTGAGTTGTTGAGATAATCCACGTCGAAAGTCATAGTAAATTTTTGACTGAGATAAAATTTTCAAGTCATAAATAGCGTCTGTATGACAAAACGTACTGAGTACGTATACAGTCAACAGTGCCAGTTTTTACGATGTATATGTCAGATGGTGCCTAGCAATTCCATTGTTGCCAATTCCGGATACATAAATAGCAACCGTCGTATTCAGGTATCAGATATGCACGAAAATACACAGTGGGCTAGTGCAGAATATTAAAAATATTTAAAAAAACAACAAACACATTTTTTCCCGTGCTCCACATTTTGGGTCCGAACGGTTTCATACAGTAGTACTGTTACGAATCACCAGACGGAGTGAGCTTCATTTCAATTTTGTTTTCATCCGATTTGGTCGATTAATATGGTCAGGACCATGGTCAATCCTTCAGTTGCATTCGATTCGTTCCACTCGAATCCGACTGATGACGTCTTAAGGCCAGAAACCGGTCTCGGGAGATGCTTATTGATGTTTGATGGTGACTGGAGGATTGAGCATTTTACGTGGAGCACGGCTAAAACACTTTTCGTTGATTTTTGTTATAATATTCTTCCACTAGTCCACTGTGTATTTTCATGTATTTTCATTAGAAAGAAAAGACTAGATTTATGGAAACAAAACAGCCAAACAAACAACACCTTAAAGAACAAAAAACCAATACCGGAATCTAGTTATTAGATCTTGTGATACCCATCAAGACTAGCACTTTGACCTAATTTTATTCTATAACAAAAAAAAATTAAAATTGATATTATTTTCATTGATATCCAGTCGAATAATGCAAAAGGCACGATTAATACAACCTCCGCCAGGTTTAAAATAAACCATACTATAAACAGATGCGCGTCCCCTATCTTTCGATGGGCGACTGTGCGCGGGTTTGGATGGGGGAAGGAGAGGGGGATGCGCATGGAGCTCCATCCCCCGGAAATAATATGCATTTATGTGGCCAATCTCGTGTAAATTTTAGATCAATATTTAATTTAATAGACAAACAGATGCAATTATATTTTAATAGAAAGTTCGGCTTTATAAATAAAATGATTTGTCATTTATGGAGAGTTATTGAACTAATTATGATGCCAATGGGGTTTAATTAACGCTGGAATGGCGTGCATTCACGTTTACTGATACGAATTTATAAGTGGAGGGAAGGAGAGAGGTTGATGTGGCTTTTTTTTTAATTGGATACACGTCCCGATAATTATGATGCTTTTCATAATATTTATTATTCAATTAATGTTTTTAATTATAAATCGTATATACGGTAATACATTTGGAAGATTTACGGTTTTTCTCAGAAGGAAAAAGATACCCCGCATAAAAAATCAACAAAAAATGACAGTCAATTTGGTTCAAAAAATAAGGTGAATTTTATTTTTTAAGTTGGTATGACTGTCCTTATCATCTAATAGAAGTTTCACATCATTTGGCTTATTAAGTTAGAAATGTTAAATTTCTAAATGTTAAATGTTAATTTTGTCCAAAAAAACGAAACTTTTTGCTGCTGTGAGGTTGAAGTTATGTCAAAAATTATGGTATAGTCCGTTTCGTCCGTTTGCCGTCCCTTCGGCAAAATGTTAATTGTCCCGTCCCAATAAATCTCAATAAAAATATTCCTAGTTGCTTAAAATGCACCAGAACTGGAGTGGTTTAACTTTTGAATAGTTTTGGGAAAAATAAAATATTGTCAAATTATGATTAAATTATTATTATTATTATTATTATTATTATTATGTATGACTAAAACATTGTTTATTGATTTGTGTATTTTGAATTTATTAATACAATAAAAATAAATAAATTTAACTAGTAGCACAATAAAAATTATATGATACATAGGAAACTTCTAATGTTCTGTAATGTAATGAAATGTTTTCTGCTCTAACATTGGATTTTACCTGATGCCACATATGCTCAATTGGATTAAAAATACAGTAATACGGGGGAAGGCGTAAAACCGTATGTCCCATATCGGCAGCAATGGCATATATATATATGGCATAACTATAGACAACGGAGTTTTCGTTAATGAAGACGTTTCTGCTGTTATGATTAAATTATTATTATTATTGTTCTGCTCATCCTTACTGTAGAATCTCAGCTCATGCTGGCCGGTATTCCAATGCCAAGATGAAAAAGCAATTCAGCTCCTCTCACCCTAGCATAATATCTTACGAACAATGTGACACGTCTGCAAGAGCACGGCACGCTGTCCCACTATGGCAATCGATCTCGAGATCCCGAGGCTCTCGAGGTTCTTTGAAAATCTCTTACTTATCAGGCCTTCGGCGGATATAACGAAGGGCACTACATCTACCTTACTCAGTTTCCACTGGTTCTTCAAGTCGTATGCCAGATTTTCATACTTTGTGGATTTTTCTATCTCAGTTTTTCTAATGTTGTGAGATAGTGGCACTGCGATGTCAATTATAAAAGCCCTCTTGTCCTTTTTGTTGATTAGAACAATATCCGGCCTGTTATAATCAACCGTTCGATCAGTAGTGATTGGTCTGTCCCAGTAAAGAATGGTATCGGATGATTCAAGTACAGGAGAAGGCGAGTACTTATAATATGGAGGAGGTGCATTTTCTAATAGCGAGTATTTTTTTGCAATTTGTTGATGTATAATTTTTGCCAGCTGATTATGCCGTCCTAAATAAGCATTAGGAGCAAGGGCCGGGCAACCGCCAATAAGGTGCTCAATTGTTTCCCCCAAAGTACCGCATTTCCTGCACTTATCGACTACGTTCAAATGCAGTATGTGCTTTTCATAGTTTTTTGTTCTTGTTACCCTATCTTGAATAGATATCGCGAAACCTTCTGTTTCTGGGTACAAGAGTCCATCGGTCAGCCACTTCAGAGACAATTGTTCGTCAATGGTGTCATCTTCGAGTGACTTAGGAAACCTTCCGTGCAATGTTTGTCCTTTCCATTCTCGAACACAGTCCGTGAGCGTTGTTCTGCTATCAATACGATTCCGTTTATTTAGGTTGAGTGGGGTGAAACCCCGATCTTCATTTGCAACCAATTTCATCAACGTACTGTTTGAATCAAGGAAGTGTTTTCTCATTCTATTTTCTTGATTGAGACAGAGATTTTTTACGTTTACAAGGCCTCTACCCTCCAACTTTCTTGGGATGTATAGTCTTTTCGTAGATGAGTTTGTATGCAGGCATCGGAACTTTGTCAATGTTCGGCGCGTCAACCTATCGAGCTCATCAAGGTCAGTTTCTGACCATTTAACTATACCAAAAGAATTTGTCAGAGTTGGCACCGCCCAACCCTTGATCGCTCTAATGAGGTTTCCTCCGTTCAGTTTGGTGTTTAAAAGTTTTGCAAGTCTCTTTTGGTATAGAGTGGAAAAGTCCTTCTTTAACTGGTTATGATCAAGTTTATGCTTTTGGGGTATTCCTAAATATTTGTAGGACTCTTCTGATTCTAGTTGTTGTATGTTACAAAGTGTTGAATGTTGACTCTGAACCTTTCCCTTCTGTATACTAATGGTAGAGCATTTGTCCAGTCCGAATGACATTTTGATATCCCTACTGAATGTTTCAACCGTTTTTATCAATGAGTTTAATTTTTCTCTAGTTTCTCCATATAATTTAAGGTCATCCATATATAGTAGATGACAGAACTTTCTTGGATTCCTCATGTTAAGTTTATATCCAATATTGCTGTTGTTGAGTAGTGTGGACAAAGGGTTCAATGCTAAATAGAACCAAATTGGAGAAAGGGAATCTCCCTGAAAAATTCCCCTCTCGATATTTGTAGCAGCAATGCATTGTTGTTATTATTATTATTATTCTGCTCATCCTTACTGTAGAATCTCAGCTCATGCTGGCCGGTATTCCAATGCCAAGATGAAAAAGCAATTCAGCTCGTCTCACCCTAGCATAATATCTTACGAACAATGTGACACGTCTGCAAGAGCACGGCACGCTGTCCCACTATGGCAATCGATCTCGAGATCCCGAGGCTCTCGAGGTTCTTTGAAAATCTCTTACTTATCAGGCCTTCGGCGGATATAACGAAGGGCACTACATCTACCTTACTCAGTTTCCACTGGTTCTTCAAGTCGTATGCCAGATTTTCATACTTTGTGGATTTTTCTATCTCAGTTTTTCTAATGTTGTGAGATAGTGGCACTGCGATGTCAATTATAAAAGCCCTCTTGTCCTTTTTGTTGATTAGAACAATATCCGGCCTGTTATAATCAACCGTTCGATCAGTAGTGATTGGTCTGTCCCAGTAAAGAATGGCATCGGATGATTCAAGTACAGGAGAAGGCGAGTACTTATAATATGGAGGTGCATTTTGTAATAGCGAGTATTTTTTTGCAATTTGTTGATGTATAATTTTTGCCAGCTGATTATGCCGTCCTAAATAAGCATTAGGAGCAAGGGCCGGGCAACCGCCAATAAGGTGCTCAATTGTTTCCCCCAAAGTACCGCATTTCCTGCACTTATCGACTACGTCCAAATGCAGTATGTGCTTTTCATAGTTTTTTGTTCTTGTTACCCTATCTTGAATAGATATCGCGAAACCTTCTGTTTCTGGGTACAAGAGTCCATCGGTCAGCCACTTCAGAGACAATTGTTCGTCAATGGTGTCATCTTCGAGTGACTTAGGAAACCTTCCGTGCAATGTTTGTCCTTTCCATTCTCGAACACAGTCCGTGAGTGTTGTTCTGCTATCAATACGATTTTGTTTATTTAGGTTCAGTGGGGTGAAACCCCGATCCTCATTTGCAACCAATTTCATTAACGTACTGTTTGAATCAAGGAAGTGTTTTCTCATTCTATTTTCCTGATTGAGACAGAGATTTTTTACGTTTACAAGGCCTCTACCCCCCAACTTTCTTGGGATGTATAGTCTTTTCGTAGATGAGTTTGGATGCAGGCATCGGAACTTTGTCAATGTTCGGCGCGTCAACCTATCGAGTTCATCAAGGTCAGTTTCTGACCATTTAACTATGCCAAAAGAATATGTCAGAGTTGGCACCGCCCAACCGTTGATCGCTCTAATGAGGTTTCCTCCGTTCAGTTTGGTGTTTAAAAGTTTTGTAAGTCTCTTTTGGTATAGAGTGGAAAAGTCCTTCTTTAACTGGTTATGATCAAGTTTATGCTTTTGGGGTATTCCTAAATATTTGTAGGACTCTTCTGATTCTAGTTGTTGTATGTTACAAAGTGTTGAATGTTGACTCTGAACCTTTCCCTTCTGTATACTAATGGTAGAGCATTTGTCCAGTCCGAATGACATTCTGATATCCGTACTGAATGTTTCAACCGTTTCTATCAATGAGTTTAATTTTTTTCTAGTTTCTCCATATAATTTAAGGTCATCCATATATAGTAGATGAGAGAGCTTTCTTGGATTCCTCATGTTAAGTTTATATCCAATATTGCTGTTGTTGAGTAGTGTGGACAAAGGGTTCAATGCTAAACAGAACCAAATTGGAGAAAGGGAATCTCCCTGAAAAATTATTATTATTATTATTATTATTATTATTATTATTATTATTATTATTATTATTATGTATGACTAAAACATTGTTTATTGGTTTGTGTATTTTGAATTTATTAGTACAATAAAGATAAATAAATTTACCTAGTAGCACAATAAAAATTATATGATACATAGGAATCTTCTAATGTTCTGTAATGTAATGAAATGTTTTCTGCTCTAACATTGGATTTTACCTGATGCCACATATGCTCAATTGGATTAAAAATACAGTAATACGGGGCAAGGCGTAAAACCGTATGTCCCATATCGGCAGCAATGGCATATTTTTAACTATAGACAACGGAGTTTTCGTTAATGAAGACGTTTCTGTTGCGACTGCATTTACATTAAGCCTTCTCTTCAGTAAAGAAACAATGTTTATTGCTTAGTGCTAATTTTAATGCATCGGGCGATAAATATTTTCTTTTAAAATTATCACTACCAGAGGCACAATGATCATTATCTTGCCAAGAACGCCACATTTTTGCACGTTTCAAATAACAAAAAAATACGATTGAAATTATAGAACTGCACTCTTTAAGAAGATAATTCAAACTAAACTAAAATATTTCGAAACTACTAAACTGTAATTTTATTAAGCCCGGTCCTGTTTACGTTTCTTGCAACTTTGCCGGGTTTCGGCATATATATAACGGCATATATATATATAACGAAGGCACTATCTCTACCTTATGTAATTTCCTTTTCCTCTACCTTTTGTAATTTTAAATTATTATCACAAACATGATTCATCGATCATCTCAGTCTAGGCTGGTCGGGTTTACAACGCCAAGATAAGAAAGCAGTTCAGCTCCTCCCATTCAGCTTAGGACCTTACGAACAATGTGGCAAGTTTGTAAGAGAACTGCTCGTTGTCCTACTGTGGTAATCGATTTTGAAACACCAAGAATTTCTGGGTTTTTGGAAAAGGTTTTGCTTACTAGGCCTTCAGCGGATATAACAGAAGGTAACACCTCCACTTTCTGGAGTTTCCACTAATTTTTCAGATCAAATGCAACATTTTCATACTTCGTGACCTTTTCCATTTCAGTTTTTCTAATGTTGTGTGAGAATGCTCTGCTTTTTGTTAATTCCTCTCCTCTGCTTTTTGTTAATTAGAACAATATCTGGCCTATTATAGTCAATCGTTCGATCTGTTGTAATTGGTCTATCCCAGTAAAGAATGGTATCGGCTGACTCAAGTACGGGGGAAGGCGTGTATTTGTAATATGGTGGAGGTATCTTATCAAAAGCGAGTGCTTTATAGCAATTTGCTGGTGTATAGTTTTTTCCAGCTGATTATGCCTGCCTAGGTAAGCATTAGGGGCAAGGACTGGACACCCTCCAATAAGGTATTCAACTGTTTCTCCCACACCACTGCACTTCCTACATTTGTCGACAACATCCATGTGTAGTATATGTCCTTTATAATTTTTTCTCCTTACTACCTTATCTTAAATAGCTGTCGCGAAGCCTTCTGTTTCTGGATATAATAGTCCATCAGTAAGCCACTTTAGAGACAAATGTTTGTCAATGGAGTTATTCTCAAGCGATTTAGGATATCTCCCATGTAATGTCTGTTGTTTCGATTCTTGAACGATATCCTTCAGTGCTGTTCTACTATCAATACGATTTTGTCTATTTAGATTCAGCGGGGTGAAACCCTGGTCCTTCTTTACAACTAGTTTCATTAGTGTGCTAGGTGAAGTAATGAAGCGCTCTCTTATCCTATTCTCCTGGTTGAGACAATAATTCTTGACATGCACAAGTCCTCTGCCTCCCAACTTTCTTGGAATATATAGCCTTTTTGTAGACGAACTGGGATGTAAACATCGAAACTTTGTCAATGTTCTTCATGTTAATCTATCCAGTTCATCAAGATCTACTTCAGACCATTTAACAATTCCAAAAGAGTATGTTAGAGTTGGCACCGCCCAGCCATTGATCGTTTTACTGAGTTTTCCACCGTTCAGTTTGGTGTTTAGGAGTTTTGTTGACGTTTTTGGTACAAACTGGAAAAATTCTTCTTTAATAGGCTATGATCAAATTTATGGTTTTAAAGTATTCCTAAATATTTGTATGAGTCTTTTGATGCTAGTTCTTGTATACCGCATACTGCTGTATATTGTTCTTTTATTATTCCCTTTTGTATGCTGATAGTGGAGCATTTCTCTACTAAATATTTCGACTGTCTTTATTAATGAATTTAGTTTCTCTCTTATTTCTCCATAGAGTTTTAAGTCGTCGATATATACTAAATGAGATAGTTTTTGGGAATTTCTCATGTCAAGTTTGTAGCCAATATTACTATTGTTTAGTAATGTGGACATCGGATTCAACGCTAAACAAAACCAAACAGGGGAAAAGGAATCTCCCTGTAATATTCCTCTCTCGATGTTTGTTGTTCCAACGTACTGTTGGTGAACAAATAACTTAGTCTTCCATTTACTCATGAGATACCTTAAAGAGTTTGTAATCTGTGGTCAAATTTTGTAGAAGTTCAAAACTTCTAATAACCAATCATGTGGGACACTATCGAAAGCCTTCTTGTAATCTATATAGCACATATTCAAGTTGCGCTTTTTTTTCCGCGCTTGCGCAAGAACTACAGCATCAATCGTCATTTGCTCCTGGCATCCCATACTTGCCCTAATACACCCTTTCTGCTCCTGTTCAAATATGTTCAATTCTTCTATTGGAACATTTGGTGTGAAACACTAAGCTTGAAGAGATTTACCACTTAACACCAAAACACTTTTTTAGAACTGCTCGACGCACGTTTCGCTAACCATGTTAGCATCATCAGGAGATGATTTAAATCATTGATTGATGATTAAATGATTAAATCATCTCCTGATGATGCTAACATGGTTAGCGAAACGTGCGTCGAGCAGTTCAAAAAAAGTGTTTTGGTGTTTAGTGGTAAATCTCTTCAAGTTCAAATATGTTATTATAGTCGCAATGTTGGTAAATGTTTTCGTTGAGCAGGCTGTGAATAATTTATACAACACGGATAAACATGTTATCGGTCTATAGTTACTGAGTTGGTGAGCATCACCCTTTTGATGTAACAAATATGTATTTCCCTCCATCAGAAAGTCGGGGAAAGCATCAGTATTCACCATTATTTCTTTAAATGCATCAGCAAGCACCTGGTAAACAGCTGTGAAGTTTTTGATCCAGAAATTGTGTAGTCTATCTGGCCCAGGCGTCTTCCAGTTTTGAGTTTTCTTGATGCAGTGCAGATGTCAACCGCTCCAAGACCGTTGAATTCATTTGTGGAAGTGCATCAGTAGATTTTCGAATTGTTGCAACCCACGGGGCCCTTTTTTCATAACCATCAGATCTTTTCCAGACAGATTTCCAGTATTTCTCAAAGGTAAATACATTCACATTTTCAAGTTTTGACTGGTTACCCTGAGCTTCTAGTTCTCTATAAAACTTTTTCTTGCTATTTTGAAACATTGCTTTTTGGTGTTTCCGTCCTTCTATCTCATTGTATCTGGCTAGTCTGGCTCCCTTCGTTTTTATTAATTATTATTATTATTATTACGTATGACTAAAACCTTGTTTATTGATTTGTGTATTTTGAATGTATTACAATAGAATAAAAATAAATACATAAATAAATTTATCTATTAGTTCAATAAAAATTATAACTTAAATTTAATTATACATTTAATTCGGTTTCACTCTCACTGTCACTTTGATCTACATAAGTGGTTCTATATTATTAGTAAATGATACATAGGAATCTTCTATTTTAATAATATGGTTAATCGAATGTATCCAACTTTCTTTAGGAATACTATCTACAACCTTCCTAATTAATGTTGCCGCACTTGCACTTAGAGTCGGATAAATGTTTTCTGCTCTAACAGTGGATTTTACCTGATGCCACATATGTTCAACTGGATTAAAAATACAGTAATAAGGGGAAGGCGTAAAAGCGTATGTCCTATATCGGCAGCAATGATATCACATATATATATTTTTTTTAATATTAAATGTATTTAATATTTCTAGATCACATTTTTTATATGTATTTTCGAAGTATATATCGTTTTTTTACATATAGTTCTAAATTTCCAATTTAGTGTTACTTGCATTAGGAACTTTTTTCCTTAGGCACATTAGGCAAAAGGCTATTTATAAACTAATCTTCAAAAAGTTCTCCTGTGGTGTCATCATGGTAGTCCAAAGATGAATGTTTAATATTTTACGGAGGACAACCCTAAACATATATATATGACTGCGTATACAACGAAAATCAACTAGAAAGTGAGCCTGAAGGGCTGGTTACATGATTTTATGTAAAATTAAGTAAACAGTTCTTGGTGATTAGCCTAATGGAAAACTAGATTACGGTTCTCAAAGGGTTCTAAGAATTCTAAACAAAATAAAGGTGACAATAAATTACAGTTCTCGAAGGAGTAGACTAAACAATAATATAAGTGTAATATTAGAGACCTCGCTGGTATAGAAAATATAACTATAGCGTGTAAATAAATAAATGATTTTATTTACACATTTTCCAAACTACCCAATAATTCCCATGGAATAACAAGCAGAAATAGGCGGAATTCCTATCCAGTATCGAGACGAAAACGAATATCGCGAATTGATCAGGCTAACACTTCGAACAAATTTACGACCAGTGCATAATTTTAATAACGCTTCCCCTCCCGCCAATGCGTAGCGGCCGCGTCCACAACAAACGCTCCATTTATCCGCGAGCCTCTCTAGGTGAAATATTACCGAACCATTAATGTTTTGACATAACAGAGTGCCAATTCCTAAACAGGTAATTACGAGCGGCCAAATGGCCGTGATGAATAGGCGCCATTTTAGGTAATAATTCTAATTATACTCGAAGACCTGCGATAGCCCCCTGTCCCTTCCCTCCCGGTTGCAACGCATGGCGATCCATCAGGGCTGGAACAGTGGCGAGGGAGGTACACGTGTAGAACGTTACATTTACAAGGGGCGGTACGAGAGGACCGCCGATTGATTATTCGACACAATGGACGGTGATTGTTGCTGCCTATTTCGGATTTATTTCCTTCGTATTGTATGTAGTGACGTTGGATTATCAATAGCGGTAATTAGAATGAACAGAAAAATCGATGGGCCGGTGTGCTATAAAAAGAACAAACAAAATTTTAAACGCATCGCGTTCAAACATAATGGACAAAGTTTATTTCTAAACTAGAAACAGATATATTTTGTTACAGATGTTGAGAATGCATACTCTGACGATATTAAATCGCGGTACGGTAAGTTTGCCATAGCCGGTCTTAAGCCCGGTTGAGAAAAGAGGAGGGAGCCTGGAGTTAGCCTGAATGGGCAGTAACACGAGTGCGTCTCAGAAAGTAGACAAAAATTATGACATAGTTGGACTTGCAACAGAGCTGTGAGAAATACAGCATGTCATATTTAGCTGAAAACTCCCACCTTTTTCCCGCCAGGGTGAAAAAATAAACACCATCAAAGGTTGGTCGTCCAGGTTGGGCAATGTGTTAACAACTCGGAAATCAGATTTGTTTTTTAACCTGAAGCACTGCCTCTGACTGGATTAATTCAGCGGCAACGACCGCGCAAACGTTAAATGAACTATTCCTTCAAATCTTGAAACGTGCGATCCCTGTACAGGACAGGAGCGGTGAGAGCGCTCCTGGAAAAGATGAGCAACTACAATATATATCACTTCAAGAAACTAAATTGTTAGCTATCGAGATTATCGACATTAGATCACACACAATTTTCAAAAGTGGGAATCCTTCGAGAAGCCGGGAAGTGGGTTTATCGTCGGCAACAAGTTTAAATACCAAGTTACCAACTTCAAATCCGTCACTAAATGATTGTGTGCAATCCGCATTAGACTACAACCCAATGGAAGGCAAAAACGTCGAAGTTAAAGATGATTTCTACCGCACCTTATAATCAACATTCGACTCCCTCCCGTCGAATGATATTAAAATCATATTAGGTGACTTTAACCCGAAAATGGGCAAAGAAGAGACTTACGTAGAGACGATTGGGAGGCACGGTCGCCATGATATTATTAAAGATAACGGTCACAAGCTATATATATATATATATATATATATATATATATATATATATATATATATATATATATATATATATATATATATATATATATATATATATACAGCCAAAACCTTATTGTACGCTCGACATGCTTTGAACATTTAACCAAATAGAACACGTTCTAATAGAAAAAAGCGGTTTCTAGCATTCTCGATGTGCGTACATGTTGAGGGGCTAACTGCGAGCGACACATATCACTATTTACTAAAGACCAAGTTCCGATGTAGAACAGCAAACCGTGGACACTTAAAAACACAACTGGTTTTTAAATTCGATATTTGAAAACTCAAGGATGAAAAAGTAGTTGTGAAATACGTGTCAGCCTTGGAGAGGCAGTTGGTAACAATGGTGAACAACAACACCAGCATGCGAATAGAAGAAATGTAGCAAAACATCAAAGATGACATTACATCGCAGAGGAGGTGATCGGAGAACAACTCCGGTGCAAAAGAAATGATTGGAGAAATGAATGCCAAGTTGCATTAGAACGAACAAATGCTGCGTATTCCCTAGTTAAAAGGATGAAAGAGGAATACCAACCGAAGACGATCTGCAAGGATGCAGAAGGTAAGATTATAAGTAATGCGGAAGATATATAACTAAGATGGGTGCAATACTTTCAACAACTTTTCAATCTCACAGGAAACACCTCCTGAAGATTGGAACAGGTGATACATATGTCCAATTTATAAAAAAAAAGATGACAAACTCTGTTGCGAAAACTACCGAGGAATATCATTGCTGTGTACGTAATTTTTAGAAAAGAGAAGTAAATCCTTTGCAGACAAAGTAATTGGTGAATACCAAGGTGAATTTAGAGCTGGGCGATCGACCATGAACCAGATATTCTCAGTTAAATAGGTGCTGGTAATATAACATTGATGTGCACCAGGTATTTGTTGAACTTCAAGCAGGCATACGACAGTACCGACAGACACGTACTGTATAAAATTATATTGGAGTTTGGAGTCCCGCCGAAACTGGTTCGGCTTATAAGAATGACAATGACCGATTCTTTGTCACAAGTCAGGGTAGAAAATGATCTGACTCAGTTTTAGAGCTGACAATGGCCTTAAACAAGGTGATGGTCTAGCACTAATGCTTTTCAATTTGACTATGTTGTTCGGAAACTCCCCGATGACTCCCCAAAGGAACACTAAACTTCAAATCCACACAACTTGTAGCATAAGCCGACAACATAAATATACTTGCAAGATCTTTGAAGTGCTAAAGAAATATTTGTAAACCTTGAATCAATAATAAGGGAAGAGTACATATTAACGAAAACAAAACAAAAGTTATGAGACAAACTAGAAAAAAGACGCCAATCAGACAAAATATTACAAAGTACGACTATGTATACTTATCTAAGGATGGAAGTAAACCCATCGAAATGGCAAATAAGATTCGGTATTAGGTAGTCTCTATTCGGTAGTCTCAATAATGGTAAACAAAAATGTACACAGGAAAACAAAACTTAAACTATTATAAGACCTGTGCTATGCTAGGGCAGCGAAACGTGGACATTAACTCAGTTGTCCGAAAAATTACTTAACGCCTTTGAAAGAAAGGTTCTCCGAAGAATCCTCGGATCTATGAGGGAAGACTCGATCTGAAGAATACGATACAATAGATAATTGTAGGCCATCCTCGATACTCCAGAGGTGTTGACCCTCATAAAATTCAAGAAGCTGCAATGGCCTGATCATGTGGAACGGATGGATGACGGAGGAATTCCTGAACGCACACCAAAGGGGAAAGTCAATGGACAAAGACTAGTTAGAAAACTACTGAAGCGCTGGGAGGATTCTATTGACGCAGGCAGCAAATCACTGTACAGATTTTTAAACAAGCAGACGCCGGTACTGAACCGAGAAGGATGGAGGCGAAGTATACAGGTGGCCAAGGCCAAGGATTTGGGCTGTAGCGCCATCGTAAGTGAAGTAAAGGAACATAACTTTGGTAACTTTGGTAAGTGATAAGTTTAAAAAGATCATTTGAAATAGTTGTTAATAAGTAGTTATATATAATTGTGAAGTTATTAGTATCAACATATCAAACTTTCTGAGCGTCAACGTTGAACACCGAGGGTCAATTTAAGATCGAAACACGATACTCCCATGGGTTAAAGCATTTTTCAAATACCGGATATGTCATGAAAAGGAAATTACCTGGCCTTCCTCGTGTCGTTCGGACACCAGGCAATTTTGAAACAATGAGAAGGGCGGTTCTTGCTGCTCCTCAGAGTTCCACAAGGTGCCAGGCTTCAGCTCTGGGTATGTCCCGTTGATCGCTACAACGCATTCTACATGTCGACTTGAAATTTCAGTCAAGTTATTATTCGTCAAGAAATCGCAAGAGTATCAGAAGAAATTATTTTGAGACTGATGCCTAACTTTCAAGAGAGATTGCAGATGTGTGACCGATAAGAATGGCGACGCTTTACTGACATTAATTTCTATCATTAATTTAAAAGTACACTATTATTACTTCATTTAGCTGTAATTACAAAAAAAATGATCTTGAAAAGAAACAATGTTCTGTTTATACTTGGTAAAAGGTGAAAAACATGTAACAGCTAATTTCCTGCATAAGTTATTTATGCAATCATGCCTGCAAAGTTTATTGTCTCATAAGACATATCAATCGGTAGTCGTTAAATTATTTAGTTTTCTTTGATAGCGATTCAAATATTGATTTGAGCATCTCTTATGACACTTTATCTTACTTATCGATCACCATAATCATAGAGTACGGTGATATTAGTTTTAAACATTTGCGTGCATTACGCCGATTCTTGCACATTATTGAAGTAAAAATTTCTTTAGCCGCGTTGAGCGATTATCAGCAGGGACAAAACTTATGGGTTCGCGTCACCGACATGCTACTGACGGGTTGCGCTAGACTGGCAACGCCATTTGTGTTTTAAATGTGTTTTAATAACAAAAACAAAGCATTAATTTTCGAATATTTCCAATATTGGTATTAATATTTGCGTTGAAAAATTTGATATTATTTATTTTTCGAATATTTAATTTCTGCAATACAACGTGCAATGAATTTCATAGTGGCTTAGGAGTTATGTTACTAGCGTGGTAAAACAGATTTCTAGTTGTTCGATAGTATTTTTGACGCGGATTTTAAAATTAAAAATTCTATAAAATTTTATGTTAAATTTAATTTGTCAAAATTATTGTTTATTGGTTTAAATTGTCAGAAACAAAATACGTCTTTTGTTATTTTGTGCAAAATGATTATACACTCATATCATTCAATTTCACTATTAGAACTTTACAAAAAAGTATTGTAATATAATTAGTTTTTCAAAATGTCTATTTTCTATATTTGTTTAGATCCTCGATCCTAGGTGAAAAAAATTATACATTTAAAGTATAATTAATTTAAAAATTCAAAAAAAAACACACTTATTCCAAACCTTTAAGTTTTCATTTCTGTAGGCAGTCCCCATGACTGCCCACCTTTTTTTGATATAACCACTGGTTTTTTAAGTTAGTTCCGACTGATTGTGACATCTGACATAGAAATTGTAGCCTCTTTATATTCGGCCTTATCTTCAATTGTCAGTCAGTTTGAGGCTGACAATTGAAGGAGTATATTAAGATGGAGAGGATATAAAGAAACTTCCGAGAAGAAAATGCAGAGTTCCATAAATAGACGTTTCCGAATTGTACGCATAGAAAAACTGAGGCAGAAAAATACGAAATAAATAATTGTTGAGAGTAGCTAGATATGAAGAAGGGGAAATATGTGAAAAAAAATTCCTAGTCTACACTAAGTGTCAAAATGTGAGACAAATGCACACATTAATGAACAAACTGCAGTAAAATGATTTTTTACTAATCCTAAATTGGACCGAATACGTTTCCAAAAACGTTTCTCAGAAAAAAAAACTTTTATTTTTTTTTGTTGTGGAATTTCTTCACTGAAGCTTGAATAATAATTTAAATCTTCCATATTTGTAAATTGTCTGATTTACTATTAACTCGTTTTGAAAGCATCCTCCTGGAATGCTCAATGATATTCAAATCTGAAGAGGTATCAGGACTATTTAATTTTGAAATATTCTTGGAATTAGATGAAAAACTTCTACATGTAACGAAAAAAAAAATTGAAACAAATTAAAAAAAAACACTAAAAATAATTACAAAACTTAACTATATTTAATTGTTTTTGAAATTTCTATGGTGTGTCATAATATTTTAACACTGAGTGTAAAACTAGACAAGCATTAAGATACTAGACTAAAGACTTGACTTAACTAGAAGAAGATTGATTGTGGAGAAAACTTTGGAACCTAATTGGAAGAGATTCTATAGCAATCTTGTGAAATTAGCTAGCTCCTGTTATCGATCGTTATAAACCAATGAAAGATTCTGCAATGTTCGTTGCTCTATTCAGAATATGCATGTTTGTGTTGATCTAACAGCTTATTTGTTGTTATTAACTTGTATTCTAGAATCTATGCAATTAAAGAAAACCAATCTCGCAAGAAGTTCGACACATCGTTTTTCTTTAACAAACGGACACCCAGTCACTTCCAAAAGCTTCCCCGTAGCGGCGAGGAATTCCCGGGAGCGTCCCGAAGACTTTTCCGGCCGGAAACTCGAGTCCGACGGTCGCCTCAGCCCCATTCGGGAATACGTTTGCGTACGTGCCATAACACGAGTTCGAAATTGATGGATGCGGCGACGATGATAATGGAGAGACTGGTTGCTGCAGGCGCACGGTCTGGGAATGTCCCGTGATAGATGTGAATGCCAAAGCGAAAGAAACAAGAAAGCTGCGACGTCTTTGGCTTGCATCAGATAGATGAGCCAGACGAAATTGACATTGTCGTCTTTCTGCTAAACTTCAACTGACAAAATATTTTGAATGCTTAAGCAGCAACTTTTTCTTTGCTAAAATTGTCACATTTGACCATTTCATATATATATATATATATATATATATATATATATATATATATATATATATATAAAACGAAGACTCCATGTTTCTGAAAAAGATATTGTGTACTGACGAGGCAACTTTTACCAGAAGCAGCGAAATAATCATTATTACGCCCTGGAAAATCCACACTTACCAAGAGAGCGACATTTCCAGTGGAATTATCGATAATTTTCTAATCGGCCCATTTGAGTTTCCGCACAGACTGAATGGAGATCAATATATACAGTTTTTAGAAAATTATTTATTAGACAAATATACCTTTTGAACGGTATACTTCTAAACTTAAGACATGTGGTTTATGTAAGATGAGGCGCCGACGAATTTTACTGTTGCAGTGCGTAATCATTTGAATCAACGTTTTCCACATCAATGGATTGGGCGCAATGGTGAGTTTCCTTGGTGGAGGAACTTTTACGAGGTGGTACCCCAGATATTATTTCGTTAGATTTTATTTGTGGAGTCATACACAGTCTTCAGTTTACCATGATAAAATCAATACGGCCAATGTTATTAGAAATGAAGAAAATATCGTCAGTTAACAAAGAGTCTGCGAAAGTGTGTTGACGTAAACGGTGGACATTTTCAACACCTATTGAAGTAAATTAAAAAAAATTGTTACATTAAACAAAATTCGTTGTATTTTTGACATCTTTTCTCGTATTCAAGGCACACTTTATGAATTTCAGATTTTTCAGTCATTGATAAGCCAATGGAATATTCGAACACGTATATCTTGCAAATGGCGTGATATATCGATATTGAGCAAGGGTACCTTTTTTTACGTGGGAATTGTGACTCTTCTCTATTCTAAAGTCAAAATATTCTCAGCTTTATAGTGTAAAAAGATATAAGCGAGTTAATTCCTCCCAAAGTTAAGTAGCAAGCGCCCTCTGGGAACTAGACTCAAACTAGTACCAACTTTGGATCTGTCACCTTTGAAAACCCAACTACCCCAATTTTCCACCTGATATATTCAACCGTTTTAAAATTATCTCAATTTTTCGAAAATTTTGTTTCACTTGCAACACCCTATATCTTTTTAATAATTAACATTTGCCAACACATTTATCGACTAAATCCTCTTATTTTGATCTCAACTATCACCAGGTGCTCTATGGCGGATAAGTTATGAGACACCTTGTATAATGCGAAAGGGGGTTTTCGAAAATTACTTCAAATAATCATGCTCAGCTTTGGAAATATTTACAGAAAGAATAAAAAAAGAGCAAACATAATATTTTATTTTTTTTTTTTTTTTAAGTATATCAAACTTCAAAAAAAAAATATATCGACAAACACTTTGAATGGAAACAACGTTGTGGCCGTACATCTTGCACCCGCCTTCTCAACCCGGAAAAAAAAGAAAATGAAAAAGTTTTAAATTTCATCCGGAGTCTCCTGCGAGGCTGTAGCGGTGGCAGTCCGGTCACGTGTCGCTCCGGTAAGCAACAACGGCCTGGAGACAACGTTGCTAATTGCATCGGTCGGTTGGCCCCCCATCGTCTTCGGATCCGTCTCCCTCCGCTTCTCGTGCTCTCCTTCTCCTAATTCAACAGATCGGGACTTTTTGTCTATGATATGGGAGTGGGGGCTTATCACGGACGCGACCAGAAAACTTACGAGTCGTCCGTAGTGGATTCAGTTATTTTACGAACGGTTCGTGTAATGCGATTTGCTGTAAAAATATTTTTATCAAATCGTCCGAGTTTTCTTTTTTGTAGTTCGTTCAAATATGAAAGTAATCTCTGGGGTTTTTATAAAATCTGAAAGTGTCTCACCTGTAATGGAAATGTTGAATAAAATTCGTAAAAGCCTTCACTTTTTCTCGCATAATGGACTTGAAATATCAAATATTGCAATATTGCTATTTCAAAATCATTTTAACAAATTATTTGGTTTTGAGTGCTTAGAAGCGTACAGTACTGACAAGAAAGGCAAAAAAGACATTCGCCTAGAAGCCATCAAAGCTGGCGGTAAAAAAAACTAACAGAAGCATTAAAACTATTTTTTGATTTTATTTGTATTGTGTATGTAATGTACAGTAATGGACAAAAATATATATACAACCAGTTTAATGCTTACAGATATATCTTTGTTGTAAAATTAAATTTACTTATATTGTCAATAAATTCTACGTCACTGAAAAAAAAATATTCGGTAGATTTTATTTTGTTTGTTTGGCTATAGAGCCAAAAAAGCAAACTAAGCAAACAAATTTTTTTGAGAGAGAAAAATATATAGACTTTATAGATATCATAAACTAACTTTATTTCACATTAAAATTAAAACGTAAGCATCCGCAGACATTCATCCTAAAACATTTTTAAAATGCCGCGTGATCCTTATATTTCATTCGAGATAAAAAGTAAAATTGTTGATCTATACCAACGTGAATCAAGCTACTATAGCAAAAAATTAAATTTAAAAAGAACGCTGTATGGGCAATACCTAATAAATTTAAACAAAGGGGAACAATAGAGTATTGCCAAGATCCGGTCGTCCCAAAAAAACTTAGTGAGAAAACAGTAACGTTAATTAAATATATTTCATCCAAGGCTTCATTCAAGACTGTAACCGAAATAAGGGGTGATTAATAAACCAAGGATTTGCAAACGTCCACAAAGATCATTAAAAGAAGGCTTAATGAACAAGAATTGTTTTCCCGTCGACCCATGAAGAAACCCCTTCTTTCAAAGAAGAACAGAAGGAAACGTTAAGGTTTTGCTTGTCGACATCTCCATTGCACTTTACATGATTGGAAAAGGGGTATGTTGGAGCGACGAATCAAAATCGGATTTGGATCTGATGGAGTTCATTGCGTTGAACGCCTTATTGGCACAGGAATGTATCATAAATACACAGGTCCTGCTGTTAAGCATAGAGGTGGATCTGTCATGATCTGGGGTTGCTTCTCGGGGTTTGAAGTAGGTCCATTACACCGCATAGAAGGTATTATGGATAGATTTACGTATCGCGATATATTAGTTAACATAATGCTACTTTATATGGAAGAAAACATGCGTTTAAGATCTTCTTTTCAACAATCTTGTTCTCAATCATCTAATGACCCCAATCTAATCATTATCTAATGACCCCAAGCATTCTTCAAAGCTAGTCAAGCAATTATTTATAGATGAAAATAGTCCTATCTTAAAGTGGCCATAGCAATAGTCGGAATTGAACCTAATATAAAACATGTGGGATCACTTGAATCGACAGATTAAACATACGAATTACTCCATCAAAGAAAATCTATATAGAGCATTGGAAGAAAAATGGAAAGTATTGATCATGTCGACATTAAGAAACTTCTTGAGTCAATGCCTAGAAGATGCCAAGCAGTTATTAGTAACAACTGTTATACCATAAAATTTAAGCAAATCACTTACTATTTTGGCTTATATGAAATGTTATTTAATTTTCACATAGATCTTGGTAATATTAGTTTTGTCTATATACTTTTGTTCTGTAAGAATTCAACATTTTCACTTCTCTTCGTGGTATTATTTGGATATTTAGATTAATACTTTTTATTTATACAACGCTTACAGTTAGAAATAAGAAAATGTATTTGTTTTTAAAATTAAAATAACATTAACTTAGAAATAATAAAAATTCACATTGTCTATATACTTTTATCCATTACTGTATGTATTATAGAACTAGGAATTTGTATTCAATTTTGTTTAAAAAAACAAAATTTGTTATTCTGATGCAATAAAAATATTAACCCTTAAGAGAAGCACTTCTGTGCCTCCCGATTCAGGAGCACATGACCATACCCGTATATCTTTGATTATTAATATCTTTTGATTAAATTGTCCAATGTAATATATTTTTTTTAATTTAAACCTCAATCAGTATAGAAAAATACTATATCTATAGAATGTTCCAAAAAATAATAGTATTCCCAAAAATGTTAAAATGAGATGTTCATTCAAACTATCATATCTAGGCGAAATTAATAGGTAAAAACTTTCCTCCAACGGCATTTAAAAGGGGACTTAATGTACTTTCAGATACTTATTACATAATTTAGCTTTATTAAAAAATATATGTATTTAGTTAGGTAAAGATCACTGGTATGATGCTCTTCAAAAACCGATTCGTTCTCACTTTCACTCCCTTTGTCGTCGAAAATATCAGCTGCCTCATATAACGCTTCTACTTCAGACGCATAGCGAGTACGAAAACGCGTGTTCATTTTGAGCTAAATAGAAAATGAAAGAAACCGATAAATAAATGTTAAAAAAATTAAAAATCAAAGATTTCAATAAAAATACTACAGACAATATAACAATTATGATTTACTTACCGCAAACTGTGCCAAGATCGAAAAAAACACACTATTTTTGCAAAAAGGTTATTTAACGGGTTTTATTTATTGGCAAAATACTGACAGAACAACAGCACTGGGTGGCGTATGTGACCCATAGACTGACTACGGTCGCTTATGATGGCTATGGTGAGGGATCTGTAGTAGGGATAGTAAAACATTTTCCCTCACTCAAAGTCATCCCCTCAAGGTGATCATTTATAAGGGAAAAATACTTTTAATTCACCCCTGGGTATCCCTTATCCAGTGTTTCTCTTGAGGGATTTAATAATGTTATGGCGATGAAGCTATGTAAAAAAAAACGTTTACAACTGATGCAATGACTTTAATGATGGTAGAAGCCGTTAAAGTTGAACCTGGTTGAGAAAAATCTTTCACATAAACCAATGAGGAAAACATTGCTTAATTAATTATCTTTTAGTAATTACGTATTAAGTATTGCATTTCTGAGAAAACAATTAATTGTTTTCGTATTACCATAACGCACCATCGCATACTGAAATAATTATTCGTCAGTTGTTCGCTTAAAATCAAACATATTCACCAGATATGACACCGTATAACTTGTCCCGAACCTTTGACTGATGAAACCACTTTGTGGACGTTATTTTGAGTTCATATAAGCCATTTAAGAGAGTTTGCTGGCCTCCTTGAATACAATATCAGAAGTCGCGTATAAAAAATGTTTCTAGACTGGAAAAAATGTTGGAATAAGAATATTGTGGCAGACAACACTTGAAAATGCCAAATGAGATTTTGGCGAAACGTCGTGACTCTTCACAGAATCAACAGATCGACACTCGCAATGATTTAGAAACATATATATATATATATATATATATATATATATATATATATATATATATATATATATATATATATATATACTTTGAAGTGATAAGACTATATATATATATATATATATATATATATATATATATATATATATATATATATATATATATATATATATATATACTTTGAAGTGATAAGACTAGCATTTCCAAATGCAAAGTTTTAGGAAATAACTTAACTAAGAAAAGTTCACAATGTTTTCCGAATTTCGGAAGCTGCCAGATTTCTCCAGTAGCTACTAAAACAATATTTTTGTAAGTGGCAACACCGTATTTTTTTATATAATTTGACAAATCTTAAAATTCAAAATACAAAATGTTATGTCACATTTCTTTATTGGAGTAGCAGTTTTAGAACAATTAGCAAAAACAACTAAAATAATCTGCAGTCGGCAGGAACTAAAAGAAGCTAACACAGCAATAGTAAGCCTTGGAAATTAAACAAAAATTGTGTTGTTTGCAAGGAGCCATCATTAATGTGCTGTGATTGTGTTATTTGAAAGCTGTTGTATTTGAATGTGTATAAAAATAACGTTTTAATTCACTTGCTAAGATGAATCAGTTATTTAATCAAAACAACAAAGTTGAATTCATTTTTCTTCCTGTTGGTGGCTAATGTCTACGCGATGCGTGCGCTGAATTCTACGCAAAACATCCCGATAAGTCTTTTCCAAATCCGGAGTTTTTAAGTAATAACTTAATAATAATAACTTAAGTAATAACTTAAAACAACTGGTAGTGTGTGCTCAAGGATCCGCAGAAGGCGCAAAAATGTTGCCACTGAAAAAAATATTCTTATTTGTATTGTGGAAAACCCTCAGAAGTCAACGCACAAAATTGATCTCAGTCAAAGGTGTGGGCCACTTTACAGGAGAACAATTATCATTCATACAAAATGAGAAGCCTACAAGAATTGCATGATGGTGACTGTGATAGAAGATTGGAATTTTGCGACTGGTTTTTGGAAAAGAAACGTCAGCGACCCAATTTCGAGAAGCACATTTTTATAGCGATGAAGCAACTTTTTATTTAAATGGCATGCCAATAGACAAAATGACAGATATTGGTCTGACGGTAATCCTTATGGGGCTGAAGAGAGAAGACAAAATAATACAAGAGTTAACGAATGTGATCGGATATAAAAAGTGATCGGACCTATCTTCGTAGAACAAAATTTAAATGGTGAATGTTATTTAGAATTAGTGAGCAACGAACTTGAGTTGTTTATTGACGAACTACCGTTAGCAGAAAGAAGGCTGCACCTCATTTTACGCGAAATGTGCGGGAGTATCAGAAAGTTGGATCGGAAGAAAGGGTTCAGTTGAGTGGCCTACTAGGTCGCCTGACCTCACACCTTTAG
Organism: Cosmopolites sordidus; assembly: GCA_031761425.1. NCBI lineage: Eukaryota > Metazoa > Arthropoda > Insecta > Coleoptera > Curculionidae > Cosmopolites > Cosmopolites sordidus. Next base: position 114,212 of record JARFXV010001176.1, read on the forward strand.
ATTTTTTCCTATCGGTTTTCTTAAAAACCAAAGTATACGTGATTGCTCCTAATTCTGTTGAAAAACTGAAACAATCAACTCGGCAGGAAATTAATAACATTACGCCCAATATGTTGGAAAATGTTAGTAATAATATTGTTAAAAGAGTTAATTAGATTATTAACTAACTTACTAACTACTAATTAGAAAAGTTATTGTAGATTACAAGGAGGGCACCAGTTTGACCATTTGTTAAAAAATTAATCATTGATTAGTTTGTAACAGTTAGTTTTTATTGCTATTTTGAACTAGTTTCTTTTAGCAAAAAAAGTTGTATTGTTGTTGAATAATAATAGATTGTTTTAAAATGGCTACTCCAATAAAGAAATGTGAATTTTTTTTTTAATTAAGATTTGTCAAATTATGCTAAAAAATACGGTGTTGCAATTTAAAAAAATATTATTTTAATAGCTACTGAATAAATGTGGCAACAACGGAAAGTATTATTTGTAAATTCTTCTTAGTTGAGTTAATTTCTACAACTTTTCATTTGGAAGTACTAGCCTATCACATCAAATAAAAAGTTGGCCTATGTCAGGTTTTAAAAAAATTATGCTGTATATATTAAATCAGAGAAAAATAACATACACCCGAGCTCCACGTTGGTGTTTTGTCGTTTCCCCATCCGCCATCCAAAGCGACAGCAAGCGTCTCCTAGGACCATATATATATATATATATATATATATATATATATATATATATATATATATATATATATATATATATATATATATACCCGACGTATTCTCCAGATTTGGCCCCTTCGATTCCCCGATCACCTGGGTGAGAGTCCCTTCACACAGCTTTAAGAAGACAAAAAAAGTCTTAAGTACTTCATTATCACGTTTAAAGCCATCAAGTTTTTTTTCGATCTGGGATTTGACAGTTGCCTAAAAAGATTTATATTAAAGGAACGACTACACGGCACGATTTGTATGATTCAATTGTCTAGTCGCTAAGAAGAAAAAATGCAGAAAGTGGTATCGTAACGTGCTGAAAGCCGGTTTTTCCTCTGGACAAATTTCCTTTTTGAACGGACCGTCATCAAACGGAGGCACACGCGAAGAAACGATGCCGATCGGGGCCGGGTTCTTTGTGCGTAATTAAAAAGCCGGCCTCAATTAGAGGAGCAGAACTGTGTATGTCGTTGACAGCCTTTTGCGGGGTCGGGGAGAGGGAGTGGCGCTGGCGACCGGCACCTCTTTGACGAAGACACGCCCGCCGGACGGGGTATATAGGCCTCCGGGTCCCTTTGAAGTCCCTGTTCGCTTAATTTGCCACCGTTAACTGTTTTAAAATTGAGCTGGAAACGGTCGGTGCGGTGCTGATACTTTCCCGGGGAAAATAACCGGAAATTTGGCGGTAAAACCATTTTCCGCAGCGGGGTAGGGGGCTAGCGTAATATCTATTATTTAGATTCTTTGTATTTTTTTATATTATCACTGTAATTGGTTTATGTTGTACCATTGCCGTTTAGATTCAAGTAAAAGTACTTCCTGCATAAGATTGTAACCTGTGACGAAAACTAGAAATCTGAGAGACATTAATCACTACAGCAAAACCAAAATATCTACAGCAAAAAGGTGGGATTGGCTATTCTTTGTAAATTATGAGTTTCTCCAATCTGATCAAATGATCATGGCTCAGCAGCAACTGATTCCTCTTAGTCATGCCCTGGAGGAGAAAGTCCCTATACTACCAAGGGAAGTAGATACATCATTTTGCTTCAGGGCCATGCACGGTTATACATAGCAAAATAGACTATGAAAACGATAACCGACTTAAGTTAGGAGATTTTATCGTTCCCTGCATTTTCTCCAGACATAGCCCCTTCGAATTTTTATCTTTTTCGATCCCTGCATCATCACCTAGTTGATAGCTGCTTCACATCGCTTAAGGAAGTCGAAAAAATCTCAATGATTTTATCACCTCAAAACCGACTTTTTTTGGATCTCTCATTCGACATTTACTTCAAAGATAGTGAAAATGAGGGAGATTACTTTGAAGATTAAGTTTCTATTACATTTTTCATAAATAAATGTCAAAAGTAGTAAAAAACCCGGTAATTAATTTATATATATATATATATATATATATATATATATATATATATATATATATATATATATATATATATGTAGTGTTAGATTTTCTTGGACTACGTCCAATCAGACAGCAGTAGCTGAGTGTCATCACACACCCAACCGTTGGGTTCCACAATCTCATGTGGAACACACAACAACCTGCGTCTCCGCCTAAATGAACACTTTTGTTGGTTGCTTGACCGGGGAGGGGCCCCACCTATCCCTTCAACTGGATGACATATGTTTCGTCTCTCGAGGTTCAGACTCCTCAGGGCGCCGACATATACCATACCATCAAGAATAGGGAGACCCTATCCACAGCCAACAACCCATGTTTTCGCCGACCTCACGTCGGATGGCGCATATATGTAGCTATATATGCGCTACATATATGCGCCATCCGACGGGAGGTCGGCGAAAACATGGGTTGTTGGCTGTGGATAGGGTCTCCCTATTCTTGATGGTATGGTATATGTCGGCGCCCTGAAGAGTCTGAACCTCGAGAGACGAAACATATGTCATCCAGTTGAAGGGATAGGTGGGGCCCCTCCCCGGTCAAGCAACCAACAAATTAATAATACTTAATTAATATATTATTATAATGAGTATAGAAGCAGAGGAAGTATTGTAGGCATATTTTAGTAGTGTGTGTATGTCTATATCAAGAACAAGGATTTTCGAAAGCTACAAAATGACCATGAAAGCAGAGAAGGTGCTCAAGGTGAAAGTTCGTCACTTGCCGGTTGCTTCAGGGCCGTTACGAACAATGGCATAAGGGTAAATGTAAGTTTCCTTTTAGAAAGTCCTAAATCACAATTATAAAGTATTGAATATGATGTTCTGTCATAGAAATAAACCATCGAAAATGCCCTCTCGACAATTTACAAGAACTAATTTATGATTTCTCATTCAATTCCTGTGGTAATGTGACGAAAATAGCAAAACTGACAAAAGGATGACTGATCCATAATGGTTTTGATAACTTTAATTCCCGTCTGGCACGATTCGTAACTGTTAGCGTTGCTTGCCAAAAATATCGAAAGGACAAAACTACTGGAAATGAAAGCACAGTACTTGGCTTTAAAAACTCTGTATGGATTTAATAAAGTGAAGAAGGTGGTGAAAATTGTAATAATTTTTCAAACTACATTACCAAGATGTAAAATTTATTTCATTGGTCAGCAAAAATAAAAAAGAACGAAAAAATAGAGAACCGCATCAATGATTTATTACAGCTTTGTAGACAAAGCCCAAAAAATGTTTTTCTTGTATTTTGAATATTTCTAATTTTTCATGAGCCTACTTACAATTTTTCATGCATATCTGGTACCCAGAGAAGGCCTAGGCGTGTCACGGATGATTTAACACACTCTGACTGTTATCAACGTTCACCACAAGATGACATGAGTCAGTTGCGTAATTATATGGTGGTAGGGCTGGTAAAATGCCATGGGCCCCCGAAACGACGGGGGCCACCGGTCCGAGTGGCCGCGAGTTCAGAAGTAACCAAACATTTTTAACAAAATTTAATAATAATTATAAATTTTATATAAGTACTTAAAATCAATTAAAGTTAGATACAACTTAAGACCATATACAAATTCAAATAAATTAAGATTTAAACGCATTCATAAGAAAAGTATGTCGATCAATTTTAGAACGCATCCATTGGTTGTTTCATTTTGGTGGTGCGGGTGAGCTAGTGATGTTCGAGGAATTCCCGCATTTTGATAACCAAGTGTACTTTTTTCGTGGCGCTGTCGGGCTAGCGACACATGATGTTAGGGGAATCCCGGATTTCTATTTTAAAAGAACGGAGGGCTCTATTACGCATTCTTCGTTTGATTGTTATGACAATTGGTCATTCGTATCTTTGATTTGTCGCAATTTTTATTTTATTGAAGCTGCAAATAGAGGCACAGTAAAGTTAATTGTGAAAGTTAGATATCAACATGTCTAGTTCTAGAAAATATCTAAGTGGGAGCGAAAAACGAAAGAGAGAGGGAGTCTGAAGAAAAAAATAAAAAGTTACCTAAAATTAGTCAGTGCATTAAGAATGATGACTTTATTGATAAAAAAGCGAGTGAACAGTGCTCCGAAAGTGAAAAATTGGGCGTAATAAAAAGTAACAATATAGCAGATATATATCAGCACCCGACACTAGTATATATCTAGATCCAGAACAACCAACAAGGTACAAGCAATAATCAAAAATCTAAAAAAATTACTGATAAAGGTAATTTTAAAGTACAAAATGATCAAGTGAAAAGGTTCGTAATCGAAAATGGGCATTGCAAACCTAACGGTTCCTTTTTAAAAGACATTGACAATAGATCTTTCCTAGAAAAACATTACTATATTGTTTCCAAGTCTGGCGTTAAACTTGAACATACATGGCTATCGTATTCCTTAATACTTTAGAAGGTGTATTGTGAATCATGTTGATTATTCGCAAATCGGGCATCAATATATATATATATATATATATATATATATATATATATATATATATATATATATATATATATATATATATATATATATATATATATATATATATATATATATATATATATATATATATATATGTAGTGTTAGATTTTCTTGGATGGGAATGTTTGGATGGAAGATTATGACGACTGGAGAAACATACTGTAGACGCCATAGAAAGACACGAGACATCGAAAAATCACTTGGATTCTTGTCTCACGTATCAACAATGGCGGCTACATGGAACACTAGATGAAGAGCAAGAGTCCATGATCAAGAAGGAAAAATCTTTTTGGCGTCAAGTACTCTCTAGACTCCTTGATGTTACTCTGACACTTTGAACGTGTAATTTAGCCTTTCGTGGCCACAGAGAAAAGACAGATAGCAATGATCCAAGTTCCCGAGGAAACTTTTTGAGTATTGTTGAGTTATTAGCAAAATACGATCCGATTTTAAAACAATTGTTAAGTAAACCAAAGAGCCAGATAAAATATTTAAGTCCAAAAATACAAAATGAGCTCATTTTGGTTCTGGTTTTAAAAATAGAAAATGCACTCATAAATGAAATAAATGCCGCACCATTTTACTCTATCATATTCAATACGATTTAAGATATTTAAAAAACAGATCAAATGTGTGAACTTCACCGTTATTGTATGATTGAGGAAGACGAAAATGGAATCCCAAAGGCGCTCGTCATTAAAGAGTAATTTTTAAGATTTCATGAAGTTAATGACCAAACTGCCATAGCAATGTCCAACCAAATTATTAAATCCATAAATGATAAAAATATACCTCTAAATAAGTGTCGAGGACAAAGATATGATGGTGTTAACACAATGAAAGGTACTTATGGTGGAGTTATATACCTCTAAATAAGTGTCGAGGACAAAGATATGATGGTGCTAACACAATGAAAGGTACTTATGGTGGAGTTCAAAAATTTATAAAGGATATCGAGCCAAATGCGGTAATGTTCACTGTGCTGCTTAAATCTTGGACTTAAATCTGGGACTTAATGATGCTGTAAGAGAGGTTATTATTATGCAACATTTTTTTGAAACAAATCAACATATTTATAATTTTTTAGGCATAGTATCAAAAGATGGAGTATCTTGTCAAGTTTTATATATCTGATAAAGAAAAGGAGTCTTCAACTTCGATAACATTAAAAACACTGAACCCTACTAAATGGGCAGGACGTTATAATGCTATTTTTGCTTTAAAAGTTCGGTTTGTCGAAATTCAAAAAGCGCTAATGAAAACAATTTTGTTAAATTGCAAATCAGATGAAAAAAAAAACTATTTCACTCAAGAAGAAGATCGAAAACAACAATTTTATTATGTTATTGTTTTTTTATTGCAAAATTCTACAAACTATCGATGCAGCCTCTAAAGCACTTTAGTATAAAACTACCGATCTTTCAAATGCATTAAAACGTTTGAAAATTTGTCTGGAAGAATTGGAAAGGTATAGACATGAATTTGAAAATTTAAAAAAGGAAGCAAATAGTGTAGCAGAAAAATGGTCCATCAACGGTGAAACGCCATTTTAAACTAACTTTGCGAAGATGAGCGTCTCCAAGATCCGAAAAGTTTGTTCAAAGTGAACATATTTTATCGAGTATTGGACATCATTATTAATCAACTGAAATCGCGTTTCCTTCTAATGAATGAAATTGTTTCCAATTTCAGTGTTTTGCAACCTGCCACTTTGCAAAATTTGAATGACACTGAACTATTAAAAAAACTCCAGAATTTGTTGATATACATAAAAAAAGACATATCTGAATCATTTGCCAGGGAAATGATCATTTGCCAGTTTTCGGTCCACCTTCTTCGTGTATTAGAGAACCTGCTGATTTATTAATAATAAAGAATAATTTTATGTCGTGCAGCTTTCCTGAAGCATGTACTGCATTAATGTTGTTTGTTACAATTCCTGTGACTACAGCTAGTGCTAAAAGATCATTTTCGAAACTAAAATAAAAACATATTTAAGAAACTCTATAGGACAAGACAGGCTACGTAACATGGCTATTCTATTTATTGAAAATTCTATGGCCCGCTCATTAAACTTTGATAATGTTATTGATACTTTTGCGGAACATAAAGCTCGGAGAAAATAATTTTATTAATAAATATCTTGTTAATATTAAATTGTTATTTAATTAAAATTATGTAATATCTATGCTTTTGAAAATAAAACTTTTTAGATATTTAACTAAAATGCACACAATATTAGTAATACTCTTGGATAACTACTTCAGTGATTTATTGAAATTAAATTACAACGTGACGATTTTTACTGGGAGGGCCCCATCCAATGCATTTGCCATGAGCTTTAGATGGTATAGTTACGCCACTGGCATGAGTATTGCAGACTTACCCATAGCATAGTATTGCAGACTTCATCCGAAAAAGTCGATATATACGGTCATATCTTTGGTTATTTCTTCAGCTATTTTCCAAACGTTCAAGCTAATGATAAACTCGGGCCCGACTGATGTTGGCTTAAGACCAGAAACCGGTCTCGGTAGACGCTTGCTGAGATTTGGAGGGCATCTGAAGAAATGAGCAATCATTACGTAGAGCACGAGAAAAAATCCTTGTTTTTTTAATATTGTTAATATGTTCCCCACGAGCTCATTTGCAACTGTTAATGTATACCCGCTATTTAAAGAGAACCTGGGCGAGTCACGGACGGTTTTACTCAGTCTGAATATTCTGGACGTAAGAAAAATAAGATGTTTTCAGAGACGACTTATTTACTGCGATCCTATTTCAAAAGACGAAAGAAAATTTTTTATTGCATATTGAAAAATTTTGGAAAACAAGTGGAAATGTGTTAAATAATAACAATTATTGATAAAATAGTATTAGCCGTCTTTGAAAGTACGATCGATAACATATTAGATCAATGGCACATTTTTAAAAGGTCTAAATGTTGAACTTGTAGATAGGTTTAAAAACAGTTAATCGAGCCTCCTGAAAAGTGGTGACAGTTGACAGGGCAATATTTGTAACAATCAAGAATTTAAATTATGGCCAATCAATATCAATTTTATATTCACCTTAAAAAGCATCGATTATAAAAATGATTTAAAAATCGCGCTAGATCGCTCATGCAAATCGTGCCGTGTACGTGTTCCTTTAGAACGTCGTCTAATACGATCACCCACTGTGGCACGTGTTACTTTGTATTAATGCCTTTGACTAGGCCTTTTGCGCCTTTACCTCCTTCTCTCTCATCGCCTCCTTCTCCCGTTCGAATCGATTCAACCCCCGTCAAATTAACTGCGTTATTATTAGAGGATTTGCGCTATAAATTTCCTAATTGTTTCGTGAGAGGCGGTCGAGAGAGAAAGAGCGAACGGGAGGGAGGCAGGCGTTCAGCGCGTTTCACAGTTACTTATCGTTAATTGAATTAATTGGACCGGATGCGAAGAAGAACTTGAGGCTTTGCGAGTTTTATTCGCCAAGCGATACAGTCTTTTATTAAAGGAAGACGTGTTTTCTTCCTCTCTTCGCTAAACTGAAGGATTTTTATTTTCCGATTTTTATTTTCGACGTGCAAAAGGTCTTAATTATAGTGTTACCTCTGTTGTAGAATCAATCTAATACCGGCAAAATTATTACAATAAACAATATACTGTTACTTTTTCCTTTGTTGGAATGGGATGAAGCTTCTCACTTACCTGAAATAAAGAAAAACATATTAACATACTGAAATAGTTTAACAATTATTTAAATACCAATATTAGTGTTATACATACAGTGGTGGTCAAAATATGGGGGGGGGGCTTATTAATATATTTTATTTAAGCACATTTTTACGTTATTTCTAAGATAATATTAATTTTCCAGTATGATTCCAGATCGAGGCATTTAAAAGGTGTCAGCCTGAATTTAAACCAATTACTTTATTCATAATTATACGTCGAAAATTGTTTAGTCTATGTAGCATGGTCCTTATTCTTAATTAATGATTGACATTTTCTCGACATGTAGTCGATTAGATGTCGGCATGCTTCTACAGGTATTGAAAACCAAGCTGTCTGAATTTCTTTCCACAATGTCTTCTTGTTCGCAATTTTTTATTAACAAGACGTCATTTTAACTATTTCCAAAAGTTCTCGACCGGACTTAGATCAAGGCTGTCAAGGCCATTTTAATATGTTTCTTCACGACCCACTGCTTCATCATATGAGTTCTATATTTGGAATCGTCTCATTGGTAGACCCATTGTATTGACATATTCTCTTCAGCGTAAGGTAGCAAAATTGTCTCTAAGGTTCCAAAGGAAATTTATTTTGTCATATTTTCTTTTGGACCTTCATATGAAAAACCGTTATGTAAAAAGCAGCCCTATACTTTGATGTTACCACCACACGGGCGTAGCCAGGGGGAGGGGGGTATAGCCAAATATTACCTAATATTATACCGAAAAAATACGAGTGAAGAGAGTTAAATTATTACATTTGAATTGAATATATATCCGAACTAGTGGACGTTCGAACGAGTCGAACGAGACGACAATAAAAATATTGTTTACCCACAAGCATTGTGAAATTAAACATTAGAAAAGTGTGATTTCTCTTTTCTTTCTTTTCCATTTAACCAGACTAAGCCATAGCAACGCGTGGCCAGGTACAGCTAGTATTTTAAATAAAGTAATCAATAAAAAAATTCTATAATAAAACTATTAAATAAATAGGTCCTGTCAATGACATCAAAAATAGTGCGTGCAAAATTATATATAATTATACAAAATTATATATACAGGAAAAGTTAAACAAATAATAGCTCATTAAAATCAATAAAAGTTAAACGAATAAATTTTATAAATCCGGAATTTATTTACACATATGTCCAAAAGTTTGGAATATGCAAATATTTCACTTTTTTATTGATATTAAGTTTTTCTTTTACTCATCAATATTTTATGTAATCATCATTTCATTATGACTTTTACTGGTGCCAAATAAAACTCGACACCAAATGACCAATGTGTGTAAAATTGATTTATTATTTTAGAGTCAACTTGTACCAACTTGTAACAACTACCTTCAAAAGTAATATAAAAATAAGAACAACTTTCATTAAACCTAATAAGCTGGTCTGTATGCATGCCTGAGGGCGATTTGATGTCGATTAAATGATCAATTTAGGCTTGTGGGATTCTCTTCCATTCTACACGAGCAGTATCTTTTAGTTCTTGCAGTGTAAGAGGGAGATTGTTTCGTTTCTTGATGCCTGTTTTCAGAATATCCCAAGCATGTTCAATTCCATTCATGTCAGGGGAATTTGCTTTCTACCCTAACTTGATTATTCTCTCCTCTTCAAGAAAATTTTGCACTGCTGCTGTTCGATGAAAACAAATCTGTCGCCTATTTCCCATCGGAACAGACGCACAACAGTATTTAAAACTTCTTTAATGTACATAGCACCAGTCACTCTTCTCTCCAGGATCAGTAGAGGTTTCCGTGACCCCTCATAATACCAGCCTAAAACACCACGCTCCCACCTTCAAATGGGATACGTGATTGATCTGTTTCTAGTTGGACTTGTCGATCTGGAGCTCTCCAAACTAATGTTCTTCATGAATTAGAAACCAAGCCAATTCCCATCTCATCGGAGAACATCACTTTATTTCAGCTAGGACTATGATCCACCATTTTTCGAGCCCATTGCAATCTTACAATTTTTTTGTTGAAGGGTTAGTTTGGGAATATGTAAAGACCTTTTGCGATGCAAGTTTACCGATTTCAGTCTGCTTGTTATCGTTTGTCGTGAATTATTTACTACTTCAAGCCTAACAATCCCCCTTGATATACCACTTATAGATTCCAGAAGATTTCTTCCAGCTATCATTGATATCTGCCGGTCTCGAGCAGCTGTTGTACATCGTTTTCTACCACTTTTGGGGAGATCCTTTATGTTATTTGTCTCTTACATTTTTGTATGAATTTTCGATACAGCACTTTGGAAAACATCTACAATTTCCGCGATATCACTTTGATTAAAGCCCTGATCTGATAAAATTAGATATCATGTTTCTAGACATTTTTAAACGGATTGATTGAAAATTAAAAAAGAACTGAAATAATGTGTCAATACCAGTATCAAAGGAATGGGCAAAAATCGAAAAACCTGTGTTATCAGCAAGACAATGTTTTTGTTATTTTCATTTAAAAATGGTCTAAAATAAATACTCATCACAAATTTTAGATTATTATAGGCGTAGATATCTTATTTGTAAATATTCCAAACTTTTGGACATATGTGTAATTGAATGCGGTTGGTGTCCAAAGATCTATGTTATCAAAGGTATTTTAAGAAACAAAATATTCTCATTGTGCTAACAACCACTTAATGTTAATAATATTAAAATGTTACACAATGAAAATAAATCTAAAAGTTAAATATCTTAGAGAGCCTAGAAATTAATAAAAGAAAAAATTAGGGGAGTTTGCTAAATAATCAGGTAGACTTAAATGGTCTACGCTTATTAAATTTATATTACACGTCTAGACATTGAAAAAAATAATTTCCCCGCAATCAATAATCACTTATGGAATTATTAGGTGAATGGACAGATTAGGTTGTAATTACTTTTCTTACTCTTAGTTTAACATAGTTCGTATTTGGAACAGGCACTCTGTGTCGAAACAATTACAATACATACAAGTTTTAAATATAGTGGAAATTTAGATATAATTCTTGTTTGTTAATTTATCTATTAGGTGTTGCGCATTATACAAAATATTTACTTAAAAAACTGATAGTTTTGTGATATATGGTGACTTTTTAAAGTCCTTATTTTGATTCCTTCGAAGTAATAACCCCCTTTCACTGCAATACACGTATTCTAATGCTTTTTCCTAGTTTTGAAACGTTTTTACTTTCAACTTCTGGCATTTTCTTCCAAACAGTTAGCGAATCGAATGAAGTGATATGATCAAAGTGGTTTCTTCAATCGAGGAATCAGGAAACTATCACACGGTGCCATGTCTGGTGAATGTGCTGTTTGTGAAATGGTTTTTGTTTAATTTTTAACGAAAAAAACAAATAATTCTTGCGGTGTCCGATAGTGTGTTATTGTAATGTAATGTAATATATTGGCGTTCAACTTCAACCGCTTCTCTATGATCATTTAAAGTCCTTGAACTATGCAAATTCTTTGCTCGATACATATCTCCATTATAAAAAATCGCCGACAATTTTTTAACACCAACAAAAAACTCCATCATTTTTAACTTAACAAGCGCAATGATACGAAACTTCTATCAAATCTTATGGATAAGCATATCAATTAAAAAAAAATTGCATAGATATGTATAGAATCTATACAACAACGAATTTTTAAAACAAAAATTACTTTACTTTTTAGTCATACTAAAGACTACATGAATCTCAACAGGTTGAATCTACATGATGCAAGGGAAATAACTTTTAAATTTAACTAACGATTCTTTACATCATTTTGAACAAAAAGTTTCCTTAAAACATGTATCCAAAAGGCAACCATTTCTGCGAAAAAAGGTAAACTTTTTATTGGTCACGTCGCATCGTCGTATTTATTTCTCATAACGTATCATATTTATAATTTTTATAGTTATTTATTCCGTACGTTTCAGCATAAATCTAGTTTGTTTTGTTAAAAATATAGAAAACTTACACTTTAGTGTTGTTTAACATCAAAGTTGAAATTACTAGCACTAATTTTTTCACTCTATAACACGTTTTAAACGATTCACGTCACATTAAAAAGCACGTGATTAATGGTTTTATTCAATTAAATGTTCAAAATGTCCACCATTTGAGTCTGTGCAAGCCTGGTCGCATTGTAACCAGTTTTCCCGAACACATTGAAAAACTCCTTTATTTTTAATTTGATCGGCGGCAGCAAAATGCGACTTCTCCTTATATAAGAAGCCCATCGTGATATTCGCATTCCGAATACATTTTTGGTTATAAATTAATCTTAAATACACGCACTAACATACATTTTGAAATACTACTCCTTCTTGTGGGGATTATCTCAATTCTCTCTTCTCTTAATTAAAATAAAAATTTAACAATGCTCATTGGTACTAGGCCAAATGAAAAGTTCGCTAAGCGGAAATGATAAAGCAAGTTTATAATTGAAAAAATAACTTTATTCTTCCATACATTCTCCCTTAAGATCAATAATTTTTTTTCAGCGGTTCTCCAATTAATATATTCCATCTCTGAAGTGATTTTTGGAATCAAAATACTCATCTACGGCTGCTATAACTTCTTCATTTTCTGAAAAACCAATCCAAAAGTTTGAGTAATACTGACCTGTTATTGTTTTACCGGTTTGAAGCTAATCAATTAACAAAATGCCTTTTGCATCCCAAAACATTGATGCCATAAGTTTTTTGGTCTATTTTGACCTCTTTGGCTGCTTTGAAGTTGAAGAACCGGGCTCAGTCCACTCTGTGGTTTGTTGTTGCAGTTCAGGATCATAGTGGTAAAGCCATGTCTCATATATAGTTCGAAAATGACGTTTAAAACCTGTTTTATTCTTTCGAAAAAGATCCAAATGTTGGCTAGAAAGTTTTACTCGAAGTCTTTTTTGATCAGAATTTAAGAAATGCGGCATCCATGTTGCCCATAACGTTCTCAAGCTCAATTCCTTTTACAAAATATGAAACATTCTGTAGCGTTTACAAATTATCGGCCACTACAGGTGAGATTGTTTTGCGCCAGTTTTATTTGAGAGCGCACCGGTATCCTGTAGGATGAAGGCCGAGAAAGTCTAACATCACACCTCGAGCTGAACCGACGTCTTCACGCTAAACCCTTCTATTAGAGGCATGCAGTTTAGCTGGCTAAGCCCTAATCAGGCTTATTCTTTGGTTTTTTGTGGAGGGTTTTAGGGCCCGGTCGTTATGAAATGGTCATGGTCATCTTAGGACCCAGTAATTACAGAACTCGGTCAATTTAGGACCCAGTCGTTATAAAACCAGTTATATTAGAGCCCAGTCATTACCGAACCCGGTCATTTTAGGGCCTACTTATTGCAGTACCCAGTCAAGGCAGACTCCAGACCTTTTAAGACCCCCGCGTTTTGGACACAGAATTGCCCAGTTAACGAATTTATTTATAACCCGAGCGAGCAGCGTGATAAAATGATGTAAATATATTTTTTTATTTTATTAGTATTTCTATGGATCTTTTACGATTGATTATTTGCTTAATAATCTCACTACCACCAGGTAATAACATTATTCAATTAGATCTGATTTGCTTTAACTTGGTTTAACTTCTTGATTGATCTTAGTTGTCTACTTCTAATGTACTACATCTAATGGTCTTAATTAATCCACTTGCTTATATTTGATTCAGTTTTATTTAGGTAGTTTAATTTAAGTAGGTTTAGCATAATCTAATTTCAAATCGTTTGTAAATTAGACAAGACCTCTTATAAGATAGGAAAATCTGTTAGGATCAGAACTGTTTAGTGACGTGACTAGTATAGTAGGGTTTTAGTGGACACCACTGCTAGACCTTTTTTTGATTTTTTTTGTTATTACTGTTTATTTTTTTAATTTTTGTTCTATGTGTTGTTCTTTGGGATTGTGCTTGTGCTTATTAAATGTCTATTACCATTATTAAGTCTTTTTAACTAAAATAAACCTTTTTTCCAGTTTCGGGGTTAATTTTTATTAATCCTATTAACGTTTATTAGCCCTATTAACGTGGCTGATCAATCCATCCGTGACCCACATCCAAATGCCGTCGTAATAACTAAAATTTAATTTTCTAAATAAAAATAAAAAAAGAAGGTTACATAAAATTGGATGTCCAACGTGGGGCGAAGTGTGTAATAAGTACGGTTTGCCTTTTTTTATTTTGAATAAGGGATTTATTTGGCTACAACTCGTTCAGTTGAGATTGCCTTAGCAACTTCACCCAAAGTCTGTCATCCATAACCATATTATGTATAGAATTAATTATTTGTTTAGTAGTTACACTTATTGGATGTCCAGAACGAGAATCATCATCCAGGCTTATACGACCACGTTAAAACTCACCTGCCCACTTACAAACCGTTGTTTTTAAAGAAGCAGACTTTCCTAATACATTTACTATTTCACTATGAATTTCCATTGCCTTTAAATCTTTTTTTACGAAGAATTTAATCACTGCACGATTTTTAATATTTTCTATTTTAAAAAATAACACTGATATGTTTTACTTTAAGCTGCTGTTATGACTGCCTTCTGTTATCTTACTTTCTGATCAGATGGAAAGAAGGGGTTATCATAACCATCCCTAAATTTGACAAAAACCCGGAGGAGCTAAGCTCTATTAGACCAATCACCCTCCTAACCATTTTGGGAAAGGCTCTGGAATTTTTCATAAGAAAGCAACTCTTCTTCTATTTAGAAGAGCATTTTCACCATCATAACCAGTTTGGCTTTGTGAAGGGTAAGGGCACCGAGCAAGCTTTAAGCAAATTCACCGGCTTAATTAAGAACAGTAATAACAGATACACCGCGGCCATCCTGTTAGATATTAAAGGCGCTTTCAACAACGTATGGTGGCCGTCCGTACTTCATGCTCTCAAGCCTAAAAGACTACCTGGCCACTTGTTCCATCTTATCGTTTCTTATTTTAAAGATAGACACGTCAAATTGGATATCGGACCCGATTCGGCTAGATCCGTTATGAGCAAGGGTTGCCCCCAGGGTTCCAAATTGGGCCCTAATATTTGGAATCTGGTGGTGGACTACCTCTTGATTGAGTTTGACGTCCACCCAGACATGGAGATCATAGCGTTCGCGGACGATCTAGCGATAGTTGTAGGGGGCAACAGTCGGCCTGCTTTGGAACTGCTAATGAACCAAGCATTAGCGGTGGTGGACTTATGGACGAGAAAGAACAAGCTCGAGATTTCAACTGAAAAGTCCTGCTATCTCACGTTCGGAAGGAAGCTAACGAGGAACCCCACGGTGAAGATTGGCCTCAAAAATATTAAAAGATCAAATCAAGCCAAATACTTAGGCATTCTGGTGGACGACAAATTGTCGTTCACAGCTCACATCAAAAGCATCTGCGTCAAGGGCAAAACCTTATTTCAAACCCTGAAAAGATCGCTGAGCCGAGTTTATGCGGTTCCCGCAGATTCATTGCGGAATATTTTCTATGGGACGGTGATTCCGATACTATCATATGGGCTACAACTATTCGAGGATAGAATTTCCCACGCCAGGAACTTACACCAGCTTGAATCCTTGAGAGGGACCATTTCTCGTACCATACTGGGGGCTTATACTACTACGTCAACGGCGGGGGCTTCTGTTCTGGCAAAGATTCCTCCGATCGAGGATTTACTGTTCGAGATCTCTGATCTGAGAACCCACAGAAGAGGTGCACAGGTCAACAGGTATGAAAGGGTCATCCCTGGAATACCGAGTTTGCCCAAGAAAAGAATCAAGGAAGAACTTCGTAACAGAACTTTAAATAGGTGGCAAGAAAATTGGGTTTCTGGCTCGACTGGAAGAACGACCTTCGGCTTCGTTCCGGACATCATTGCGTTTCAGGGAGTGCACACGAACTTCAACAGGAAGAGCGTTCAACTGTTGACCGGACATGGACAGTTCAGGTCGCATTACGTCAGAATCGGTAGATTGGACGATGCAAGATGTTTGGCATGTAACGAAACAGACGACCCGGAACACAGAATATTCAGATGTTCAACTTTCATTCAGCAACGGGAAGAACTCAGGAACCGTTTGGGACCATGATGGCCACTCCGGAAGGACCAATTATTGGCGAAGCTTGCACAACTGGATGAGATCAGTCTGCTGGGAAGCTTCGTGGCGGAAAGACTGGAGTAATCCGGTTGTTAGAGGGATTTTTGTTTTTCATTCTAGAAAATTGTTCAGTTCAGGTCAGTTAGTTTATATACTTTATGTCTTTAAGCTAGAAAGATACCAGTTAATTTTATATTCTTTGTTTAAGTTAGGAAATTTACTTAATCATTATATGTTAACTTAGTTCTCTCTTAAGATTTGTATTTTCGCTGGACGATATTGGATTGGCATTGCGTAGAGTTCAAAATTTTTCTTAGAGCAGATTAAACTTGAACATAGCCTTAGTTTTCAGGGGGCAATCAGGGAAGGTTATTGGTACTTCCCGGACCACGGTCCATCTGTAGGATCCGCCCTCAACCTTTTTGTTTAGCAGTACCAATCGAAGAATCGGATAGCATTATTATTTGTCTTTAATAAATAAAGAAACTAGCAGAACAAGAAGAAGCAAATTTTCTTTTAAGATTACCTCGTTCAAGGTCCGATCTCTTTGTTAAACTTTTTACCTTAATACTGTCAATTAATAAATAATTAATTAATAAGCATAGACGAAGAGGGGCACCGTCTGTCTCCTTCAGGGCCAGACGGTGGAGAGGGTTATGGTGGGACCCCTTTGCATCTCCTTCTTCTTCTTCTTCTTCTTCTTCTTCTTTAAGCTGCTGTTTTTGTACGAATGAATTGATAGATCGACTAGAAACTTCACATATGTTCATATGAAGGATACAACTTCAAAATGTCGTAGATTATATAGTTCTTTTACTACTCTATAGGTGTCGCTTCGCGAACTTTTAATAAAAAATAAAAACCTATTAATATTTGCCAAATTTGCTTTTACACATATTTTCTTAAAATGTTAATTATTATCATAGATTCTCGACTGGTGATCGCATTATTGCATTATTTTTATTTAAATTTATGAAAGTTATTTCTCTTACACCCTCTATAATAGGATATTAGTGCAGGTCCTCAGGGACAGTTAAGCTGGGTCTACACGAACAAAAAGTTACGTTGTGCTGGCTGTATATGTTATATGTCGTGTGCGTGCGTGGCAATGTAAATGCTCTGACACAAGGTCACACACAAATATTTCCGCCGCACAGCACGTACACGAACCATCTGTTGTCGGTTTTCTCGGGAACGTCAAATAAATTTGCAGTGCACAAGATTTGTGTGTGGACGTTTTGCTGAAGTGAAATTAATATTTTTAGTTTCAGAAAGATACCTACGTGACATGGCTGAATTGAAATTTATTCTTTAGGAATTTATTATTTATTGACTAACTGGTTATTGTCAAAACATGTCTCAGCATAATATTATGTTGAAGAAGAAGTGTACTGTATTCATACTAATGAACACTTTAATCAGGAAGAAGAAAAAACAAGCAAAAAAAGGCGTTATTGGATAAAGCATTTGCACCAAATGGGAAAACTATGAATTACAGAAAATAGAAAAATAAATATAAACACTGATTTTGATGTTTGTCGAAATAACCTAATAAAACATAACCTACCAACATCCCACTGCACACACAGACAGAGCGGGCATACAGCGTGTACAACACAAATATTTATTGACTGTATGCGGTAATTTTGCGTCGTAAACATTTTCGCCACACAGTAAATTCAACACTCACGCAAATTTTTATCGGCTTAGACCCAGCTTAACAATGCGTAAATTATATGAGTCAAAATTGATATAATCTATTTTTCAATACACATATGTACAATCTACTTTGAATGCAGTGGTGCTATTGTTCTGATATTTTAACATTTCTAATTGAATTAATATAATATTTTAGTTTGCAGGCAATTCCAACATTAGCCCCAAAAATATTTCTTGTCACCTAACATATCTAAACCACCAACGACTACAAAAAAGACCGAACATGGAAACATTCTCCTCAAGATCTGACTATTCGATATTGCGTATGTTTCGAACCGACCCATTTCTCCCCAGCTCGGTATTTTTTTTTTCACAAAAGAAAACGTTTTCAATTTACATAAACGTTTCGCAGATGAATAAATATATTTCTTTAATCTGATAAACCGGAGGTGGAAGGAGAAAACAAGACCCTCCCGTGATCGTAAATCATTTCTTTTAATTTTTCGGTGTAATGATATAATTTACTGTTACCTTCACCGGTTAACGTGACTTAAGAAATATCTGAAGTCTGAACTGGCGTAGCGTCCGACCATTTGTCTTGGCGGAAATTGGGTTTGGCCCTAGTACGGGTCCTTGGGGATACCGTAGATGCCGTAGATAAAACGGGAATATATCTTTCGGATAGTGCGGTTTTCTATCGATTTTTCACGATTGTATTAAATTCCTAACTCCATCTTCGATGCATATAAGAATGGGGCTAAAATTACTTCACCTTTGTGGTCTCTAGAGTTTCATGTTAATGTAGGGTCTTGATAAGACCCTAAGACTGTATGAGAGGGGAATTAGATCTTTATAAATCTGTTATATATGTCAGAATTAAAGTATTGCAGAATTAGGTGCTCCAGAATAAAATAGCAGGAATGATTCTATCTCAACTATAGGGTGGTTTCTTTAGTGCTTCCGAACTTTAAATTCAAATAAAACAACAACCAAATTAGATCCCTTGAAACTATTTATTTTACCATATGAGAAATAACATTCAATGGCATTAATGTTTGAAAACAATTTCGGATAAATATCCGTTGCGACTATTTATGACAAAACGCATTCTGTCAGTTCAATTTCCGACCATTTTTTCAAGAAATTGGACCAAAGATTTAACATAACCTCAAAGAAAATAATCTCAAGGCAGGCCTGTTCCTCGAAACAATTTTTCTCAAAAAAAAAACAACATATGTCATAGTTTAAGATAATGTGTGATTTTTGTAATAATCATATTTTCAAATTAAAGTCCCTAAGATTAAATAAATCACTAATCACGTGGCTTACAGGATTAAATGAAGGCTCAGTGGAATTAAAGTTTTTTCGCGTTTCATATAGAAATATATACGGAATTATATTATTTCTGTTAGTTTTTGCAAGAACCGAAAGTGTACTAATCACCATTATCCTAGAATTAAAGCATTTTTATGCTGAATGTAGAGCTATATCCATAATTATACTAATATATTTTGATTAGTTTTGACTCCAGATTTATTTCTAACATGACAATGCAGTCTTAGTGACATCCTAAGAACGCAACTCGTATCACCCACTAATGTTCTAATCAATATTATTCACTAAATCTAAAATATTTTTCATGCGGAATGTAGTGGTATCCATAATTAGAATACCTAGTTGCAAATTTTAGTTGGAGTATCAAAGAGCGTTGCTACAATTTCCCTAATGAAAAACCTCATTAGACTCAACCGTCGTCCATCCGAAACAAGAAAAAAACTGTGTAATAGTTTAATAGCGGTCGTCTGCATCACGTACGCGGCAGTATAAGGTTTTAGGGCAGAAACTGTACAGGGATATAACGAGGCTAATTTCGTTGGTTTAGTTGGAGTATAATTGGTAACCCTATACATCATCCCGATAGTAGTTTTAGGGGGAGGCGCGGGTCTCTGCCAACCGAACAGAAAAGTTTCCGCATGGAGGACGTCAAACCGTCGGTTTGAATACGAACGGTTTTCCTTTTAAGCTTTTCCGCCAGTCTCGGAGGAAACAGGAGGGAAGGATTATTCGAAAAGTTTTGTTTTCTTAGCAAAGGATTAGGGTCAGTTTTAGAAGCTCTCCATTTTGGTTTTCTAACTGAAAGACCGATGTAACAAATTTGATGTCAATATAAATGGAGTAATGTTTTGAAGAGATTTTAGAAATCTTATTCGCGTGCTATAAAAAATATTTGCCTGGAGGAATTGGCACTTTTATTAGTTCGTTTTTGACACGATACTGCTGCACGAAAGTGTTGTTTTTGCTTCGAAGTGTTGGTTTTGCTTTGATTTAGGATTCTGCTATGATTAAAAAGTAACATGACTTTTTAAATAAACCACAAAATATTTATTTGTTCATTTAAGTTTATTTGTCTTCTTCAAAGTACGCCCCTCTCACTCCAATACAGTTATTTACGAGTATTCAAAACAAATGTTCATACTCGACTTCTGGAATTTCAAAACGGCGTTCACGAAGTAGTTTATTCAACCCTGAATACACATGGTGCCATAGCTGGTGAATGTGGTGCTTGTTGAACGGTGTTTAATTGATTTTTGCGAAAAATTGGTGACTATCGAGGTATTGAGGAGGACTATTGAGATTAATCTTAACTCTTCTTTTTAACTCTTCCAGTAATATATTCAAAGTCTCTAATACTTAATCGGAGAATATTCAATACAAGATCCAATGATGAGAAAGATGCGGTCCGGTTGATGCGAAAGGTTTTCCTGAACTAGGTTCATCTTTAACTATTTCTGTACTAACATCGAGGTCCTTAATTAACTTGTATTTTGTTTTGACTCGCAGAGGGCGCAAAGAAAGCTAAAGAGATTACACCACTTTGGCGCTCGGAAAAATAGAAAATAAACATATATTTTTATACCTATTTTTGACGCAGTTATTAAATATATAAAATAATTTTTACACATATACATAGTACTTCTATGAAGAATTTGAAATAATAACCAATAAAAAAAAATGTCGGAGATATGAGCCATCAAGTTAATACCCTATTTTGAAAATCCTTGCTGATGGTGTAATTATATTCACTGTCAGGCATCGCCTGATTTTTTTCTTATTTAGAAAGGTAATAGCTAAGACGTAGCATAGGATTTTTTTTGTAGAAATGACAGCTGTGCTGAAAAAACTCTGATTTTTATCCAAATTTT
This sequence comes from Cosmopolites sordidus, assembly GCA_031761425.1. Classification (NCBI taxonomy): domain Eukaryota; kingdom Metazoa; phylum Arthropoda; class Insecta; order Coleoptera; family Curculionidae; genus Cosmopolites; species Cosmopolites sordidus. Next base: position 135,481 of record JARFXV010001176.1, read on the forward strand.
GAGCTTAAAAAATATACAACTTATGAACATTAAAAAAAATCCTATACTTCGTCTTAGATAACATTATAAAGAATATTTTTTGTAAATTTTTACATAACCGGTTAAGTAGAACTTGAGATATCTTATACACCAGTTTGAAAAATGTAGTTTCGAAAAAAAACGCAAAAGAAAAACAGTACTGCGTCAATGTCTTAAAACTAAATATTTTCTTTTAAATTATCTTCAATCTGCGATCCCTGGACCGTACATGAGGTCTTACTGTCCCCCGATGTCCTCCGACTCCTTTTGAGCAGCTCTTTTCAATTTTCTTGCCACTTTAGTGTCTTGTTGGACTCCCATGTTGACTATAGATATTCGTTGAGAATCGAAGTTCTCGGCAAATCACAGCGCGATTAAATTATCTCCTGATGATGCTAACATGGTTAGCGAAACGTGCGTCGAGAACTTTAAAAAAAGTGATTCGGTGTTTAGGAATAAATCTCTTTGAGTTTAGTGTTTCACACCCAATGTTCCAATAGAAAAATTGAACAATAACCTTGTTCAAGGCTTCGACCGCTTGAACCGGTCCGATCGCTATCTGAGTCTCTAGCCGACTCTCTACCACGAGCACTTCTAATTGTTATAACTTCTGAAATAATTTGAATTTTGAAATGGTTAAACGTTTAAAATATTGCTAAAAGTATAAACAATTTATCTAGCCAAAAAAAATTGATTTTTTGAAAATATCAAGGTGGTGTAACCCCTAAAGGCAAGGTAAAAAGTATCCCCTAATAGAATATATTTCAGTTTTAGAATTCGATTGAATGCTAACATGGTTAGCGAAACGCACATGGAGTTTAAAAAAGTGATTTAGTATTTACGGGTAAATCTTTCAGTTTGTAGAATCACTATGCAATACAAGACTGAGTACTTAATATGCCACTATTTTTATGTAGAAAAATGAATAACTAAAACAAAGCATTTATTTTCGAATATTTCCAATATTGGTATCAATATTTGCGTTGAAAATTTGATATTATTTATTTTTCTAATATTTAATCCCTGCAATACATCATGCAATGAATATTTCATAATGGTTTAGGAGTGATCTTACTAGCGTGGTCAAACAAATTTCTAGTTGTTCGATAGTATTTTTGTCGCGGATTTTAAAATTAAAAATTTTATGAAATGTTATAATAAATTTAATTTCTCAAAATTATTGATTAATGGTTTAAATTGTCAGAAATAAAATACGTGTTTTAATATTTTTTCCAAATGATTATAAACTTATTTCTATATTTGTTTAAATCCTCGATCCTACGTGGAAAAAAATTATACATTTAAAGTATAATTAATTTAAAAATTAAAAAAAAATACAGTTATTCCAAAGTTTCAAGTTTTCACTACTGTCTGCAGTCCCCATGAGTGCCTACCTTTTTTTTTAACATTTATTTGACGCGTTCAATAGTTTATTGAACTTTTTCTAGATTTTCTCCTCGGAAATCATAGATATAAAAAGGAAATATAGCAGATAATATGATGGTTCGATGGTAAATGCGCCGATTCGGCCTGATGCATTGGCGGTCGCTCGCACTGATAGCGAAGCCCTGAAATATGCATGCGGCCAGTGTGACGCTCGCCTATAAATTTTTCGCCATAGTTCGACCGGAGCTCATTTAAAATTTAAAACCGCGGTCGCACACCGCTCTAAATAACACAAAAAAAAGTCGTTGTCACTGGCCGCGGGCTCGATTCATCGATGTGAGTGTGTGTACTTTATGCCTCGCTGTTATACATAGGCCAACGTCAAATTTATTCACCTTGTTCAAATATTGTGTATCCATCCAATAAAGAACTTTTTTATGATGATTCTAATGTATCTGCAGCGATAAAAAACTGCTAAATATATTTTTTTGTTATTAACGCCAATCTTCTCAATACAATCTGCAATTTTATGATCATTTGCGATTTAAATGCTTTCCTTTGAAGTGGACATGTTTATCTAACAAAAAGGAAATAAATTAAAGTCTAATGATATAATATGATGACTATATGGTAGATGCGATAACAGACACCAACATGGTTTTAATAATTTCTGGAAAATGACCCAAAAATATTAGTGGTGCAGTAATATTTAAATATTAATAAATTTTAACTTTATAAAATATTAATATTTTTTTTATAATGTTATAAAGTTAATATTTATTATTAATAAATTAATAATAAATATTAACTTTATAACAGTTATACAGTGTAATTTTTTTAAAAGCTGACATAGACTAACTTTTTTACAAACAATACTTTCCGGTGTTAGCAAATTTCTTTAGTAGCTACTAAAACAATATTTTTTTAAATGGCAACACCGTATTTTTTTAACACAATTTGACAAATCTTAAAATTCAAAATAAAAAATGTTATGTCACATTTCTTTATAGGATTAGTCGTTTTAGAACAATTAGCAAAAACAACTAAAATTATCTGCAGTCGGCAGGAACTAAAAGACGCTAATGTAGCAATAGTAGGCCTTGGAAATTAAACAAAAATTGTGTTTTTTGAAAGGAGCCATCATTTTTGTGCTTCCAAGAGGATGGGTCACCATCTCAATTTACAGGAAATGTGCGGAATTATCTTCAAGAACTGTTGTCAGAAAGATGGATAGGAAGAAGGAGTTCAGTTGAGTGGCCTTCAGAAGGTGTGGGGTCAACCTTTAAACTTTTTCCTGTGGTGTTTCTTAAAAACCCAAATATATACGTGACTGTTCCTAAATCTGTTGATGAACTGAAAGAATCAATTCGACGATAAATTAATAACATTATGCCTAATATGTTGGAAAATGTTAGTAATAATATTGTTAAAGGAGTTCATTATTTTAGATTACAAGGAGGGCACCAGTTTGAGCATTTATTAAAAAAATAATCATTGATTAGTTTATAAGAGTTATTTTTTACTGTTATTTTAAACTATTTTCTTTTAGCAAAAAAGTTCTATTGTTTTTGAATAGCTAATTGATTGTTTTAAAACGGCTACTCCAATAAAGAAATGTGACATAACAAATTTTTATTTCAAATTTTATGAGATTTGTTAAATTATGTTAAAAAATATGAAGAAATCTGGCAACACCGGAATACATTATTGTACACTTCAAATAAAAAAGTTGACCTTCTAACAAAATATATATATATATATATATATATATATATATATATATATATATATATATATATATATATATATATATATATATATATATATATATATATATCAACGGTGCAGACTTAAACCATCTTAGATTTGCGAGATGATATCGTTCTCGTTTCACAAGATTCAGATGAGCTGCAAAGACGCATACAAGAGCTTCAAAGGGCTGGCGAAATTTGGCTTAAACATAAACATGAAAAAAAGTCAGATTATGTTCAATAAATTCGCAAATAAATTCTAAGACGGAAAATTTCAGTTTTATGGAATGATTTCGAGATTGTGGACCACTTTATATATCTTGGGCAGCGGATTTCAATGGAGGGGGATACTGCCCGGTAGGTGGAACGGCGTGCTAAATGTGGCTGGCAGGCGTTTGGCAGGCGCAACATGGTGTTTAAGGGCAGACTCCCACTTTACCTAAAAAGAAGTCTTCGATCAGTGCGTCCTACCCGTTATAACATACGAAAGTAAAACCTGGATACTCACATCGTAATCAATTCAAAAACTACGGGTAGCACAGACGGTAATGGAAAGATATATGCTTGGCATTACAAGACGAGAGACAAAGTTCTGCGCATGCATCAGGGAACAAACGAAAGTGTGTGACATCATTGGAAGAGTAAAGCAATTCATATGGAGATGGGCAGGCCATATAGCGAGGCGATGGGACGACAGATGGACCAGGGCAATCCTGGAGTCGATACCGCTTGATCGTAAACGTCCGCGAAGAAGACCGTTAGCACGATGGACTGATGACATCGTTAAGTATATAGGACCCGAGTGGCACAGGAAAACCCAGGACCGTGAGAGTTGGAAACATACTGAAGAGGCCTTCATCCTGCAGTGGATCGAAATTAATTTATTTATTTCTGATGGCAAATTGTATCTTAAAAGACGTATTGATGAACAGTTGAATCCACGTAACACTTTGGGTACAGTGAAGCATGGTGGTGGTACACGGGCGTAGCCAGGATTTAGTTTTGGGGGAGTTTAGTTTGAAGTAAATATAAATAATCGAAGCGTACTTAGCAATTGGGCGGCTTGTTGCGATGTTTCCTTATTGTGATTAAATTGGAGTTCTTCGAGAGCATTCATAATCGCTGAATAAATTTCCCTGAATCTTATAATAGCTTCATGTTTGTGGACCTACCGTATTTCACACATTGAGAGCAAGCTTTTTTGGTTACCGACGGGTAGTAGCTCTTGAATTTTTTCTTTCAACAAAGCAGTGCGTTGAGCAGAATGTCGAAAGTAGGAACCAACAGACTGCACAATCCCAATGCAATTTCGGACATTTGCTAATGAACATGAATCAGCAATAGCAAGGTTGAGAGAGTGTGCACTACAGTGTACATAAAGAGCAAGAGGACATTCTTGGCGAACATAAGCTTGGGCACCGTGCAAATACCCACTCATAGCTGCAGCCCCATCGTAACCTTGACCAACCACATGAGAACATTCAAGTCCATGCTTTTTCAAAGCTGTAATAATAAGATTTGCGAGACCGGATCATCGAAGACCGAAACATCTCTTTAAGTATATGGTGTTATTATCTGTAAAATCAACATATCGAAGACATAACGAGACTTGTTCTACACGTCCGATGTCGGTGGTTTCGTCCGCCAGAATTGCAAATAGTTTGGCTTTCTTTACTTCTTCAATTATTTTATGTTGAATTAATTCACCAGAAATGTCAATTATTTCGTTTTGGATCTGAGGGCTTGTGTACAGGGCATTCTTCTGTGAAGTATTCAAATGCTCAGCCAGATCTTTATCTCCAGACTCAGCCGCAAACCGCAACAGGGCTCTAAAATTACCATCATTCTGTAGTGGTTGTTCAGGTTCTGGTGATTCTGGTGTAATTTGTATGCGCCCAGAATCGATTTTACCTCTCAAGGAGATGCCTTGTTTGCCGCAAAAAATTATTGGTTTTACGATAGGGATTAGTTTCTTTCGATTCTCCTCTTGTTGTCTCTTGCTTTCAGAAGACAGCTGTTCAGTGACCGAAAAAGCCTGCGAAGACATTCATTTTAGAAAGTTATCTGCCAGTTCTGAATTTCGCTTGTGGTATCCCGATTTCGCATGAGCTTCAAATATTTCTAAGGCATTTTTCCACTTACAAAAAGGTTCGGTTAACAACTGGCCGATCCTTTGATGACCGCCTTTACCTTCATCAAGCGAACGTCCCATTACCACGTCAACTCTGCAGTATGCTCCACTTTTATATCCCGAATATGACAACCAGGAGAATCTCTCCAACCATTTCAATTGAAAGCGCAAGTTTCGTTTTGTGGAAATAGGAAACTTATAATCTCTGGGTGGGTTCCATGGCGTTTTTAAAATTTGGACTTTAAAATATTCATCCAAGATTTTTTCTTGATTCGCGTAAAAACCAACATCCAACTTAGCTACAGTTGTAAAAGATGAGGTAACAGGCAAGCTGGCCTGTTGCAGACTAGATGTAGATTCGGCAGTTGAAGGTATCGAACAGGGCACCAGCGACATGGTATCGATTTCGACATTCGGTATTGTGATTGAGGTCGAGGTCGAGGGCCCGCTTGTCATCACAGTCTTCTTATCAGCATGCAAGGTAGCTGAAGCTTTGATAGCTAAATCCAAATTTGTTTCTTTATTAGAAACCCCTTGACTACACCACTTTTTCCAGTGGTCCATACCTTTAAGTTTATCACCCTTCCTTTTTTTCCCCTCCATTTTTCGACAGTAATAATGATTCACGTATCTATCCTTAACAAGGTCACCGAATAACACTGCACTAAAATTACTCACTTACACGGTACACTTAATTCTCTTCACTATTCGTTCACCACTTTTCACTTATATTCGCTTCGAGTTCGCATGGAACAATACTGCCTTAAGCACGGTCACGCGCCGCTTATTTAGCAGCCCAGTAGTAGCCGTCAAGAAACTACCACAAACTTCCACAAAGCTCCGCTCATTCCGACCGAGGGGCGTGGCGAATAATCGAGAAACAACGCAAAGTTTCCATACGATACAAAATAGTTTGACTACTCGACACGAATATTTTTATTTCGTCTAGAACACACAACATATAACTGACCATGTGAGAAGCAATCCGTGTCTAGATCTAAACCGCACAATTCTAAAGATTGTTCCTGAGCTTTGTTGAAGATGATTGCAAACCTCTTTAAATTGATATAGCATACCCATTGGAATCATAGGAATGCGAGGAATGAGGACATTTTCACCTTTGAATGGTCCTGTCAAGACTTCTACGTTGCTCATTATTTTACTTCTACTTCTACGTTGCTCATTATTTTTTTTACTGCAAGCCACCTGACGTTGCAAAGCTTTGGCTGGTTAATATTTCGCAACATAATAATTGACACGCCAATTTTCAGTTACAGTACGTGTGGTGGATCCCTGGGAGATAGAGTGAATTCAAAAATTGTGTTGGAGAATTAACAGCTTCATCTTCAGACGGAGTCGACACTCACAACAGTGTCGACAGACGGCTGTTCACGAAATGAACTCTATGGTAAATGACACAGCTCAATTCCAACGTAGTGTCACACAAAACAACTAAATCAAAATGAAAATAAATCGAAATCTATGAAAATTCAATTTAATAATGCAATCGGAAATATTGAAAATGATAAGTGACAGCAGCTATCAAGAAGCATGCTGTCCGGCATGAGCAATGTTTAATATAGCGTGAGCTGCTTTTACACCTAACAGATGGCGCTGTTTTTCAAAAAAAATCATGTTTTTACCTGTCACAGGTATGACATAATAAAAAGTATACAACTTTGCTCCCGCCGTTTTTTTTTTCAAAATTCAAGACTTTACTGGAAAAAACTGGTTATACATTTATGATTCAAAGTATTGTCCATCGTTGGCCACTACTTTCTTCCATCTTTCAGGCAGCATTCGAATCCCGCGTTGAAACACTGGTTATCTTTTGAAGCGATCCACGAAACGGTCCAATTTTTGATTTCTTCATAAGGCCGGAAGTGCTGATCCGCCAGGCCGTGTGCCATCGACCGAAATAGTTGATAGTTTGAGGGAACAACGTCTGAAGAATACGGCGGGTCGAATAGGACTTCCCATTTCAACGTTTCCAAATATGTTTTGACCAGTGACGGCTGGTGGGTTTTTAAAGTGGGAGGGCGTAGAAAAAAATTATGCTGCTGAATATTTTTTTTGCTTTCCCCTTCCTCCTTTTTACTTCTCGTGCTACTGAAACCCCATATAGGAGGTGAATCAGGAAATGGAGTCCTGATCAGGAGTTAAAGGAAAGAAAATGAATCCCTTCCGTTTTTGGCTTTTAAGCAACTGTTCACGAGTAAACAAACGGCCTTGAACATCTTTCGGATTCGGAACGGAACTAGTATGGCACCAAATATCCTTGCTTCTGGGTCATTCCCAAGTCTTTGCGGCATTTTGAAACTGTTTGTTGAGTCACTCTCAATGATCTTGCCAACTCTTCTTAACTTTGCCACGAGTCTTCCTTAAGCAATGCCTACTCATAGCGTATGAGTGTTCTTACTCATGTTCTTCCACTCATAGTGGCTTTACCATAAGTGTCTGAGAGCCTTAACCGCAGATTTCTATCTATAGAAAAATGGTAAGAGCAAAGTTGTATCCTTTTTCTCTTTTAGGTATATAAAAACACACAAAGTTGTATAAAAATTGCAAAGCAATCGTTGAAGAACTTTCAGAGATTTAAGATTTTGAACAAACAAAGTAACATTTTTATTGAGGCTTAGGCCGTACTACGGTTTTTTCCAGCGAGCAGTTAACCGCAAAACCGCTCGAGACGCACACACTGCGATTAAAAACCTCGAAACTCCCCGCGATTTTCACTGTTTGAAGATGAATTTCAAGAGAGCAGTACTCACCAAAAATCCAGAAAAACTGCCAACGGATAACCCGTAGTGCATGCGCATTAAGTTCTATTGGTTACAAATTGTGGCGCAGTTTTTACCCGCGAGCCATTTTGTAACATTTCGCGGTTTTAAAATCAGTCGCGGGAAAAAACCGCAAATGCGGCCGCTTGTATTAGTTTTCTTGACTTATATAGATTACGGCTTATATAGATTTGGGTATTATAACGTATGAGTGGGTGAGTTCGTATTTGAAAAACGCACAGTGTGTCGAAATAATTCTAATGCGTATGAAATATAAATATGGTGGTAATATAGATAAAATTATAGCTTGTTTATTTAAAATTAACCATTAAAATTTCCATCAGGTAGCGGTTTCCTCAGTTAAATACTTAATAGATAAATTGTATATTTTGCTGATTCTTGGAAGAAAAAAACCCTGAAAAAGCAGAATATTTTTCAAACAATTACACGAGGATGTCTTATAAATTTTAAAAAGTATCCTCTGTCCGAGCTAAAGCCGACCTTTTTTCCTACAAAATTAACCTATTGCCGACCCATCGAACCGGCCCTAATATAGACGAAAAGGCTCCAGTTTTCCGCATATTTTCCTCGCCGGAGAATGAAAAAAAAGTCTCCCCCCAAAATAATGAACCTCCTAAACGTCCCGCCCATTACCGTTAACCCGAACAATTGATGTTACTCTTTCTTCGGCGGCCAGGAGAAGGAAAACGCGGCATTCAAATATGCGCCATTTTAATTCGAATCACGTCGTGTTATAATTTATTAGACGGAGAATATTGCTCTAGGCTTTTTTTAACTTTCATGCACTTGAAGCGAATTCATCGTCGTGCCGCATTTTTATGGAGTAATTTTTATATGAGAAATAAAAAAAAGTATATTAAAATTTTCTCGGGGCGGTATAATTTTTCGTCTTATGCTTTCATTAGGCTTCTTTAGATTAATTTAAATTCATTCACTAATAATATCCTGTTTATTCCAATTTTTACGAATAGGAAACTTAATGCTTGAATATTTGATTGTTTAATATAAAAGTTCACAACAGCAAAGAAAAAGTACAAAAAAATCTGAGAGGTCCAAAATTAAGATACAAATGCGTCATAAAAGCAATTGTCGATAATAATAAATATAATAATGACTAATTTATCTTCTAATGATGCTAACTTGGAGAGTGAAACGCCGATCGAATTCAGTGAAGAACCGTTGATAAGGTTTTTATTTACCAATAGTTTCAAAATTTAAATTACCAAACAGTTTTGAATACCATACCTTCTAAACCAGGTTACAGTTAATAAAGCATAATCTGTTAAGACTAAATCCGACCGCAACAAAGGTTTATGTTGATATTTTTATACCGATTCCATAAGCTGTGCCAGGCCAGCAATATTTCAAGTTGAATTTCGCAATTCCCATTCGATAGTTCCTGATTGCTCATTTTAAAGAATTCTTTTAAAATTGTTGATATTATTCTTATTAGGATTTTCTGTTAAGATAAAATAGAGCGGAATTTTCTGATTTGAAACGGAAGAAACAGTTCTTAGATTGCCAGTCGTAAAAGTTCGGTTGGAATTTTAGATATTTCGGCACATTAAAATGCATGTGCTTTGATTCAGGTATTTTTAGAGAGGTGTCTGTGATCGTATAGTAAGTGTCAGTCTCAAATAATTTCAAATGTCTATGTGGAGATGGTTATCCAAAACTCGTGTCATACTCTTCTCAATTTTCAGACAATATATTTATATTAATTTAATCCTTATTTTGTTCATATTTGTCTAAACGTTTATTTGATACACAGAAAGCTTTATTTAGTATGCTCAAGCATTATATATGATAATGTTCAATGTTGTTTGATTTTCTAGAATAATTATACGAATTTCCTTAAAAGTTCTATAATATTATGATAAAATGATAAATTGAGTTTTTAGAACGTTTATTGAAAGATGTGACATTTAAGACATTTAATTTGGATAATCCCATTTTGTCTATAAATGAATATATTGGTAGGATTTAAATTTTAACTTTTCCTATAAATGTTTAATGAAGAGTCTAATTTACACTTTATTATATTTACATTCAATATAAATCAAACGCGTCTCGCTAACACTGTAGCTACTTCGGAATAATATCGACAAATAAATATTGTCATTACTAAACCTAGGTATAAATATAAGATATTCCAACAAAAAATATCTTGGAAAGCCACACATTAGTTGGTCATTGAGGAGAGTTTTAATATCTTTTAATCGGCTTATTTCTAAACTTTCAAGATGGTTCAGTTAGAGATGGGTCGTTATTTAACGATCTGTTATTTTATAACTGTTATTTCATATTAATGTTTAATAATTGTTATCGATGTGAAGAAATAACATGTAGAGTGTTAATATTATACTGAGTTTCGTAGTCGCTTTTGCAGCGTTCCCGCTTGTAAACGAAATAACAGATAGTTAGACAAATAACATGTAGCGCATTTAATAACTGATAGAAAATAACAGTCGTGGTCGTAGTTTTGTCTTTGTTCGCTATTGCCGCGTTTAGCAATCTTAGAAAATAACATGAGTGCGGTGTCAGCGGTATACATTGGGCAGCGTTATTGATAAAGTTAAGTGAGTCTCAGAATTTTGCATTTAAAACACAATTATTACTAAAATCAACCGGCCGCGGTGGTCTGGTAGGTTAGTCGCCTGCCTGGCAATCCAAATGTAGCTGGTTCGATTCCAGCGCTCGGATGGGTGTTTTTCTTTAATTCTTCTGTCCATCTTACTTCCTACCCTAGACATACACTTATATACACTCACATATACTCACACACGCCCATACATATGAACACCTAAATGTCTGTGATTGTTTCTAAACTGTTACTTTAAAATAACATTTTTGCCTATCTCTAAGTTCAGTCTTTTGTCTTTATTTTGAACGTCCAATATTTTGAAATCACTATTGAAAGGATGATTTTTCACTTAACAAATGTGAGGCATTTTTGTTTATTTTTGCTTTGCAATTTTTGATTAATCATTCTAGATCATTGTTTGTTTTAAAAGTTAGTTTTACATTATTTTTATATAAAAACTTACTTCAATTTTTTGATTGTTTGTTTTTTTCGTTCTTTTGCGGATATGTTTTAGAAATATTTTCCTATAAACATTTCATAAATACTTGATATTTCTATTGATTTGTCAATGGGGTACATCACAGGTTTGAAAAAATATTTCATATTCATTATCAATCTATGCATTTTTTTCGTTGGCGCATTTTTTTGCTGATAAATCTTATCTTTATTATTAACGTATATTAAAATATCAATACTTTTCTCACTGAATATTATTTTATCAACTAAGGTTTGTTCTTTTTTCTTTTTTTTTAGAAAACAGAGCAAATAGTTGACCGAAAACAAACTGGTCAGGAAACGCCTTTCCATGGTGCATTATCCGATTGCTTTATTGTTTCTAACTGCATCGAGGTCCAGACTAGTTATAAAAAAAAAAATCGGAAACGTAAGAGACCTCTTTAATTAATAGCCGAGTTACAAAAGGATGAGCCCTATCTTTTCTTTCTTTTTTTTTGCGCGGCGTGAATGGGGGAGACTGAATAGCAGTGCCGTGCAAGTTGGGAAGTTATTTAATTTGGTCTTGCTCAAATCAATTAGTTTTCAGATTTTTAAAATACCCTCCCATTACAATACTACCATGACCAAAAAGTGAGGTGACTTTTGTTTTAAAAATTCGCGCGCTTTACGTATCGATACAACCATTTGTTTTTCAAGTTGGTATAACTGTCTTTGACATCTGACAGATGTTTCATATCATTTCACTTGTTAAATTACAATCTTTTGTAATTGTTTAATACATTTTAAATTGGATTTGCATCACATTTTGTGTAAAAGAGTGTGTGAGAGAGATATTTATTGTGATGATTGTAGTTCTTATGCTGATGTAAAAAGCGTTACGGCGATGAAGCTATGTTAAAAAAAATGATACAAGGAGAGGTGGTAGAAAAACAGATGAATATAAAACACGTTCAGGAAGACCTACAACGTCACCAAGGATGAAAACATTACCAAAATCAAGAATCGTGTACTCAGTATTTTCCGATTAAGTATTAGAGACATTATAGATATCAATGTAAAATCATTTGGATGAATTTTCAAGAATAATTTAGGTTTGCCTCGTATGTCTTCTCGTCTTGTTTCCAACACTGATTATTTTTCTTGAGGTTGAGGTTGCTGAAGCGATGTTTTATTTGGTTGATGACTTTCTGAAATGCATAATTACTGGTGATGAAACCTGTGGACTAGCAGAAATCGAGTATAAAAACTGTTGATGTACTGTTGAGCTAAAAATTTGATTGTAGAGAGAGAGGATTACTTTGAGGGAGAAATTAAGTTTGTTTATAATTAGTTTCTCTAATTGTTAAGTTCAATTCTGTGAATTCTTGGGCTTTATCTTTTATTATTATTATTATTATAAGTTAATACATTTCTTGTGAAATTGTAGCCGTTCCGTATAAAGGGTTAACAAATAAGAGCTATATATTTTTAATTTGGAATAAAAACAAAACCGTATAAGATATCTACATGATTTTTTTTTAATTTTAAATAATGGTTCATGGCATTTTTATTTAAAAATAATTTCATGTAAATGGCAGCCTCTGAATTTTTTAAATAATTCTATTGTGGATTATCAATTTTTCGTCACTTTGCCATATAAATCGGCACACCAATGGCACACCAATGTTGGTTTTAAGGTCAATGAGTGTTTGTGGCTCACATATAAAAATTGATAATCCTGCTGTCGAGCCAGACTCATGTTTAAATAGAAAATATTTTTACTCCATCCAGGTGAGTTCAGTGAGTTTAACTTTTATTAAATCTATTTCAAACAATATTCAAATTCCTTTTTTGATACCCTTCATACTTAATGTTTTAAGTTTTTTGTTGTTTTTAAATTATTTCCAGATGCAAGCTGTGTGTGATCATAATTTGAGGATAAGAGATATTTTTATTGGATATCCTGACTCTGTTCATAGTTCAGGGTTTTTAGAAATTCACCTCTGTGTGCAGAATTGGTGGATAGATGTCACGATTTTTATTTACTGAGGGATGGTGGCTATCCTAGCAGGAAAAACTTATTAACACCATTTAAAGATAGAGGAAACCTTACAGCAATAGAAACAAATTTCAATTCAAAGTTATCCCCAATCCGGTATGTTATCGTACACTGTTTTGACTTACTGAAACAAAAATGGCGACAGCTGTACTATATTGAGTTAAATAAATTGATGATATAGTGCATTTCATTCGGGCCTGCAGTGTACAGCACAAATGATCTATAAGAGAGGATTTTCTCCTTGATGAAGTTCAACTAAACATAGAAAACCCATGTTGACTGTGTGTCTTATTGTGTACCCAAGGCTTGCCAACACATATTTTAAATTAAGTAAGGCAACATTATTAAATATTTTTAGATAAAAGAAACAACATTCGATAACCTAGTTTGTAATTTTTAATAATTCTTAAACCCAAAATGAACAAATCTCTGTATAAATTAATAATTCCTGTCTACCTGCATCTAATATAAAAAACAGAAACTGATAAAAACATGAAATTTACGTAAGTGAATTGATATTAGAATTTGTATTTTTACTAATTTCTAGTAAATGGGTTAGTCTTTTTAATAATACATTTCCTTTTCCTTTACATTCTAACATCTCTCTATAAATCTTTATTTTTCTTGCTTCAGTTTTTCTTCTTGATAATGCTTCCCATCTAAACGCATTTGTCGAATAGTTACATCCTATTTATACTTTGTAGTCTGTATCGATTTTCTTATTTTCTTGACTGTATTTGCAGGGGTCGTTGGTGTTTTTTCAATAAATATATTTGCAGCTTTGACTGCCAAGTCTGGTTTGACATTTTCGATTTCACTTGCAACTCCCAAACTTTTTTCGTTAGATGATTTCTTTGTTATACTGCTTTATGGGCTGAGTAAAATTTCTAAGTTTATGTTTTTTTTTTCTAAAAATAGCATTAATTTCTGCATCAAATTCAAAATATTTCCTTCCTCTTCCAGTTTAATATATAAGCAAAGGTTTTGATGTAATACACTACTTGTGTTGGATGGGGGCGAAATTATAAAAAAATCTGAGATATCTACAAATATAAAATCATATATTTAAAGAAAATCGCAGTAAATGTGGTACAAAACTTACCGTTAACAATTAATATTATCCATTTTAACTAACTTTATTATTTTTGTGATAAAAATTACTTTATTCGCTTTATTATTTTCAAATAAAAATATAAATAAACGTTTCTCAACGAGGCGGAGAAATGTCATTCAAAATAAGCGTTCTGGCAGGTCAACATCCCACACCGTTTGCAACCAAGTTTAGGGACGAACATGCGCAGTTAGTCAACCCATCAAACTGGTTTCAAACCATCAGAAATTTGATGCTGGAACAAAGCTATTATAGTGTGCGATGTGCGCATGTCGTACTGCAAAAATCATCAATTGTTATGTCGCAAATCTGGACTTTTTTGTCTAAAACTTAACTGATAATTACTCAGTATAATATTCTTGAATTTAGTAATGTTTTCTTCTTTGGTTGACGTAGAAGGTCTTCTCGAACAAGATTCATCTTTAACTGCTTTTTTACACAGTTCTTGCACCACTTGCAAACTTTTTTACATAGCTTCATCAACATAACATTTTCGATGCATCAGAATAAGAAATTTCGTTGTTTTGGCAAAATTTGATGCAAATTCTTTTTTCGATATATTTATCGATTTTAAAAATTCGTCGACAAAATTGTTAACATTAAAAAAAAACAGACAAATGGGTTAGTGATTGACGGATACCCGCCGCTGGAGCTCTTCTCGGTAGACGTGTTCATCTCAAGTGCAAAAAAGAGTAAAAGGGATCTAACAATGGGCCCGGTGAAACAATGAGCGCGGACCGAGTATGAAAACCAGCTCAGTTTTCGCACCTCGCGGCCCAACAAAAGCCCGATGAATAATGGGGCTCGGGTTATCATAAAGTGAACAAGTGAACAATTTAATTCCCTGTTCTTATTTGGGATCCACGTCTGCTCCGATCGGCTTTGACGCCTCTGACTATCGTTATCGCTTTATTATATTTTTTCTCCCACGTTTATCGTATTAACTTGAAGGCTCATTATAATTTTCAAATTTTACATCACTAGAATTGGAAATACTAAATTTCAGTGTATTAGTATTATCAAAAAGTAAGATGACTTAAGCTCAATACATTTTTTCCAACGGGTCTCCAATTCATTTATTCCATCTCTGAAGTGATTTTCTGGAAGTCCTTCAAAATACTCATATAGGGCTGCTATATCTTCTTCATTTGATGAAAAACGCTTGCCACGTAGGCATTTTTTGAGGTTGGGGTACAGATGAAAGCCCGAGAGGGCCAGTTCGGGTGAATATGGTGGAAGTTGCTCCTAATGCCCCTAATGCTTAATCGGCGATTCTCAGTATTCTTCATTGGTTGTTTAACACGTTTAACAGTTACAAAAAACGCTATAATGAACAAGCGATATGACACTTCTGTCAGACGTCAAAGACAATCATACAAAGTTAATAAAGAAATGACTGTGTCGATATGTAATTAATTTGTGTAAACACGACAATTTTTAAATGAATATAGTACACCAGTTTTCCTAAAAATATTCTACAGCGCCTTCATTTAATCCTGTAATCCACGTTGCTAGTGATTTATTTAAATTTAGGAACATTCATTTTTAATGTTGAATTACTTAAAGGTATATCATTTGTTACCAAAAATATTACCAATTTTTACCAAAATTTCCCCTAGATCTGTCATAATAAAACAACATGTAAGATGCTGCTTATCTATTGAACCTGCTTTCTATGCTTATCGTGTTGAATAGCTACTACATTTACGTTGATTTCGCGATTAAACGAAGGCTCAGTATATCAACTAATTTAAGATTAATCATTAATCAGTATCAACTAATTGAAGTGTAAATTTTTCAAAAAATCTTTTTTTTATTAACTTAAAAAACCCTTTGAGCGTTCTAGAATATGGAGCAGTAAATATTTTTCCTAAAAAAATAAAATTTTCCTTGAAATTTCGCGCTCTTTCCTAAGCGCGTCGGATTACTCCGAATCACCTGCGTCAAATAAATACCCGCTGGGCAGGTACAGCCTAATGTTTTACTTTATGATTTGTAACTTCTCTAATATACAACATATGTCGTTAAAAGATGTTTATGTTTAGTCAGAAGCATTTACAAACAAAAGTAAGTTAGTATAACGCCAGTACATGTACAATAAAGACAATGTCCTCGCTTGAAATCACGGTTTTTGCATGTAGGGCTGATTTTTAACAGTTTGTTTGTAATCTCAGAATGCTTATAAGTTGAGTCACAATGAGTGACGCAAAAGTGTACCAGGGCAGGAAAGCTACAAAAAAATCGTATCCAAGGCTGCGTCGGAGTAATATGTCATCGAGACGACCCTCGAATAGATTTGAGGCTAAGGGCAATTCGAAAGGAATCAAACCCACTTATGAGGACCTGAGTCAAGACGAGCAGCTAAACTGTTGCTTGGGAGGCTACACGCAAAATAACAACGAAAGTTTCAATGCTACTTTTTGGAAATTGGCACCAAAATCCTATTCAAGTAGCGAAATAGTCTTGAATAGGGCGACTGATATTGAACGTGTGCACTTTTAATGATAGTCTGACTAATATTCTTCGAATTATGAAAGTTTTGGAGATGGATATTTGCGTATAATCATACAATTTTTGTCTAGAAGCCAACGCTAAGCAGATCAAGCACATCGAGATGACCGATACAGCGAAAGAGGCTCTAACATAAAATGTCCGAGGAAAGAGAATGAAAAAGAATATTTAAATATAGAAGGGCAGCTTGATGGTCCTGGGATAGCAGATTAATGGTAAGCATTTTTAAACATTCGATTTTTTAATTTTTTCATGTCTACAACACATTTTAAACATTTAAACCCGATTTTTTCGAAACATAATTTTTCAAAACGGCACGCAGAATAACTCTAACAATTTTCATTATTTTTACGCGAATTTTTAACAATATCTTTAAAATAACATTTTAAAGTGAAATACCAACGGAATTTTCGATAAGTTAATTTAAACATTATTTATTAACAAATAATTGCCCTTTTTGTCGAAAATTTAACATTTTTTATTTAGATACTCGCTAATCCCATAAAAATCAATATTTTCAGAATCCCCTACGTATTTCACTAGCTATAAACATGTAGATTAAGTTTTTTCCCGATTCAAATTTGCACCAGGTACACTGCGTGTCGCAGAGCACATTAAATTCGCCATATCTCACCAGAATAGCTTCAGTATATGCTTCAGTGTCGCCAATTATGAATATATATATATAATATAATTTCTAATTTTTTGTATAATACTTAAATATATTCCTAATATCTTCCTTAAATATTATTATCTTGTTGCCTTTTCTTTCATAAAAAAAATTGTCAAAAAGCCCTTTTTTAGTTTATTACAGTAGTGCTACCGCTTAGCGCAAATAAAATGTAACTGAGTTGAAATTTGTGGTGAAATTAATCCAAATTCAGATGAAAATGTAGCGAATTCGTATTGATATTAAATTATGAAACAAACGAACCCCTCCATTATTTATTCCTTCTTTCAAATAATGAGTTTTTCGATATGGAGAATGTAATGGATCATTATTAACACGCGCCCCCCTCTTAATCTATTATTAATTAGAGACATCGAGTGATCAAAGCGATGCAACATTTAATAAGTTGAAACACGTCTGTGTGCAATTAAACGCTGACCAATATTTTGCCGAAGCAATTATGAGCTAATGCGACTACACCCTCCATAATCCGGATCGATAATCCATGCCGAACCCGATAAGCTGAATAATTAAAGATGCATTTGTCTCCATTAGAGACTCTTAATTGATGTTCTCGGTCTCTTCTTCCCCTGTCCTCGTGGATGGATAACTTTCAATACTCTTAAAATTAAAAAGTATCAGGCGTGATGCAATAAAAGCAAAATTTCGAAATGATTTATCTCATCTTCAAAGTAATCAAAATTATGATGTGTTTGAAAAAAATTTAAATTTCGACACAAAGCGATCAATTGGAAGTTTTGCAATAATTAGGATAAGTGGTGATCAGAAATAGACAGGATCGATAAATAGAAACAATTTATGTATTGGTGGAGGTACGAACAGGAAATTAAGTAGATTTTTAGAACATATTAATTAAATCCATAAGAATATCAAATTTGCAATTGGATTTGAAGAAAAAAATAGGTGTTTCGGTTAATAAAGTCATATGGGGCAAGTGTACGCAGACTAGTCATTTCAGAAACCGTTAAAATTAGAGACGGAGAACCAACTCTCACTAGTACTTACTTCGATATTGGACAACAGACTCGAGTCTTGTCTGGCGTGTTTGCATAGTTTTGCCAATATTGGTAAGTGAAATTTTTTGTGAAAAATCTTGCGATATTTTTTCAATTTAAAAACTTTTGTATTTGTGGTGTGGTATTTATTATTTAGTATATACGAACATGCATATTATTTTATCTAGTTTGATGTGTAACATAACAAAATACCTTGATACAAGCGGAAGGTTCCAGACAGATGCGTTGTTACAAATGATCAATTCGATGATGCTATATTATTAATCTCTCAAGGTATAAGTAAAAGAAAAGCAGCAGCACAAGTAGGAATGAAAGTAAGTACTCTTAGAAAACGATTAAAATCTGGTTCAACTGTTACAAAATTAGAAAAATTTTCTGCAACATTTAGTAATGACAAAGAAAATTAAATAATTAATTATTTAAAAAGATGTGACAATCTTTAATATGGCCTTAATATGACTATTCTCAGGATAATGGTTTACGAGTACGTGAACTAAATAATATTCCTCACCATTTCAATAAAAATTCAAAAACGGCTGGACGCGATTGGGTATATGGTTTCTTGAAAAGACCTGAATTAAAATTATGACAAACAACGCAATCAAGCCTAAGTTAACATATTCTATGACAATTTATAGAACCTCTTTGACAAATATAAATTTGGCCTAGCCGAATTTTTAATATGGATGAAAGTGGCATTAATACTGTGCCAAAGAAGGTCTCTTCGATGAAATGTGGGTAAAATAGTTTCAGCTGCAAGAGGTCAAACTATTACACAAGTTTGCGCTATGACTGCCACGGGATGTTACCTTCCATCGGCTTTTATATTTCCTCGTATAAAAAAGAAGGATAATCTGCTAAATAATGCACCTGTAGGAAGCATTGGATTGGTTTCTGATTCTGGTTTTATAAATACAGATTTGTTCATCGAATATCTTCGCCATTTCAAACTAAAAGAACGTGCAGCCCACTAAAGATAATTCAGTGCTGTAATATTAGATAACCACGGCAGTCCTCTTTCTTTGGGTGGTGTCAATTATTGTGATAATGGCATTCATTTGCTTACCCTTCCACCACTCAGTAGCAACCTTTGGATCGCGGATTCTTTGGTTCATTGAGAATGAAATTTGCTTAGCAGTGTGACAAATGTCTAAGTCATAATCCAGGACATGTCATTGAACAAACAGAAGTGGCCCATCTAGTTAATGAGGATTTTCAGAAGGTTGCGGCAGTTAATATTACTGATGCGGGTTTTAAGATTTCCGGGACATGGCCTATCGATAGAAATATTTTATCAAAAGAAAATTTCGCGGCAGCTTCCGTTACTCACATAAATCTTACATCTATGTCATCTGTACCAGCAGCAGATCTTTCACAAAACTTCGTAGCTTTTACATCAGCTGCACATTCAGCGCCAGAGCCTTTACTTAGTACTTATTGTGCTTCATCAGCATCAGAGTCTATACCGAGTAGTTCTTATGCTGCATCATCTGAAATTATAACATCAGAGTTGGCTACTAAAACTCATTCAAGATCATCTACACTGTCAGCTCCGACACACATGAGCACTGTAACAGACCTGACTTTGGTTGCAGTGGCTACAACATCAGCTTCTCCAATGACTGTAGATTTAATTTCTAACAAATGCATGCCGCTGTCATCTATACAACCATATCCAAAGGCAACAATGCAAACTAGACGAAGAAAAGGTAAGACATCGATAATTGTTACTGATAGTCCTTTTAAATTGGAGTTATAGAAAAAAAATCAAGACGAAGAGGAACAAATCGGCAAAAAAACGACGTTTAGAATTGAAACAAGAAAGTGGACAAAGAAGAACGAGGCAACATAATACTGCTTTGATTAAGGCTAATGAAAATAAAATGAAATCTACAGAAAAATATTATTATTGCACGATTATTATTGCGCATGCATGCTATGTGGTAAGAAATACGTGGATTCACCTACAGAAGATTGGATTCATTGTAGTTTTTGTAATAGCTGGTGGCATGAAGAATGCATTAGCTATGAAAAGGGTATTTTTATATGTAATATATGTACCGATGACTGACATCTTATTATCGTATGTTTTAATTGATCTCATATTATTTTTTTTAGAATTTAGAAATGTTGATCTTTTTAAGCAATACTGATATAAATATAGATAAATAATATTTATGACATAATATATATGAATAAATAATAATATTTATGTAATTAAATATAGTTAAACTATATTTAATTACATAGTTAAACTATAACAAACTAAAGTTTGAGTTACTACAACTGCTTATACTTACCCGGACTACTGCGCACACTTGTCCCTATATTGGGGTAAGTGCACGCATTTTGACAAAATTATATGTTAAATTAAGATGCCAAAGATTAAGGTTCTATATAAATTCTATTTGAATTTTTGTAAATTTTTAATTAATAAAAGCTTAAAATGAATAACTTTGTTTTATTTTATTCCACTTGTAATTGCCAATTTTATAACAATTTAAAGAAAAAGTGCGCACTCTTGCCCTATATGACTCTAATGTCGATATTTTCGAAATATTTAACGTATATTTCCATAACAAAATAAATAACCTTGATAATCAAAGTATTGACCATCGTTAACTATTACTTTTTCCATCTTTCTATCAAAATGGAAGGAATGGAATTCCGCGCCACAAGAACTTTTGGTTTTTTGAGGCTATCCATCAAGCCAAATGTTCACTTCTTCGTTAGAATGTAAGTGTTGTTCTGAAAGTGATGCAGTATCGATTGAAATAAATGGTAGTCCGAAGGCGCTAACTCCTGTGAATAGAGCGGGTGGGATATACCCCACCCGCTCTACCCTATCCACTTTACCCCACCCGCACTACTCCACCCGAATTATATAATTCGGGTGGGGTATATAAACTATGGCTATAAAAACTATGTGTTTTGCACAGTGACAATTGGTAACGAACTGGCTTTTGATGGCGTATGTTTTTTCTCCAAAACGCCATAGACATCATTAGTCTATACCAGGGGTCTCCAAACTACGACCCGCGGGCCAAATCCGGCCCGCCAGTGTCATCAATCCGGCGAATTTAGCAAGCGTATGCTCATTTAGGGTGGGTACTCGGCTACTAGTTTAGAAATTATAGATAATGGCAAGAAAATTAAAACGGTTTTGGCCCTTGGAAGTTATTGGAGTAATCATTATGGCCCTAAGGCTGGATGGAATGTTTGGAGACCCCTGGTCTATACCAACAAATATATTAGTAACGCTATTCCTTAGCAAAATTGACATTATTAACTGAAATTAATTCTTTAAATTTCATGGATTTTTACACTTTCACGGGTCTCAAACAAATATCCATATATCATAAATTTTCTCATACAAATACAACATATAAAAAATCATTACATCCACAGCATCATAACATAAATTAGCACTTACACTTCTGTGTTTTGTAGTGTGTAGGGTATTTAGTACTCCCAATATTTAAACGTAACGATATGAAACACTCTGTATATCCCCCGAATTATTTAAAACACTTTTGGGTGTAGTATAAAAATATCTTAATAAATTTTAATCAAAAAATAAAGGTTGGAGTAAATCAGGTTGTAAGGATATTTAGTCTTTTACCCTCTCCGTTATCTTATAGTTTATTGTCATCGGATAAGGGTTTTTAACCTGTAAAGCAGAGAGTTTAACGGCCTATATCTTTTAATTGGATTATGCCCATTTTCTCGTAAATCGTTTAGAAATTAAAATTAACAGTAAATTGGATGTTGTTTTCTACGAGTAAAAAATAAATAATAGTTTAAATAGTTTGTATGTAAGTATTATGATTTTTATGAGTATTATTTCTAACACTTGGACTAATTTGTACCGTCAGGAACTTTATGTATTACAATATTAAATATACAAGTAATAAAAAATATAAGTAATAAAAAATATCGGTAATATAAAAATATGAGATCAAACGTTTGCTTGGTATTCAACAAAATAGTTTTTTTTCTCAGTTTTTCCATTAGTTTCGATTGTATCTTCTTGATGCTATAAATCTCACACCTTCCTCTATTCTCTTCAAATATAGGCCAATGTATGCCTCTGTTACACAAATATACATGTCTCCTAGTAAAATAATTGGATTTGCGCCTTTTAGGAGGACCAGGACTTAAAACGTTATCTGTAGAAGCTTTTTTTTTGACCAGCACCTTTCATCGTCATCAACCCTTGGGTAACAGATCATCGAAAGTCTTTTCCGGTAGATTTTTCGAATATAAGGCCATGAATAACAAAGGCGTTGACAAATGCTATGTCTATGACACCACAGAACAATCTATGCCACAATTTTGGTGATTGTCGATCAACACAATGTACGGCTTTCAATCGATCAGCTGTATCAACAACCCCCATATAGGCATTGTAATCTTTGACTACCACTGGGCAAGTTACTGTAGACTTTTATCCATTTTTTCCTTACGTGACACTGTAGCCTCCCCGTTTCTACGAAAATTTGACACTAAATGTACCATTTTGTTATCTTTCCATTTCCACTATCCAATATCTAAGTTTGAAAATGGATAATCGCCTCTTTTCATTTTAGAATCAGCAAGCATATTTCCGGGAAGCTCCTTTCTATTACTTCCGATTGTACACACCGATTGTACACACAGACCTATACTTGTGATTGTGTCACAAGTATAGGTCTTTCAGCTTTCAATCTTTCTAGCAAAGCAATAGATGAAAAAAAAATTGTCAAAATAAACAATTTTGCCTTTTCCCCATTCTTGCTCGGTAAATTTCTTATTTTCTAAGTTTATTTCCCCTAAGTTGCAGTTTAAAAATTTTGAACTCATTTTTTCGTATTTTCCCTCATTTTTTCGTAAATAAGAAATTTCTCTATAAAGTCTCTCTGGTCAGCGAAACATTACAACTTGTACCCTCTTTTGCTATGTTTCATGGTATAGACTCATCCACGTTCATTTCTCGGGTCCCATGACAACATTGATGCATTTTTTTTCGTAGGCATTTGAGTATTATCATTACAATGTAGATGTGATAAACTAATTGCAAATCTGTCTCTTGGTATGGATTTGCATAAAAGTTGATTAGTTAGATCAGTGGATCAAAAGTGGAGTTAGATCAGGTGCCGATAGATAATGGTCTGTCCAAGTTGGTCGAGTGTTGTATCCCATGTAGAAATTTAAGCCTATAAATGTTAAAAACCTCCTCCTTTTTTAGATTCAATACCTTGTATTTATGTGTAGCGTAAAGGTTGCTTTGGTACACGATATCATCTAATATTCCGTCAATCAATATTAGAAATATATCAGTCGGTGTGGCACAATTAGCAAAACGTTGTTGTATTACTTCGGCATCTGCTGAAAATTCCGGTAAATTTGTCCATTTGTCCTTTTTCCACCTACGATTTGGTTCGACAACTTTTTATCCGGTAGCTCTCGGCAAGGATCTACTTGGTGACGGAAGATCAATCTAGGAATCTAGGGACTAGGGACCGGTGATGTACATACCTTATCTATAGAAGATTCTGCGCATTTGTACGTGATAATGGTTGGACTTCGTTTAAGACAAAGTGATTTAAGAAGTTGAAAATTTCCATTAATCGACGTTCACACACACACACACACATATATGTACTGTGCATACAAATAATATATATCAATTAAACCTACGTCAGAATATTTTATTCTTAATAAGGTATATAATTTAACAATTTAATAATGCATTTATACAATCCCCACAGTAATACAAAATATCCATGATTAAGTCGGATTGACACAATTGACAGAATGTTCAGTGACACGATCTCAGAAACAATACATGATATGATAATCATACACAAATAAACATTGTATACATAAAGAAGTATTGAATCTAATTATTGATAAGACATATATTTTTCTTAACTATAAAAACTTTAACTTAATAAAAAATTCGCGGACTAATTTTTTAAATTCGTTGTCATTCTGAACATGCTTAAATCGTCGGGGCAACTTATTATACACCTTCACACCGATGTAGTAAACATTATGTTCAACTATCTTACATGAATTTATTGGTAAAACAAGTTCATCAGAGCCTCTTGTGTCATAGTGATGAAAATCACTATTTTTCTTGAATGCTACAAAATTTCGCCTAACAAAGATGATAACCTTCAAAATATATAGTGATGGTAGGGTCAAAATCCTGCCCTGCTTAAAAATTGGACATGTTGCCAGTAGTGACACCCCACCCATCATTCGAATTATCTTTTTTTTTATTTAGAAAACATGCATCAGATGAGGCGACCCACCCTAATAATCAAATCATACCTAGCGCGACTGTAAAACTAATTTCTTGCATAGTTGATCTATGTGTTCATCCCAGCGAAGTCTGTTATCGAGATGAACACCCAGAAATCTAGTACAGGATGTTTGCAGTATAGATTTACCGTTAATTTTTAGTAAATATGACTTCGTTATAGTGTGTGTTCGAGGAGTAAAAGTAATAAAACTGATTTTGTCTACTTTAAGGGATAACTTATTATTCGTAAACCCACTATAAAATTTATTAAGCATTTCCTGTACCGTTTCAATGGCTCCCTGCATGTTTTTATTTCCTGTTAAATAGCAGCTATTATCAGTAAACATTACCATATTTCGGCTACTGCAAACATCTGGCAGATCGTTAACAAAAATTAAAAATAATAGTGGACCCAAAACAGATCTTTCCAGAAATAATCCTTAATCTTTCAGATGTTGCTTTATCATATATATATATATATATATATATATATATATATATATATATATATATATATATATATATATATATCATATATATATATATATATATATATATATATATATATATATATATATATATATATATATATATATATATATATATATATATATATATATATATATATATATATATATATATATATATATATATATATATATATATATATATATATATATATATATATATATATATATATATATATATATATATATATATATATATATATATATATATATATATATATATATATATATATATATATATATATATATATTTATATATATATATTCAATTAAATTCACTAATACTTCACTAACTACACTTTTGAAGGGCAATTTTTCACTTTATTTTCTCAAATTTTGCGAGATTTGATTTACTATTTGTGTTAATATTTTATAAAATATTTATTTAATTCGACTTTAACAGGGAATTGACTCTAGCGTGCAATATTCTCACTTCTTTATCTAAAACTTCTACGTGCTGTTTCACCTCGCACTCTCAACGAGAAACTCTCAACTCTGACTCTTGGCGTGCAACCACTCAATTCGTACTCTCAACGTAAAACTGCTAACGTGTAACTCTCAAGTTGCACTCTCTTCTCGTAGTCTACTTCGAACCCCTTAACGTCAAACTTTCAACTCAAACTCGTCATTCGTACTGTACTGATTGAACTTCCTTAATCGAATTTCCACCTATCCTTGTCCACGCGAAAAACTATAAAAACCATCTGTTCGTGTTATTTTTCTGTATTTTGGGTTTTACATAAGTGCCTTACTTTGCCCCTTTATCCGATCCAGTGCCAATTACCATTACTTTTCTCTGAAATGCTATTCCTTTATCTAGTGCCAAGTGCCATTACTACTAATATTCGCTTTTGGGCATTTGTAAATTTTATATTGCTAACGAGTCCTTTTTTATGGTTCTCCGAAACGCGGGTGTTATTTTTGCTTTAGTGGTGTAGTTTTTCAATTTACAGTGTGGGTTTGAACTTTTATTGATCATGTATACATCTACAGGGTGAAAGTGTATTTTATGCCCCCAGAATGTGAACATATCCGATTCGGACCATGGTATTTTTAGAAGTAAAACAAATCATTATAAAGACGAAACTTTTTTCCGTGAAGTCGTGATTTCCAAAATAGAACAACAGTTCTAAATATTTTTTATGGATGTATTAAATGTGTATATAAAGTTGAACGGTAATTACCTTGAATAAAATAGAATAACGGAAAGGTAAAGATGGATTTTTTTCGATTAGCCTCATATTTTATTACTGTTATTATGGATGAAACTGTGAGAAATATATAAAAAAAAAACAAAGGGGGCGTTTGAACAATTTTTTACTGTTTTGTTTGACTTACTTTTTTAAGTCTGTTATATTTTATTTTATATAAAGAATAGTAGTAGTAAAGAATAGTATGCAGTATTTACGCATCATGTTTTATATAAAGATGGGTTATATAATGCGGTTTTCCTATAAGAGTGTCAGAAATTTTAAAAGTAATCGTGGCAAAACTGTTTGAAATGTAAATGTCTCTCGTAGACGAATGTGTTCAGTACATTGTGGCAATTCACCATGGAAAGATACACGAATCAAAGGCGCGTATTGGGATTGGAAGTCTGACGAAAAAAAGGAAACAAGGAACGATAACTTTTTTACGTTAATTACGACAAACCAAATCGGCTCGATTCCACCACACAGATAGCGCGGTTTATAATTTGGGGGTTGTTCATATTCAGGCTCAATGCGGAGCTACATAGACGAGGGAGATCGTAGAAAAGCTTGGATGAATTTGGTTTGCATATTGAACAAGACGTCGCAGCTTTGACTAGTGATGGTTCCAATGTCGTTGGTTAAATTCGGACACGAAAGCCCGACTGAGATGATCCTATGTCTACATTTATCTGTTTGGGTCACTTTTTGCAATAAAAATAAAACCAGCAAAGATGATGTGGACGAAACTGATATATCAACGAATCAAGCTTCACAACTAAGTATTTTCGGAGAGGAAAGTGATGGTGATGAACTTTCTATTGACGACTGCGAGTTGGAATCTGATTTAACAACCAATGCACAATACACTCAAAATATTGACAAAGCTTTACAAGAAACACGGGCCTTGGTCAAACCATTTTGAAAGAGTCCTTTAAAAAATATCACGTTTCGAAAACATGTAAAAGACGAGTTTGGTCATGAGTGGAATTTGTTGTAAGATGTGCGTACAAGCTGGAACTCGATGATACAAATAGTTGATCGATTCCTAAAGCTCAAAAATACGATCAAAAAGTCATTGATTGATTTGAATATGTACTCAATGTGGAATGATGATAATACGAATATGTCCTCAATGTGGAATGATGATAACACTGGTGTTCTGGAATCATTGTTGGGCGTCTTACATCCAGTTCAGTTATCTGTTGAGGCTTTATCGAGAAAAGATGCTCCGATCCTGATCAATAAACTAGAATCAATGGAAAACGATTTCGCCACAAAGCTTTTGAAATTCTTAGGAAGAAGATTAATGACAGGCGAAATGTTAACTTGATTTTTTTAATCGGCTACCTGCACAACCCAATATCATTTCAGTTCAATGATAATGAAAGAATTACACGCAATTGCAGCAAAACGGTATTGATCATATTTACAGAAGAACTGTATAATAGATTATTTTCCAGCAGGGCAAATTCAGCCGAAGATGACGTTCTAATCTAAACTAAAGATAATTAACACGGTCCTAATACCACCATAAATTATCATGTAATACCAGAAATAAAGCATGCGAAGCTAGTAAAAGATGTCAGGAGCTATAGAGAAGCTGATGCGGACTCTGATCACTTTCTGGTTATAACGAATATCAAGAAAGAAGTGCCAATAAAAAGTCAGCTACTAAAAGGAATTCAAAAATTTGATGTAAGAAAATTAAAAGATTACTCTAGGGCCCGGCAATTTGAAGAAGTGACAAAAAATATTCTAAGCAGATCAAGACAGCGCAGTATTGACAGGGAATGGGAAGAGTTAAAAACAGGAATGAAGAAAGTGATACAAAAATATCTAGGAATGCAGATGAAAAGTAAAGGGAAAGAGTGGTTCGGTGGAGACTGCAGAAAAGCAATTGAGATGAGGAAAGAAGCAAGGTAAAAGATGCTCGAACCCAAACGATGTAACAAAAAGACAATATGAAGTAGTAGAATTACGAAAAATTCAAAAAAAATATGAGAATAGTGAAATAAGAAACTATTTTTACGCTTCTATCAAGAAGCCAAAAATAAGAAAGAACCCTGTACAAAACAACCAAATTACGTTAAAAGCAAGGATGGACACTTAGTGGGAAATATCGAAAGAAAACTACGCAGATCGAGATAACATAACTTTGAAGACCTGTTAAAGAGTGAAATGATTAAAAATGAAGAAGACGAAACGGAGGGGGCCAGAACGAGAATGTTTCCCTTCCGAAGAAGAAATAAAAGGAACAATAAAGAACCTGAAAAACAATAAAAGCGCAAGAGTCAATGGCATAACAGCGGAGATAATTAAACACGGAGAAAAAACATTATTTACAATATTATATGGACTGATAAAACGGATATGGAAGGAAAATGAAATGCCAGACAGTAGGAGGGAAGCCATAATGTGCCCCATAAAATAACGATAAAATAGAATGCTCAAACCATAGGGGAATCACATTACTCGATCTAGCCTATAAGGTTGTTGCAAGAACTATAAGAAGCTGGCTTGAACTATATTTAAACGACAAGTGGGAGAATACCAAGGAGGGTTTAAAAAAGGCAGATCCACTACTGATTAGATCTTCGTCCTGAAAATGATGAAAAACAATACGCATGAAGGGAAACTTAACTTGAAGTTATTGTTCATCGACTTCAAACAAGCATAAGACTCAGTCATAAGGAGGAAGTTGTACTAAGCATTGAACGTGCTCCAAGTCCTAAAGAAAATAATTGTGCCTTTCCACAGAAAAATTTGGACAAAACAAAAGGATTGTCTACAGTCCTTTTTAATGTTGTCCTAGAGGTAATACTCCGAGAGAGCGGAATAAGAGTAGGAGGAACAATTTACAATAGCAAGAACCAAATATTAGCATAAGCAGACGACGTAGTACTCTTATCAAGAACAACAACAGAGCTACCAAGAATCTTTAGACTGTTTGAAAAAAAGCTCAAGAATCTGGCCTGCATATTAATGAAAATAAGATAAAATTTATTAAGATGGGAGAGGACGTGGATGATGCAGAACAAGTTATTATTAAAACGGAACAAAATAAACATTATAGATTTAAAACAGTCAAAGAATTTGGGTATTTGGGACTTACCATAACCAGCGAAGGCGATGAAATAAAGGAAATTGAAAAAAGGATGGCAAGGAGAAGCAAATCTGTGAGAATGTTACACAACATACTTACAAGGGTGTACAGAACAATTATTCAACCCACGGTACTATATGGCTGTGAATGTTGGGTAATGAATAAAAAAGAAGAAAGGTTGAATGTCTGGGAGCGAAGAGTAGTAAGGAAGATATTTGGTGTAGTGAAAGTCCAGGAGACAATAAACTTCTATACGGAAAACCATAGGTCTTTCAGATTGCGGTGGCTGGGTCATGTATTAAGAATACCAGATAGCAGATGCGCAAAACAAGCATTATCAAGAGGAGATGGACGAAGAAGAAGAAGAGGACGAGCAAGAAGGAAGTGGTTGGAGCCATGCAAGGAAGATTTTGGTTCAGCAATGGTAGGAGGATGGCATGATACAGCCATGAATAGAGTAAAATGGAGAAAGATAGTAAAGAAAGTCGAAGCCATGATTCATTAAGGCCTGCCGAGTTGTTTTAATATTATTAATGACAGTAAAGCCTATATCGACGAAAAATTAACGGGTTTTCTCGTTATCTGGAAACTTGTTTGGAACTATGGTAAGATAAGAAACCGATTATCAGATAATGCTATTAATGCCCTTGCATTTTTAAAACCACATTTCATTAAAAATAGAGACAATAGGTTAGCGGTTGAAGTGATTTCCCGTTTAGATCTCGATTTATTTATCTTAACCTACGTTTTTAAGGTGAATAAACTAGCCTACTTCGAAAATTCTCATGTTTTTTTTTTATGTGTCTAATTAAAAGACTGTGTAATCAAAAGTTTTATTGGCAGATACTCAAAGTAGATTCCTTAGTTGATTGTGTGGTAGTTCCTGCTCCTTTAGTTGCTTGTATTATTAAAATTTTTATTTTTTGTTTAATTAAAAGTTCTACTTATTTATAAGAAGAAAGATACTGTATGTAACTTTAATTTAAAAATGGGTTTTATGAAGATACTTCAGGTATTTGTTTAATTAAAAGACTGTGTGATTAATATTTTTACTTGCCTCATGAAGGAAAATAAGATTCAAAGTACCTACTTTTTAATAAATAGACAAATTAAAAGTTTTATAGGAAGATATTCAAAGTGTAATTTAGTTAGATTTGTTATAAAAATGTGTAAATAATTAAAATTTTAATTTAAACAAGATTGAATAAATAATAAATGGTGATGATTAATAATAAGCGTATTTTTAATTTGCATTTAATTAAAAATTTTATGATTTTTTAAAAGTTCCAGAAATTTCTCGAAAATTCGAGAATTCTCGGGAATTCCTAGTCGAGAATTCTCGATTCCCGAAAAAAAAATAAGCTGAGAAATCAGAAAATAAAAATAATTTTCAATCCGCCCCAAGAAGTCAAGACATGCTCTTCCACTTGTTGTCTTTTTGATTCTGCGAAATGTTTTTTCGGAACCATTTTTGGGCAGATTTTCTTCATATCGACTCAAATTGTATTATTCCCCGATCATTCTGTCTGTCTTCGTATCCAAGTCTGCAACAAAACTTGAAAACCCACCGTTGCTCGAAATGTTTGTCCCTTATTTTCAGCATACACTACAAAAATCCGGTTTACAAAAACCGGAATTACCACCGATCACCAAGTGGCTCTAGGGAGTTCAAACTCTTACTGAAAACGAATCAGATGATGGCATGCCTCCCTTTCCAAAAGAAACGCAACAGTATTGCCAGTTCGAGGGCTAAAAAAGTCATTAACTTATCCCGGTCTGAACGTGTCACTAAGTGATAGACTGATAGGCAAGTTTCTAAAAAATATAAATAGCAATGCAATTAGTTGAAATTTTTAATTATTATTCACTTTTCAGCATCAGAAGTGAGAGCATCTCGAGCCTAATTACGGGAAGACGTGAGTAATCCCAACTTAATCACTTTGTTTTTATGTGTCATCATTTCAAATCGAGTGTTTGCACAAAGTGATAATATGGAGGTGCAAAAGCAAGGTATGTGCTTTTATTATTTACCTGTTTTATATAAAAATATGAATTTTTGTATTTTATATAAACTTTTTTTATAAAAACCGCTTTTTTATATAAAATTATTTCTTTTCGAGCTATAACTTCTCGCTGCCCTTTCTGCACTTGAGATACATATTATTTCAATTGGTAGAATGTCTAGATTAAGGACATATAAGTTTTTTGGCAGACAGATGAATATAGGTTCCATCTGCCTACCGCTTCATAGGTTCAGGGGATGTCAAATTATTTCAATCCATAGTATACAAAAAAAAGTTGTCTTTAAATCCTAACATAAAGTTTTTATGTTAGTTTAGGTACATTTTTCAAATGTTTAGTAGTCCCGAGGATGATTATTTTCGATATTTAGTACACTAAGGAGGACATTCCCAATGAAAAATTGCAACATATCCTAAACACTTTGACCGAAACATCGTGTCTTTCGGATAACATCGAACATACTGATTAAGAGACATTAAGTGATAGAATTAGGAATTTATGTAAACGAATTGCACATTACTGGGTAATGTCAAATCGTTAAACTAAATTGTTACAAAAGTATTTAGATTGATTGAATAGTGTAGTTGAAAATATTGACAGTTCAACTAATTTTGACAGCTGATAATGAGGCGAATTCAGCAGTTTTGTGGAAAAACCCTCGCCCTTCATCAACTCAATACTGCAGACCTATTCGCCTTCAATTTTTGAAGGAAACGACTGCTGTATCAGTTCAGGAAGAGGTTTATTTAAAAGAGAAAATAAGTGACTGGCAGCCTACTGTCTTCATGGAAAAGAATCGCGAATATCGCATTACACATAGCTTGCAACTACTATGCTAGATGGTAAGGTGAGTAATTTACTTAGCGGTGTTTCTTCATCTAAATATTTTATATGCCTTAGCGATGATGAATTAAATAAAATAATATAATTATTTTTTTATTAATTTATTATCTTTTTAATTGTTTTTTATAATTATTTTCTTTTTTAGAACTTTTTTAGAACTATTTCATATTATTAAGCTAGTTTATCTTTTTTCAAGGTTTCCCAAAGATCCAAATAGAACACACCAGATTAATTTTATTAAAAAACCAGACTTTATTCCAAACGGCAGAAGTTTTTTATGTTCCCATCATTTTGCTGAAAATTGTTTTGATCGAACGTTTAAAATAAAAGTGAAACTACTACCAAATGCTGTTCCAACAATTGAAGTGGACCGTTTAAAATATGTAATTTTTTTATTTTATTATTTTGATAAACATCTTTCATAGCATATACTCTTGAAATTTAGCTTTTCTGGTTGTTGTGGAAAATGAGTTAATATCTCCCACTTTGGTTTATTTATTTGCTATTTAGACTACAATAATTATTAGTAGATGAAAAAATTCGAATTCAATTGAACAACTAAATACAGGAAAAAAATAATTTTATTATTAATATACTATTATTATTATTAATATAATATATTTTTATTAATATACCTAATTTAAATATGAACATCAACTCAGTGCAAACTGCAACTTATTACCTAACCAATTTTTGGAAATGATATGAATTTATGACAGGAGATTCTTATTTCTTAAAAACTTTCTGTCGTATTGGCCACATAAAAGACACTACTCTTTTAAAAAATAGTTTTTTTTAATTAATTTAAATTTTTACATTTTCGCAGAATAGAAATCAACACCATCAACTGATTATATTACTCCTCTTCTAAAACTATTATAATTTAAATTTAAAATTGAGAATTAAATAGTAATCGATATTCTCTGCCGTATCTAGTAAGGCTTCATTAATTTAATACTAACTATAATTATACAATAATTTATTGTTTTAAACAACTCTAAACTTTTAGCAGTTTCTTGTTTGTATTCATACTGCCCTACGCCATTGCTAAACCGGAAACAGTAGTCGGCCATATGTAGCTACCATTCTAATTCCACTTACAGAATCATATGTTCTTTCCTGTAGTTTTATATTCAATGGTTTACACGCATCGTACATAGTCTCATATTGGATTGATTCAATATATTAATCCGGTTGAAGGAGGTCAAAACTCACTAATGAGCTCTAACATCACATGAAGAAGAAGAAGAAGAAGAAGAAGAATATCATTATTTGTTCTTGAATATAAAATAGAAGTTATCGGATTATCAGTTGTAGTGTTCATTGTGTCTCCAGTTCTGACACCCTTATTGGTAAAACTCTTTATATTTCATGTTAATTGCCGCCGAGTCTCAGTAATTATTCCACTTCAAATAGTCTAGCCTATATATTTTATTAAAATGCTTTTCCGGCTAGAAAAGCGTCTGAAAATCATGAAATATGCCTCACCGTTGGAAAATAAATTCTCCTTAAAACTATCAAAGCCATATTTTTCCGAAATAATTTTCTACTGCTTACAAAATGACTGTTGTTATTTCGCTCCGGAAAATATATCTGGCGCCTTTAAACTCCGCTAATTCGCAAATGAGCGAGGGTAGAGTGCTAGGGTGGAGGAGGACGACTTGACTGCCAAAAAGAGAATTATGCTCGACCGTACGTTAAAATGGCAGATTTTAATTTGTCGGAAATTCGAGATGGGTTTGTAATGGGCAAAAACGGTCAAAAAAGTCGCGGGGCCTCTTCTTTATTTTCGTGGACGGACATTAATAGGGCCCTCGGTCGCACTGTGCTCCGGTCATTATACATAATTCATTAGGGTTGCCACTAATTTGGTTCATGCACAGGCCCGAACTAGTCCAGATTTTTTCATCAGACATCATCCATTTTGTTCCTCGAATAACTAAAGGAACATGACTAAACATGGAACATAACTAAAGGACATGCTTGTTTATTTCATCAAAACAGTACACATGGTAGTCATGCTTTTCAAATAATATTCTTCAAATATCCGCCTCGGCTGTTTCTAGAGATGGTTTTTTTAGTAAAATTGTCAATAACAATTTGGCACAATTGTGGTTCAATTTCACCAATAACTAACGCATATAAACAAAACGCATGTTTTGATGTTTTGAACATTGAGGTTTTGAAACATTTTATTTTGATTTCATACATATTTATTATCACTTTCAATATACACCCTTTCTCTATCTCTACAATGCTCTAGGCGAACAATTCCATTGTTCTAAACAGTACTGGAAGTCTTGTTCTGTCAGCTCTTTCAGAACGCGTGCTGCTTTCTCTTTCACAGCTTCGATGGACTCAAATATTGTTCCTTTTAATGCAGATTTCACCTTAAGAAACAGATAGAAGTCGCACGGTGCAAGATCCGGCGAATAAGGCGGATAGTCTAACACTGGGATGCTGTACTTGGCTAAAAATCTCTTGACAGACAATGTGGTATGAGCCGTCGCATTGTCTTGGTGGAGAACCCCCGACTTGTCCTTCAACAATTCGGGTCATTTTTTCCTTATTCTTTCACGGAGTTCAGCAAGTACGTGAAGGTAGTAATTTTGATTAATAGTTTGACTTTCAGGAACCCAGTGAAGGTACAGAATACCATGAATATCGAAACAGTCATTATTGCTTTGAATTTTAATTTACTCATTCGAACTTTTTTGGCTTTCGGTGATCATGAGTAAAAAACCACGATTCGTCATATGTTATTATCCTTTCCAACAAGTTTGGGTCATATTCAATGGCATTCAAAGTATCAGTACAAACATTATTGCGAGCTTCTTGTTGTTTGAACGTGAGAATTGTAGGCACCATTTTGGCACACACTTTTTCACATTAAAATTGTTATGTAAAATTTGCCTTATTACTCGAAAAGGATATAAAAGCTCTTCTGCCATCACTCGAGAATATTTTCTTTCCCAAATCCTACAATTTTGCTTGTTCGCATAACCTGTGAAGTAGAAATGAGCTTCAACGGAAAATATAATTTTATTGCAAAATGCTGCATTATTTCTTTTGTGGTGCGTTTATACAATTCTAACACGTTCTTCCGTCGAAAAACGAGCCATAATAATTTGTCGTGTCTCTAGATTACATATGCGAGATAAAATCAATTCTAGGTTAAATCGTCGAAAAACGGTGCTAAATTTAAATCCTGAAGTATCTATTGGGACACCCTTTACAATTAAAATATACATCTTAATACAGAAATGGAGCTTTTTGATGACAAAATATTCCATATCTGTTACCAATCAAGTAAATCTAACCACCACTATAATATAAAAGTATTCTTCGTAGTGCAATTAATTGTTGGTAAATTCAAAATATCTCTCTACGAGAATATCACAATATGCTTCGTATTTTCCAAGAAGCTCTCCGAAATTCCGAAGGCAGAAGTCGGTCCTGAAGTCGAAAAACAAATTTTACATCTTGTTGAAAAGGATTCTAGCAGTAGCTCGAAGTGTTACGCGGCAAGTGGGTGTTTCCCATTGGATTGTACATTTTACAGTAAAAGAGCAATTACTCTACCCTTTGTAACTAATGTACCAGGGTAATTGAGAAGTTCGCCGAGTACCATCTATAGAGCATTAAAAGAACTATATGATCTACTATATTTTAAAGTTTTATCTTTCATATGAACATATTGTGAAGTTTCAAGCCGATCTGTTAATTCATTTGTACAAAAACAGCAGCTTAAAGTAAACGTATCAGTGTTATTTTTTAAAATGGAAAATATTGAAAATTGTGCAGAGATTAAATTCTTTTAAAAAAAGGTTTAACGGCAATGGAAATTCATAGTAAAATTATATAATGTATTATATTAGAGGAGTCTGCTCCTTCAAAAACAGTCGTTTGTAAGTGGACAGGTGAGTTTTAACGTAGTCGTACAAGCCTGGATGATAGTCCTCGTTCTGTACGTCCAATAAGTGCAACTACCGAACAAATAATTAATTCTATACATGATATGGTTATGGATGACAAACAATTGACTTTGAGTGAAATTGCTAAGGCCATGGACATCTCAACTGAAATGTTGTTTCATATTTTGAAAAGGAATTGGGCTTGAAAAAGTTACGTGCAAGATAGATGCCGCATTTGTGAAATTCTGATCAAAAACGACTTCGAGTAAAACTTTCTAACCAACATTTATTTCTTTTTGGAAAGAATAAAAGATATTTTAAACATCGTTTTGTAACTATGAATGAGAATTTGGTTTACCACTATGATCCTGAACTGCGATAATAAATTGCAGCATCTCCGAAGCAGCAGCTAAAGTGTTTTTCATCAAATGAAAAGTTATAGCAGCCGTAGATGAGTATTTTGAAGGACTTCCAGAAAATCACTTCAGAGATTAAATGAATTGGAGAACCCCTGGAAAAATGCAAATGCATTGAGCTTAAGGGATAATATAGGGAAGAATAGAGAAAGTTATTTTTTCAACTATAAACTTGTTTTATCATTTCCACTCCGCGAACTTTTCAATTAGCTTAGTACAATGAGAACAGGTACTCTTACTCTCTCATTTTTCACAGTGACAAAAACATTGTAAATGGTTTATTAGCCAGAATCAAAAGAATCCAAATTTTTCTTCAATATTTTATCAGTCGACGAAGCTTCTTTCATCAGGAATGTCGTAGTGAGCACTTTAAACAGTTAATTTAACAGTTTTTTTGTAACAAAACAAACCAAATTTGTATTGAATAAATGGCTATAAAAATATAACAGTTTATTTTCAAATAATACCTTAAGACGCCATTGCAACAAAAATTGAATTATTTTGATCGAAACAACAAATGGCTGCGTTCCCAAATTAACAAATTAAGAATTAATTTAACAGTTTTTTTTGTAACAAAACAAACCAAATTTGTATTGAAACGAGTGGAATAAATGGCTATAAAAATATAACAGTTTATTTTCAAATAATACCTTAAGACGCCATTGCAACAAAAATTGAATTATTTTGATCGAAACAACAAATGGCTGCGTTCCCAAATTAAGAAAATTTCTGACTTTTTCTGAAAAGTTCTGACCTGTATTCCAACGAAATTATTGCATTTGTATACATGTTTTAAGAAAACATGTTCAAAAAAATGTAAAGAATCGTCGGTTAAATTTACGAAAGTACCCTCTCTTACACCCTATATATATATTAGACTAAACAGGGTAATAAATATCAATTTATTAAAATTAGTTACATAATTAATAAAAAATT
Organism: Cosmopolites sordidus; assembly: GCA_031761425.1. Taxonomy (NCBI): domain Eukaryota; kingdom Metazoa; phylum Arthropoda; class Insecta; order Coleoptera; family Curculionidae; genus Cosmopolites; species Cosmopolites sordidus. The sequence continues at coordinate 173,218 of JARFXV010001176.1, forward strand.
TTAATAAAATTTAGGGTTACGATCCTGGATTTGCGTATATGCAAATGTAAAAGGTTGGCACGACGGCCCCGCACATTTTCTAAATTAATTTCGGTCGTTTGCGAGAGATGTCTCCCCTAAAAAAATAAAATTTATAAACGCGACTGCATTCCCGTCCGACCCGTTCAAGGAACTATTTTGCTCGTTACAGCCGTTTTTTTCATCAGAATTAATGGCTCGCTGGTGTTTCGTACAGTGCAGTTTTTTTGGTCCATGGGTTAAGGGGTTATACTGAGTGATAATTTGAGTGGTAAAACTTTTTTTTGAGAACATTTACGACAAATCTATAATTGATTGAACAAACGTTTAATAAGGCAGTGTGGACAGCAGTACGTACAGAATCAACGTCAATTCTTACCAATGCTGAACCAGGCTCAATATCCAAAACTCATGGGGAATCACCATTATTATGGAACTGCAATTCTACTGGTTGATTAGGGGTTTCGTTATCTAAATAGTATGAGAGCCATTTCCAGCTAGTGATTGCGGGGGCGGCATTTCTGTTAATACAGAACGCGTAAATGCCTCATCAGGTAAAACGTCTGGATTTAATGGATATAAGCCTGTAGCACTAAATCCGTAGACTATGTTTTCATCAGTTAAACATTTTCACCAAACTTGAAGATTGCATTAAAACTAGTTTTCGTCCAGCGTCTGTCAGTCAGTCTTTTGGTATATGTATGTTATAACTGTCCACTCGGCTAACCGTTCTACTGCAGCCATAGCTGTTTTCATTTAAGTTCATTTAAGTTTTCTTCGGACCACCTAGCACGCTTTGGAGGCATTTTAATCGAATCTGCGAGTAAAACAGAAAAGGTTCAAACAAACTAGAATACTTCGTGTCGTGTTCTTGGCTAAGGGGGATAATAAGGCTCATGGACTACTCTGGTGGGCCTTCTTAACTCTATAACACGATCTATCTAGATCTCTATTCTAGATGAAGATAAACACCGAAATAACTGAAAGTAACTACATGACTTAAAGTTTAAACTAAACAAATTACTGCATATGAAATCCGTAATTTACAACACAATTTGCTATTTTTTGTCGGCAAAAATTATAAATCCCCACCGTCGCATTCCTCTCGGCGATGTTCCTTACTGACAATATGACTGCGCGAGCAGTCCCCCACTCCCGCGGGGGCGTTCCTGTTGGCTTAATGCATGTGTGCGTAAAATACGAAGTTGCTGCGAATCATTTTTATACGAATTTTCAAATGTGGGCCTTATTATACTACGGGTTTTATTTGCCACAGGCATTTATATAATTTGCAACACATATATTCACCAAGACAGTAAGTGTTCCAACAATTTTTTACTCAGTGTGTGTGTGTGTATCTATATATATATATATATATATATATATATATATATATATATATATATATATATATATATATATATTATATATATATATATATATATATATATATATAGATATATATGTATATCTGTTTTGTACTATACGAAAATCCATCAAATCATTGCTCATCAACTATGCTATCGCGATAATATTACGTCGAAGTCGTCGCCCTTGTCGGCTATCCCTAATCTAAATTAAGAAATCTTATCGGGCGGAGTGCAGGTTCCTTAATGAAGCAGGTGCGTATCTCTCCAGTTCATCGGACGCCGTAGCCGGATATTCGCGACGAAGGCTCTGAGGGGAGCGGCCCCCTAGGTCTCAGCGAAGGGCCCCTAGGGCAATTTATTGTTCAGACGGGGCACAATGGGCCTCGGCGCGGCTGTTCCTTTAAGTTTCACACCTTAGTTTTGAATAGTTTGGCGTGAACTCTCTGTACGGTATGAAAGGGAGGCGCTTTATGAATGCGCGAACATTGTTTCGTGGTACGTGTTGTTGTGATATTTTTCAATGAATGCATGTGACAAGAACTCGCAAGATATATATATATATATATATATATATATATATATATATATATATATATATATATATATATAAGACGATATAGCGTTGCCATTGTTAAGAAAATTAAAGTAACATTTCAATGTGCTTTCATTTTTTTTTAAATTTTTAATACTAGGTTAATTAAAAGTTCGCAAGGCGGAAATGATAAAACAAGTCTATAGTTGAAAAAATTACTTTATTCATCCTTAATTAAGGGAGCATATACCCCTTAAGTTCAATATTTTTTTCCAGCGGTTCTCTAATTCATTTATTCCATCCCTGAAGTGATTTTCTGGAAGTACTTCAAAATTCTCATCTACGACTGCTATAACTTCTTCACGTGAAACACGTTTGCCAAGTAGGAATTTTTTGAGGTTTGGGAACAGATGAAAGTCAGAGAGTGCCAGATTTGGTGAATATGGTGGATGCTCTAACAATTCGTAGTGTAACTCCTTTAATTTGGCCATTGCAAGGACACTCATGTGAGCCGGTGCATTGTTTTGAAGAAAACTTTTTTTTTGATCCAAAAGATTTGACTAATACTGTCTTGTTATTGTTTTACCGGTTTGAAGGTAATCAATTAAAAAAATGCCTTTTGCATCCCAGAAAATTGTCTGAACAACCCGGCTCAGTCCACGCTGTAGTTTATTGTCGCAGTTCAGGATCTTAGTGGTAAACCCAAGTCTCATCCATAGTAACAAAACGACGTTTAAAATCTATTTTATTCTATCGAAAATGATCCAAATGTTGGTTAGAAAGTTTTATTCGAAGTAGCTTTTGATCAGAATTTAACAAATGTGGTATCTAACAAACCCGGTACACCTTGCACATAGCTTTCTCAAGCTCAGTTCCTTTTTTAAAATATGAAACACCCATTCAGTTCAGATGTCCATGGCCTTAGCAATTTCGCTCTATATCAATTTTCTGTCATCCCCAATCATTTCCTGTATATAATTAATTATTTGTTCAGCAGTTGCACTCGTCCAGAACGAGAATCATCATCGAGGATTGTATGATCACGTTGAAACTCACCTGCCCACTTACAAACCATTGTTTTTGAAGGAGCAAACTCCCCTAATACATTTACCATTTCACTATAAATTTCCATAGCCTTTAAACATTTTTTTACAAAAAATTTAATAACTGCACTATTTTCAATATTTTCGATTTTAAAAAATATTACTGGTATGATTATTTTGAGCTGCTGTTTTTGTACGAATGAATTGACAGATCGACTTGAAACTTCACATATGTTCATAGTAGATTCTATAGTTCTTTTACAGCTCTATAGGTGTCGCTCTGCAAAACTTTTCAATTAGCCTAGTAATTGTTATTCAATACTACTAAACATGTACTGTTTATTCTATGAAACGTAAATGGCAAATATTTTAAATTATGTGCAAATTTCGAGACATCCTCTATAAATATCACCTAATTTCATTCAGCGTCGACAAAGCAAAATAGCGACATTTCAGTATCAATCAAACAACTTTAATCAGTCGGTTCGTCGACTTGCTCTCCCTCGCTCAATTATTTCACGATCAATTTCCGCGGAGTTTTCCCGAAATAACGAAAATGTTCTCTGTTTCCCGCCCCTGAAAAGGGAACGAACGAAGTCGGCAAAGATTGAAAACTTTCGATACTTTAAACCCGACTATCAAGTTTAAATTGGTAAATTCTATACCTTTCAGATGCCGGGCGAAGTTTATCGCTAAATCCCTCGGTTTGTTTATAGATTTTTCTTTCGATCGTGTTTTTTTTTCGTCCTCTGTTCCGAAATAGAAAAACTTAGATATCGTATTTGGAACTTTCCTCGAGGCAATTGTAGTCAAAATGGTTTCTGTTTGATGACTCATGGCGGTTTAGGAAATATTTTAAGTGAAAAGTTTCATTTATTTTGCTTTAGTGGGAGTGTTTCTTATGTCAGTTGAAAAATAGGACGTAGCTAGTACTATTATACAGTAAAATTTTTCATGAGGAATGCGGTAAGATGTCATATATTTTTTTCCATTACTTTGGACAACATACTGTTTGAACAACTTCAGTGCGATCCTTAAAATGCGCAACCTATGTCATTTGAATTAATGTATTTTTCATGGCGAATGCAGTATCGTTTCAATACTTTTTCTATTTCGACTTGTTTGGTTTCTGGATTTTTTATCAATGTGCTAGTTTCACGATATTTACAATGGGCAATTCATATCAATGAAAAACTGCAGCTTCGTTTAATCATTATTATGTCATCTAAATTAAAGTGTTGTTCATGTTGAATGCAGTAAGGTATGAAAACTTATAATGTCTTGATTATTTTGGCCTGTAGAATTTTTTTATCAATTTATGGTGGTAGTTTCGCGATATTTAAAATGCACAACCCATATCAGGGAAAAACTGCAGCTTCGTTAATCATTATTATACATTTAAATTAGAGTATTCGTTATGCTGAATGCAGTAGCGTATCAAAAATTATTCTAACTCGTCTAGTTTGGTTTGTGGAATTTTTATAATCAGTTTATTGTGGTAGTTATTTAAAATGCGCAACTCATATCAGGAAAAAATTACAGTTTCGTTAATCATTATTATACATCTAATTTAAAGTGTTGTTTATGTTGAATGCGGTAACGTATCAAAACTTATTCTATCTCGTCTAGTTTGACTTGTGGAATTTTTTTAATTAATTTATTGTGGTAGTTTCGCGATATTTAAAATGCGCAATTCATATCAGGGGAAAAGTACAGCTTTGTACATCATTATTATACATCTAAATTAAAGTGCTGTTCATGTTGAATGCGGTAACGCATCAAAACTTATTCTATCTCGAATAGTTTGGTTTGTAGATTTTTGTTATCAATTTATTGTGGTAGTTTCGCGATGTTCAAACTGCTCAATTCATATCAGGGAGAAAGTACAGCTTCGTTATTCATTATTATACATCGAAATTAAAGTGTTGTTCATGCTGAATGCGGTAACGTATTAAAACTTATTCTATCTCGAATAGTTTGGCTTGTAGAATTTTTTTTTATCAATTTAATATGGTATAAGTAATGTCTGAATGATTGTGGCGTGTTCATATATTTTTTCTCCTTTATCTGGGTTTTTCGCCACTGTCTAAAACTCAAAAAATATCAAAAATACCTGTTCTTATTTAAAGAAAGAATCACTGGGTAAAAACAAAAAATCAAACGGAGACAAATTTCTCAGTGATTCTTTTTTTGTAATAAATTTGCCTAACGAACAAAATTTTAAACATATAAAAATGTTATAAAAAATTTACAAACTTTTAACGTTAAAGTTTCGGAGGGTAATCTCCCCCCGTTTTCAAAACTGAACTAAAAAATAAATTATATTAATTTGTAATATATAAAGTAACGAGTGAAAGTAAATATATTTTTTTTTTGTATGTCAACGATAGTTACATCGACAACAATGGATTTTCATGACAGTGACATACTATCAAAAAATATATATAGGTAATGTTTAATGTGTGATTGTTTATTGTAATGATTGTGTATTCAAATATTTAAATGTTTTTAATTGTATTATTTAGAATCGGGAACCATATTGAATTTAAATCTACCGAAGGCATAGCAATACAGTTATTTTTATTTCAATTAATTATAGCGGTTTCTTTTAATCTTCTGTATTTTGTTACCGATTCTTTTAATACCGTTTTGGAATTATTCCAATTGATTTTATGACCCGATTCCCATGCATGTTGACAAATTCTAAATTTATTAAAATCACCCTTTCTAAGAAGGTTTTTTTTCTCTTTTAATCTAACATCTAACGGTGTAGATGTCTCATCTATATAGAATTTGCCACATTCGCAGGGAATTTTATAAACCACATTTTTGGTATTTGGTTGTATAAGAACAACATTTAAAACACAAGAACGACATTTAAAACAAAAATACTCTTAGATCTCTATTAACAAAGACTAAACCAAACAATATACAACAAAATACCAAAAATGTGGTTTATAAAATTCCCTGCGAATGTGGCAAATTCTATATAGATGAGGCATCTAGACCGTCAGATGTTAGATTAAAAGAGCATAAAAACCTTCTTAGAAAGGGCGATTTTAATAAATCTAGAATTTGTCAACACGCATGGGAATCGGGTCATAAAATCAATTGGAATAATTCCAAAAAGGTATTAAGAGAATCGGTAACAAAATACAGAAGATTAAAAGAAACCGCTATAATTAATTTAAATAAAAATAACTGTATTGCTATGCCTTCGGTAGATTTAAATTCAATAGGGTTCCCGATTCTAAAGAATACAATTAAAAACATTTAAATATTTGAATACACAATCAGTACAATAAACAATCACACAGTAAACATTACCTATATATATTTTTTGGTAGTATATCACTGTCATGAAAATCCATTGTTGTCAATGTAAGTATCGTTGATATATAAAAAAAAATATATATTTACTTTCACTCGTTACTTTATATATTACAACTTAATATAATGTATTTTTTAGTTCAGTTTTGAAAACGGGGGGAGATTACCCTCCGAAACGTTAACGTTAAAAGTTTGTACATTTTTTATAACATTTTTATATCTTTAAAATTTTGTTCGTTAGGCAAATTTATTACAAAAAAAGAATCACTGAGAAATTTGTCTCCGTTTGGTTTTTTGTTTTTACCCAGTGATTCTTTCTTTAAATAAGAACAGGTATTTTTGATATTTTTTGAGTTTTAGACAGTGGCGAAAAACCCAAATAAAGGAGAAAAAAAATTAATATGCTAGTTTTAAGATATTTAAAATACGCAACACATATCAGGGGGAAACTGCAGCTTCATTAATCATTACTATACATCTAAAATAAAGTGTTGTTCATGCTGAATGCGGAATGTATATATATTCTATCTTGACTAGTTTGTATTGTTGAATTGTTCTATTGTAGATCTTTTTTAATCAATGTATGTTGGTAGTTCCGCGATATTTAAAATGCGTAACTTATATCAGGGAAAAGCTACAACTTCGTTAACATCATCTAAATTATACTTTTACATTATTAACTTATTTCTTCTTCTTCTTATTATTATTATTATTCTCATCGACTTGGTGTCACTCTCTCAGCTCATTAAGCTGAAAACCATAAACCGATTCTTCTCTCGGGACGTTGGAATTCGGCTCGGAGCCTGGTGATAAATTTCATTATAACCCAGTATTCCGTTGGCATTAAGACAAAAATTTTCCAACTATGTTGCAGGTTTGCAACAATATAGCTAGTTGTTCTACTTTTATGATATTTCTATTTAGTCCGCAATTTGTTAAACTTCTGGAGAATCTGTGGCTCACCAATCCCTCTGCGGAAATTACAAAAGGTTCGATGTTGACTTTTTCAAGTTGCTAAATGTTCTTCAATTCATAAGAAAGATTCTCATACTATATTGTATATTGTAGTCGACAGCCCTATCAGTTATTACCGGTCTATGCCAGTAGAGCAGCACATCGTCAGACTCCAGAATTGCTTGAGGACTGTATTTATAATACGGCGGAGTAGAGGTTGGTAAAAGACCATGATTAAGTGCCAGTTTTTGATGGATTATCTTAGCAAGCTGATTATGCCTTCCTAAATATGCGTTTTCTGCTAAAGTAGGACATCTACCAATTATGTGCTGAACACTCTCCCCTATTTTGCCACACTTTCGACATACATCTTCAGTATTTTTTTTAAGGATATATTTCTTGTAATTTGTTGGTTTTTATGACTTTAGCATGGATAGTAATAACAAAACCCTCAGTTTCCGGATATAGTTGATTCTCATCTAACCAGAGCAGAGAAGCTTTCTTATCAATATTATTGCGATTTAATAATTCTACATATCTACCATGAATTGATAGAGATGTATGTTGTTTTGTTTTGTCCCTGTTTCGATAGTGTAGTTTGCATGGCTCAGTTTTAGTGGTGTATAATTGTGATCAAACTGAGTTGCGAGCCTCATAAGTTGATCTTTTGAACTTAGAAAATGTTGGCGAAGCTTCTTTTTCTGACTAAGACACAATTATTTGATGTTAATAAGTCCTCTACCTCCATATTTTCGAGAAATGTATAATCTCAACATAGAAGAATTGCTATGCAAACAACGGAATTTTGTTAAAAGTCGTCTAGTCATGCGGTCTCCCTCTTCCAGTTCTGTGTTTGTCCACTTGACCACTCCAAATGAATATGTTAACACCGGTACTACCCATGTGTTGATTGCCTTACATATATTCCTTCCTGAGAGTTTTGTATTCAGAAGCTTTGTTATTCTTTTCTTATATTTATCTTGGAACTCATGTTTGAGTGCTGTATGGTTTAGCATTTGATTTTATGCTATTCCAAGATACCGATAGGTATCATCCGGTTTCAATTATTCCTGATTTTATTTAACTTGTCCTTTTTGAATATTGACGATAGAATATTTATCTAGCCCAAATGACATATTAATGTCTTCGCTAAATATTTTTACGGTTATAATAAGCGATTTGAGTTTGCTTTGTGACTCTGCGTATAGTTTTAGGTCATCCATATATAAATGATGTGATAACCTTCTGCTGTTTGTTAACTGAAACCTAAACCCACTTGCAGACTGATTGAGAATCGTAGACATAGGATTTAGAGCCAAGAAAAAACCACATTAGCGACAAAGATATCCATATATTCTCCCGATATCCATATATATTCTCCCGATATCCATATATTCGTCTTCCAAGACTTCATTAAGTGAGTAATGCTCTGATTTTAGGGCAAATTTTGCAAATTTCCAAAACTTTAACTAGCCAATCATGAGGGACAGTCGTAGGTCTTACTGTAGTCAATGTAACATAAGTTAAGGTTACGCTTTTTTCTCTGAACGTGCTTCAACGTGCTGAACGTGCGTTATTATTATTATTACATCTAAATTATACATCTAAATTACAGCTTCGTTATTCATTAGTTAGTTCTTTAGCTAGTTCTCCGAATTTTTTAGTTAGCTAAGAAAAATATATTATCTTTTTATTGATTATAGGGTATTCCGTCCATCATGTTTTGAACCTCGTTCAAAATTTGCCGACGGAAAGTTAATTCGCCGACAGACAATCACAGCCTGTTTATTGACAACGGTCAACGCCAATATGGATGTGCTCCGAAATTGAACATTTCCGAAACAGTTCCTTTGAAATAGCATCGGTGATTCTATTAAAAAACTGGAAAATGATTACGGTCCCCGGACGTACGCGCCCGCTTTTTACATTTTTTTTTTGTTTTTTCCATCATTTTCGATTTCTGCACGCCGGTCGCGTATCTCCGAATTTTGTCCCGGACTCACTTTCTGACGGCGGTAGCCTATTTTTACAGGAAATTAAAAAACTAAAACTGTAACTGACTTTTTTGTGTTTTGTTTTCCGCTGTTCATCAACGAGAAGGAAAAAGGGTGGAATGAATATCGCCATAGATCGTAATGAGTTCGCTGTTTTGTTGTCACACACACAAAAATATATCATTCAACGTAATTTATGGCCTTTTTTGACTTCCTTTGGCATTTATTTATGGAAAAAGTAACACAAACTTAATCTTCGAAATAATCTTCCTCACTTTCTATACACTTTCGTCACTTTTTCGAACACAATCGAAAAAAAATTGGTCTGTTTTGATGTGATCCTCCCCACATCTCCAGAGATGTGAAGCGACTGTTAATTAGGTCATGTTGTAAGGATTGGAAGATATCGGAAGAAAATCTAAAGAGAGCAATTCTGGAGAATACGCCGGGTGTGATAAAATCTCCCATACCAACTCGGTGATCGTTTCTAGAGTCCTCTTTGCTCTATGTGTTCTTTTCGAACCTACATCGCATCTACTACAAGTGATTTTTCATGTTTTATTCACAGTAGGCTTGTGAGTTATACCTCGTGTTGAAGCTGAAAGATATCGCTTTAAAACAACTGCACGGCAGGAGAAAATTTGATTCCACTAGGTTCTATCTGGTTTTGCTTTTTATGACTCACCCATTTACTCAGGCGTTGTTTTTTAAATGAAAATGCAATTAATTTAAATGAACCTAGAATCTTTCTTAATTTTTTTTATTCCATGCGAGACCTGGACGTTAAGTATGGTATAGCATATCGTTCCAGTGAAGGGCTTCGGTTCTTTTAACAAATTTATTCATATTCTGCCAGCAGACGACTAATCTGTCCAGACACGACTAATAAAATAACCTACTTCGGTTATTTTCACGCCAAATATTTCAAAACAACACACGTGCTCACACATTCATAACATGAAGTGTCTTTCCCATTACGTTCTCCACACGCTTAACAACTTCACACTGAAGAGACCGGTAGATGGCGTTCCGAGCCTCTCTTTTTCGCTCGTTTCCGTATTAAACACGCATTTTGAGGAGCGAAAATTAAAATCCTCCAAAGCGGCTTTACCTGGTCGCGCTCCCGGCCTCCATAATTTTCGTTGCGCGCCATGCGAACCGTGTGCAGCTTACAGGGTGTTTTACGAGGGATTTTCTACCCCTCCCGCTTCCAGATGGTTTTTATACCCATTTCTCGCTTTGGACCTGAATTACGCCTCGAGGATTTCTTGTATTTTCTCCAAATATTTTGTAGATTTTCAGGTTAAACATGTGACATTCGGAGTTTTCTTATGTAATTATGAACTGTTAAAAAAATGATAAAAAATTAAACTGATTTATTTGAAAGAAAATGTTACATTGCGGCCTTGGCGATTAAATCCTTTAAATGGTTTAGGGAATTTCACATAGACCGTAGTCCCTTAAAAGAGTGTATTGAGAACAAACGGAAGTTCATTTACAATACACTCCGCGACAAAATTATAGGCCATACAATGTTTTTTGTCAACTTTAAATGTTTAATAATTATTCATTGAACCAAAACAAACGTTTGCTAGTATTTTTAAAAATTGTATTGGTAAAAATGTATTTTATTTCAAATTACACAGGTCGATATGATTTTTGTAACATTGATGAGAATGCTCTTTTTGCTCTCGTTTCATTTGGGTAGTTAATAAACCACTTTTTCACAGAAATGTCCTAGCATGTTCCATTTTCAACTACCTGCTTCTTCTTTATATCATGGGAATTTTGAAATTATTTGTACCTGACTTTGGAATGCAAAGGTAAGGAGTACAGTACAGTAGTACAGGAGTTTGTATTTAAGGGTGAAAAGTATTGCTGTTTTTTGTGTCTATGGAACAGTAGCACAACACAGAAACATTACAGCAAGAAAAATTGCCCTAATAAAACTTCTTTGGAACCTGATATTTTAAATGTAAAATATGCCCCCTTGTTAATTCAAAAAAGGTGCTTCTTCTGCCTCTCCATATTAAACTTGGCCCAGCGAAAAACATTGTCAAAGCCATGGACATAGAATGTAATGGTTTCAAGTACCTAAAAGAATTTTTCCTTCAATTAGGAAAGGAAGCTTTTTTCAAGAAAAATTAAATGAAAAGGAATTGGCAGCTCGGAAGTTTTTGTAAGTGTAGTGAAATAATTTTCGGGCAACAAGAAAAATGAAAACTATAAAAACCTCACGCATGAACTCTTGAAAGCCTATGAAATACTATGGAATAGAATGTCTTTAAAAATGCATTTTTTATACTCCTATTTGGATTTTTTTCGGAAAATTTGAGTGCAGTAAGTGATGAACAAGGAGAGAAATTTCACCAGGAGATCAAGACTATGAAAGCAAGATACCAGGAATGCTAGAACTTATCTCGCTATGTTGAGCGAATACAGCTGGTTTTAAACAAGAGATGATGCTACACGACAAAAGGAAAAAGTGTAAGTTTTTGCCGTTGTATGACATCTCATGTAATATATTTTTTATTCACTCAAAAACAACCTAAATTATACCGGGACTAAATTATAGGCAAATCCGTTTTATTTATTATTTAAATCATTTCTTCTTGATCCGTCGTCGAATCTCCGATATTCTCTAATGCTGCCAACATTCATCGGGTAAGTGACTTAAAAAGTTTTTTATGCATTTTTAGTCCAGCTTTTTTCCATTTGTTCATTATACAGTCTTTGAGGCCCTGAATGTTGTTGAACTGACTCCCAGCATCATAAACTGCTCGGCTAAGCTGCTCCGAGTTACAAGTACACAGTATGCAGTTTTACAGCATGTTTAAATCTGGTGATCGGGCTGGCCAAGATAAAAGTATAGTACAACTCGAAGAGACTTACCACTAAACACAAAATCACTTTGTTTAACTTCTCGACGCTCGTTTCGCTAGTCACGTTAGCATCATCAGGAGAGAATTCAGTTTTATTCTAAAGCTAAACTGTGTTCTATTTATACGACAACCGTACCTAACGTAGCTTATAAAAATCATTGACCGTGGTTTTAACTGGGCGAAAATTATCTAATGTCAAACTTATCAAGGAAAATTATTTTTATTAGAACCGTTTTTAAATTAATGGAATTCTGATATGAAATCTTTTCAGATTTTCTTTACTGACAATGATTTATTTAAAGTATAAATCTGATGGGCTCGTCAAAATAAAAACACACTCCTTCCCTTAGAAGGGGCACGTGGACGTCGTTCCCCTATCGGCCAATCATAAAAAAACAAGTATGATATGTCGCTGAATCTGATAAGGGCACGACGGAAAAACTAAGTTAAATAGTCGAATTGAAAAACACCCCCAGCCAGGCGGGGGTAATCAATTTCGCTCTCATGTCACTTTTGACGTTTCGTATACGACTGGCAGCGCCCCGTTCCCTTTTGCGATGGCTTATCGCAAGGGCACGATAAGCTTTCCCAGTCGGAAAAGTCGACCGCCACTAATATTTCCTTCCTAGTTTTCGGTCAAACATTCTATTAGCCAGAAATACATGAAACACTTACCTAAACCTTTCACAAAAAAATATTGTTAAAAATCAACAAACAGATTTTTTGTTTAAAAGGAATGAGTTTTTATGTTTTTTTGCTTTCTTTTATTTTTGCAGTCTCAATAGTGCGATATCGGTTGATATCTTGATAACGGCTGGAGATGGAGAAAAAGTTTAAGTACGAGTTGTTCAACTAAATAGTCTGCAAAATTTAAAATTGATTTTATTTATACAAGGTGCCTCACAAAACCGTGACGGAGTACAGTTTTGTTTTTTCTTATCGAACACCGTATATGTTCGTCCATTTTTGCATTCTGCTATTGTTTCTAAACATATTTCGTGAAACATGTCCTATACCTAAACCAAATGGTTTTACCAATATCGGAGCCACATTTAGCTGTGGTGTCTTAGACGTCAGCAGTTAATGTGGAACGAGTTCGAATCCCGTACTAGGCAAAAAAGTTTTTCCAAAATTCTTGTGAATGTTTCTAGGCAAGAGTGTAAAATCTGACAAGGAATCACCCCTCAGTCACGCCAGTTCGAGGCTGGGTAAGGCCGGATGCCTTCTGAGAGGTTTTCTACGTTGGTCACTAGCCAGTCGGTAGGCTTCGCGAGATACTTTCGGTTAAGCACAAAACCAAGGGTTGATGGCCCGAGGGGGGTGCTGACTGGGGTTTTCGGTAGCTGATGACCGTGGTTCGGAACCCACGTTAAGCTGTAGGTCCAGTCGCTAAATAGTCTTCTGAGTTGCTGATGCGCCTCTAACCCCAAAACTTTACTTTATTATTATTTTTTTATTTATTGAGACTTTCGGTCAGTAATTATGTTGTTTTAATTTTTAATTTTTTTATTAACGTTTCGGTTCAAACAATGAACCATCTTCAAAATAATTCTACAATACATCACTCGCCAGTCGGTAGGCTTCTCGAGATACTTTCAGTTAAGCACAAAACCAAGGGTTGACAGCCCGAGGGGGTTGCTGACCGGGGGGTTTTCGGTAGCTGATGACCGTGGTTCGGAACCCACGTTAAGCTGTAGGTTCAGTCGCTAAATAGCCAAAAGGCTATTTAGCGACTGGACCTACTGAAAAAGTTGCTGATGCGCCTCCAACCCCAAAACTTTACTTTACCGATATTCACCATTCTGTAAAAAATATGGAAGTTACAGTCTCTATTTTGCAGTGTCATATATCATTTATTATTTGATGTGGGATTATCATATTTTGATAGGAATATTAGTAAAACTATGATTTAACTTTTAATGCAAACAAAATTTGTCTATGTTATACAGGGTGTCCAGGATAACTAAGATAAATAAAAAAAATCATATCGCAGTTTTTTTTTAATGGAATGTCTATAAATTGATATAATAAACTAATATGTGTTCATTTTACAATATTCTTAAGATAAAATATTTTTGTTAGTTTTAAACATGTCCTATCCATATCGTCATAATTTTTGAGATTTTTCCATTTTTGTTTTTAATATTTCGTTTTTAATGGAATTCATCTTAGACGGTTTAGTAATAACGTCATAAAATTCGATTCAAATGGCAAATATTGTTCTAGTATAGCTTTTAAATAGTTTTTATATGATACAAAAAAGAAAGAGTGTACTTTCATAATTAAATAGGAAAAAATATTTTTATGATCTATTATTTTGACTATCGAAAAGAATTGTGAATATTCAATTACACCTTAAAGCATTCAGATGATCTAGACACTCTAGACAATCATGGCCTGGAAACAAATGAACCAAACGGTCAATTAATTGAATCTTGTGAACGGTCAAATTGTATAGTACGGTGTTTATTAGAACCGAAAGTAGAACGAAAATCAATTTTTCTAGAGAGGAATTGATAAACATGACCTACGTTTTGGGCGCAAGTAATCAAAACTCTTTTTTAGCAAGTAGAATTTATACGCAAATATTCCCTAATGCCGAACGTCATCCTAATGCATTAGAGTTTATGAAACTGAAAGAGCGATTTGAAAGAAGAACATGTGGCGATTACGAAAAGAACTTGGAAAGACAGAAAAGAGATATGAGTGAAGAAAACGAAAATTAAAAAAAAAATAATTCTTCAAGCTGTAATTAAAAAACCGTATATTTCACGCAGGCAGATAGAAAATTTAACATTAAAAAATCCACAACGAACAGAATAACTAGGAAATATAAATTTCATCCAGAACTAAATCAAAATGATTTCGATCAAAGGCTTGAATTTTGTAACTGGACAGTAGAAAAAATAGGGAAGAACCTAACTTTTTGAAATATGCACGGATGAAGAAAATGGTTACGTCAACCGACTTAACTTCCATTATTATAGCAGTGAAAATCCATTATCCCTTTAGATCATCAGTATAGATGGTCTCTTAATGTGTGGGTTGATATTATCGAAGAACACCCACTAAGGCCATATGTTTTTGAAAATAGAGTTAACGGTGATAGTTTTCTCAATTTTTTGCAAAACAATTTTGAAGAGTGGATTGTAGAATGGCCTTTAACTATAGCGAGACGAATGTGATTGGATCAATTTGTTTTTCCTTCTATCCCCATCCATATAAATACCTTCCGATATACAGAATTGATCGTCGAAATATCGAGATATGTGAGTGTTGCTATTATAAGTCAGATGTCACAAAGTTTGAGACAGCGTATGATCCAACACAAGAGTGACAAGCGTATTGGTAAAACATCTTCTGCTCTGGCTAATCATTGCCATCAGGGTGGTCATAATTTTAAATACAACTCAATCAAAATTCTAGCGACTTTTCAGTCGCTAGAATTTAAACTCAAAAACGTTTGTTTCTAGAGAAACAACTATTAATCAAGGTAGAAATACTGTTAATTCTAGGCCTGATATTTGAGGGGCTGAGTGTCATTTATGGCAATATTTTGGGAGACTGAATAGTGTTCACGAAAAAAAAAAACACAAAACATGGGGGCGCCATCTTCTAACTATCGCGATTATTGTAATATATTTGATCATAAACGCAGAGCATATCCCTTAAATCAAAGTTAGGAAACTGATTAAGTCTGGGCATTTTTTTCAAATTATTTAATACCACCTCAAGATTGGAGAAACGTGTTTCCACCTACGTTTAATAGGACAGATAGAAAATAATGATAGTTGTCATCGAGATGTATTAATTTGTACACAACTTTCAAGGCACACTGTGTGAATTGCAGATTTTTCAGCCATCAACAAGATGTGCAATTGAATATTCGAACACGAATATCTCGCAACCGACGTGAGATATCGATATTGACCAAGGGTACCTTTTTTAGGTGGAAATTATGACTCTTCTCTATTTTGAAGTCAAAATATTCCCAGCTTTATAAGGTAAAAAAATATGAGCGAGTTAAGTCCACACAAAGTAAGTAGCAAGCGTCCTCTGGGAACTAGGCACAAATTAGTACCAAATTCGGATTTGTTCCCTTTGAAAACCCAACTACCCCGATTTTGAACCTAATACCTTCAACCGTTTTAAAATTATCTCAATTTTTCGAAAATTTAGTTTCCCTTTTTTTTTCTTTTTAATAACTAACATTTGCCAACACATTTATTCACTGAATCCTCTTATTTTGATCTCTACTATCACCAGTTGCTCTATGGAGGATAAGTTATGGGACACCCTATATAGCAATAATAATTTAGGAAGATATGAAAGCATTGAAATAAATCCATCCTTAATACGATTTTTGGAAAAATGCACTTGTTTTAAGGCCCCGGTAGAAAGGCGTTCTCGCCTTGGAAGGTAATTATGGAAATGATAAATTGTACACTAATGGATTTGCTGACCTTAAAACGAAAGTGAAATTCTGACGGAAACGGAAACGAGACAGACGTGGAACCCATAACAACTACCGGCAACTTCTAGTTTCTGTTTCAACATTAACGCAGCTCGTTTAGAATTTTCGCTTTAAAGAATAATCAGAATACCGTCGGGGAAAATTATTTTTGGAAATAACGTAATAAAATAATTTACATTTACCGTCGTTCTATTCGATTCATGTACTAAACGAAAAGATTTTTAAACATATTGAATCGGGTTTGTCTACGATAAGGACTCCCTGGGAAGAAAATGTTTTTGTTTATTTGTTGATATGTAACGATTTGTAAAATAATTTGATATTTTTGTGTTGTGTAGAAAAGTTTTCTGATTCGGTTTAAAGATTAAACATATCTGGTCGTCAGCTTCAACAGCCCCTATGTTTTATCGACTGCAGAACCTATTCGAATAAGAATTTTTTGCCGCCGTATGGTTATTTTAAAGCGCCATCTTTCAGCTTCAAAACGAGGTACAATATATGAGCTTACTGTGAACATAATCTAAAAAATCAGCTGTAGACGCAATGTCATGCGAAAAGTAATATTTTGAGCACTGGAAGAAAAATTTAAAGAACTGCAGGAATTAGAAGTAACACCGCAAGTCATTCTTAAACTTAGGGAAAAGTCAAAAGAAGAGTCGTTGAGTCCTTTATAAATTTACAACGGGGTATGAGACTAAGCGCTTTGATGGTAGTGTGTCATTGCTCTCCAGATTTAAGGAAAATCACTTTATGTATAAGATTGGGATCTATGACGAAAAGATGACCCTCTACGGTAATCCAAAGAGGCAAAACTCCGGAGTTATTCCTGGTGAGCCGTCAACCAGTACCGCAAAATTAAGTATTCACGCCAAAAAGTGTTGTATATATGGTGGGTTCAATTGCGTGTAGGGCATTGTGAATTCATCTAATCTAGTCAAATAGTCATTGTTGACCGTTATCAGCACCAGCTGATTCGAGTCAGTGACGCTCTCCTTCATTGGCAAAGGAAGAAGAAAACATGACTCTAGAAACGATCACCTAGTTGGAATGGGAGACTTTATCGTACCCGGCATATGCCTGGAGAATATTCTCCAGGTTTGGCTTCTTAGAAGTTTCATATCTCCGCGTTTTTGCAACATCACCTGATTGATGCCTCTTTGCATCTCTTGAGCAGGTGAAAGAAAACCTCAGTCAGAAAATCATCTGACTTTTTCGATCTGGGATTTGACTGGTGCTTGAAACGTGACGAAAGAGTGTAGAAAGTGAGAGATTACTTCGTAGGTTAAGTTTGTATTAGTTTTGTATAAATATTAATGTTATAGTCCTTTGGTCATATTTATTTTCGAACTTTTCGAACCGCCCCTGTACATATAAATATTTTGTATTTGGGTAGTGGCAGAAATCAAAATAAAACAATTTAAAAGTTTTATCGTCCTCCATTGAATTCAGATGGCAACCGGAAATGGAAGTGGTCTCCACCAGCCCTCCGAAAAAAATTATATTTTATAGTCTATACGGTCTCAATTCGGAAACTTTTTATTCCATATTTATTCAGAGAATTCGACACGGCTTTCGGCTGACTTATCGCTATCCCAAAACCGGCGAGTTTCTCTTTTTTGTCCCCTACCGTCTTCACCCCCTCCGCCTCTGATCCGACATATGGTATTTTCCCATGCGACGTGGAGGACTCTTGAGGGACAAACAAAAAAAATCTATCCAATATCATCGACGGCATTTATAGAGATTGTTAGGAATGGGGGCCATGGTAAATATTTAATGCTCTATTATCAAATAAACAGTGTTCGAGCTGTAATGGACGGCCCCTTTTTATTCCCGATAAGAACTGTGATACTTCCACTTTGGCATTTATTTTTTATGGGTGTCGGCTATATCAAGATTTACGTCAGTTTATTCCTAATGGCGGAATCGAATGAATATATTTGGTTTATGAGCCTATTGAAAAAATTACGTCTCATTAGTGTTACTACTTGCAGTTTCTGTTCCCATTTGTACAAATAGGTAATAAAAAACTGTGTGTAAAGAATGTGAATATGATTTATAGTGAAGACAATTTACAAATATGGAAGATTTCAAAAGTGCTATTCAGGCTTCATGGGAAGAAATTCCACAACAAACAATAAAATAGTCGTATGATTTATTATCAAATATAAATTTTGATTTAATATAACGTGAAGGTACGGTAACAAAAGATTCAAATGTTGCTTGTTTACGTTTTTCTATTGTTCACTTTCCTCATTCCTATAAAAGTGAGTGTCTAACATTTTGATCCATCTAAAATCCATTAAAAATTTAAAATACACTAAAATAAAAAATAAAATAATAAATAATAAAAAATAAAATAAAGTCCAGATCTCATTGATAAAGTAACGTACCGAACCGATGTCTATAATTTAAATCTTAAGTTTGTGGGCCTGACATCGCCTCCTTCACATCGATTACAAATTTTTAGGCGATCGTTTACGTATATTTATAAACTTTATAACAATGTTTCGCGCAAGCTAAAAAAATCACCAGACTCGTTTAAATATCATTATAAAATGAACATCAGATAATGTATCCTCCAGCATCAAAAATTAGTATTGAGGGCTAGAAATGGAGAAATGGAGAAATGGATTGTTTGGTTTCTCTTTTCTGTTTGTGAGCAGATGGTGTTTTTTTTTTATTTTGTCTCTGTTACTGTTATTGTTTACTTATTTATTGGTGCTGTATTGATCAATAAATTGTAAAAATTATAGACAAATTGTATATACTCGGTTAGTTCTTATATGTTTGAATTGAAATTGAATTGAAAAAAAAATAAATGGACTAGAACTTTTTTAATTGCTCTCAGTTCCATTTTGTGTATCATTAATAGATGTTAGTGTATAATAATGGATTTATATTTTATTATAATTATCATAATTGTATTATTGTATATTTTAGTTATTGAATTGTAATCACTGATACAGCAAATAAACTTATTATTATTAAAACCTCTGTTGGGCGGGCACTTAAGAGACCCTAAAAAGTGCCCGTTTAAGAGAGTTGTCCAACCAAGAGAAATAAGGCATAAGAGTGAATTTAATAAATATTTATTAATAAATATATAATACATTATTTATTAGAAACAACAAATACATGTATAATACAAGGGTTGCTATTTATGTATCCGGAATAATAAATAAAAACAAATATTTGTCATTGAAAATGGTTTTATTGTTTTTCAAAATATTCTCCGTGATGATCGATATGCTTTTGCACACGTTTGAACTAATTTTCATAGCACTTTTTCCATTCCGATTGAAGTATCTCCAAAATATATATTTTGAACGTATAAACCGCTTCTTCTGGCGTAGAAAATTGTTGACCAGATAGTTTATTCTTCACGGACGGGAACAAAAAAAAACAATTAGGTGCCAAATCAGGACTGTACGGCAGATAACCCATCAATTCGATGATTTAACCGGTCAAATATTAAGTTGTTCGGTCCGATGTGTGAGAAACAGCGTTGTCATGGTGAAGAATGATGCTGTGTCGCTGATTGTTTTTTTCTATTTCTTCAAAGACTCCCGGCAAATAAATGATTGTGTACATTTCAGAACTGATCATTCTACGATTCTCTAGTAGAACTGTAACCACATGTCCATTTATCCCAAAAAGACAGGCGACCATTAGCTCAGAAATGCTTCTTGCGCAAACAACTTTTGTTGGATTTGGCTCATTTTGAAAGACACATACAGTCGACGGCTGTTTACTTTTGAACTCATACGCATAGATCGAAGATTCGTCACTTGTGTAGATACAATACGAGCAATTTTTGAGCGATTGTAAAATTATCGGAATGCAACGCGCATAATTATTTTTCACGGATAAATATTCATGTAACATCTTGTGTATGCTTGTTATATTAACGCCCAGGGATGCCTCAATCTCATGGTATGTCACATGACGATCTTGCTTTATCAGTTCGCGCACAGTATTGATGTTTTCTGGCACAACAACCAATTTTGGAAGACCTTCTTTAAATTCGTCCGTGAGCGAACGACGGCCACGATTGAATTCACTAAACTAATAATATACAGTAGTTTTAGATGGCGCTTCATCACCAAAAGTCAAAGTGAGTTGATCGATGCACTATTGTTGAGATAATCCACAAGTCGTAGTAAATCATCGCATGAAAATTTTCACGAGTTTATTCAATTTTTTGACTGAGATGACATTTTCAAGTCACTAAACAACACAAATAGCGTCCGTATGAGTACGTCAACTGTCAACAATGTCAAACTTTACGATGTATATGTCAGATGGCGCGTAGCTACACCATTGGTGTCAATTACAGATACATAAATAGCAACCCATGTATAAAGTATTATACATATACATACATAAATATATAAAAAAATCTTGATGTATGTATTGACTAATGGTTAAAATATTCTAGCAGGGTTGTTTGTCGGAGTTTCTTTGTAATTAAAATATCTTGGAAGTGGAGAGCCAACTTAGGTATAAAATCCAAAGCTGGCAGGTTGCCACGTGCTGCAATAAAGGGTTTTAATTGATGCGTCACATTAATTGCCTGTTGACATGTATCAATAACCTCTTCTTCCTGTGTATGTTAATCAACTGTTCTGAGAAACTGTTTGTTTCTTGCAGAGGAACCTCCAAACATACCGAATCATCACTTTCTTTCAATATAAAATCATTGTCTACAGTGAAAAAGTTCCCGATACTGCCACCTGTCCCGATGCCATTTTCCATATTAGAGCCAAAAGTGACAATCTTCAGCATCTAAATCTTCTACGTGTTGTGTTGGATTTTCAGAGTTACTATGTGTAATCCCAAATTTGGAACAATAAATGTTCTATAAAAAGCTTTAAAACTTTTAATAATGCCCTGGTCTAGAATTTGGCATACAGACGTGCAATTGGGAGGTAAAAAAATTAATTCAATATTTTCTAATTATATGTCTCTTCCATCTTGTTCCATTCCATCATTAGTTCATACCCAGTCATTCATGCTTTTCTATTCCATCTAACAGGTAAATTGTCCAAATTGATGTGTTTCAAAGGCCTTGGGTTTGCGGTTCTTCCTATTACTAGAGGCTTTTCTTCTTCTGCATTCATGTTTACACAACACAACAGTTTCGCCTGCATTGTAGACATTTTTGGGTGAATAGTTGTTTATAATCAAGGGAATCTTGGTCAAAAAAGTGGCTTCATTGTCGGAGTTTACACTCGCAGCCTCTACAGATATGACTTTGAAAACAATATTGTGCCATGTACAAAATTTTTCCGGGTACGAAATTCTGTCTTATTTACTTGTGCGCGTGTTACCACATTGAAGTTTTGTTCTCAACAAAAGATTCAAATATTGCTTGTTCAGGTTTTCTTCTTGTTCACTTTCCTCTTTTTTATAAAAGTGCGGACGTATCTAACATTTCGATCTATCTAAAATCCATTAACAATTTAAAATACAGTAAAACCTCTGTTGGGTGGACACTTACGGAACCCTAAAAAAGTGTCCGTTTAAGGCAATTGTCCGTCTACGAGATAAAAGGCACAAGAGTGAATTTAATAAACATTTATTAATAAATATATAATATATTATTAATTAGAAACTATACATACATGGTTATATGGTTAACATATTCTAGCAGAGTTGTTTATCGGATTTTCTTGGCAATTAAAATATCTGGGAAGTGGAGGTTCAACTTATATATCAAATTCAAAGCTGGCAGGTCGCGATATGCTACAACAAAGCATTTTAATTGATGTGTCACATTAATTGCCTGCTGATATTAACCTCTTCTTCTTGTGTGTATTCATCAACTGTTCCATCAGACACAGTTTCTTGCATTTGAACCTCCAGACATATCGAGATATCACTTTCTTCCAATATTAAATCATTGTCTACAGTTAAAAAGTCCCCAATATTGCCATCTGTTTCGATGCCGAAATCATCACGTTTTCCATATTCGAACCAAAAGTGACAATGGGAGGTCATCTTCAGCATCTGAATCTTCTACATTATGTGTTGGATTTTTCAGAGTTACTGTGCAATCCCAGATTTGTAAAAGCCATTTTGAATTGCATTCTTTGATACCCGGGTCTCATGCATTTTTAATAAGATAAATTGCATCTAAAACGTTTATTTTCTTTGAGAGTTCTTGAGCTGATTCAGCAGTATTAATGGCTAATAATTTTTTTTAGTAAATGTTCTATAAAAATCTTTCAAACTTTTAATAATGGCCTTGTCTAGAAGTTGGCACACAGACGTTCAATTTAGAAGTAAAAAATTAATTCAATATTTTCTAATTCTATTCCATCTCCAAGTAACAGGTAAACCGTTCAGATTGATGTGTTTCAAAGCCCTTGGTTTTGCGGTTCTTCCTATAACTAGGGGCTTTTCATTTTCTCCATTCATGTTTATACAAAACAGTATAGTAAGCCTTTCTTTCGAAAGTTTGCCGCCAATGTATTTTTCGCATCTCAAATGTACTGTTTTATTGCGAAATGCACGAGAAAATAACGCAGTTTCATCGGCATTGTAGATATTTTTGGGTGAATAGTTGTTTATTTTCGCGCACGAAGTACCGTCTTATCTGTTTGTGGTCGTATTGCCACTTTGAAGTTTTGTTCTCGAGTTCGTTCAAGAGAGGGATTAAACATTGATCGGACTGGATTTCCGTATCCATCTAAAGGAGTGTCCGGCTATAAGAAGTACGAATGAATAAAAAATAAATATGATGAAGTCGGGACCGATAAAAGTGTCCACTCAAGAGTGTTGTCCGTCTATTAAGCTGGGTCCACACCCCAATAAAAATTTGCGTGTGTGCTGAATTTACTGTGCGGCAAAAATAATTACGACGCAAAATTACCACATACACACAGTTAATAACTTGTGTGCTGTGCGCACTGTACGCCCCGCTCCGGCTGAGTGTGTGCAGTGGGATGTTTGTAGGTTATGCTTGGTTAGGTTATTCCGACAAGCATCAAAAATAAAGTTCTTTATATTTTTCAGTGTTTAGACTTATTTTCTGTGGTTTATAATGTTCTGTAGTACAAATGCTTCATCCAATAACGTCTTTTCTTGCTATTTTTTTGTTTTACTGATTTCAATTCTTCATTATTATGAATGCAGCACAATTCTTCAACAAAATAACATGCTGGGACATGCTTTAACTACAATCAGTTACTCAATAAATACAGCTACGTCACATAGATATCTTTTTGAAACTAAAAATCTTAATTTGACTGAACAACACGTCGTCACACAAATTTTGTGCGTCGAAAATTCCTTTGACGTTCTCGAGAAAGCCGACAACAAGTGTGTGTGTGTGTGTGTGTGTGTGTGTGTGTGTGTGTGTGTGTGAAGTTGGGTCCACACCAATAAAATTTTGCCTGCGTGTTGAATTTACTGGGACAATTTGTTTGAATTATCTGGTGGACAACAGATGGTTCGTGTGCTGTGCTGTGCGGCGACAATACTTGTGTGCAACTTTGTGTGTTAGAGCGTCTTAATTGCCGCGCAGGCACGGCACATACAACACATACAGCCCGCACAACGCAAATTTTTATTGATGTTGACCCAGCTTTAGAAAAACGTAACCACGCGCACACACCACATACAACACACACAGCCGGCACAACGCAATTTTTTATTGCTGTGGATCCAGCTTTAGAGGTT